>JAWMRA010000041.1:28054029-28147275 GCA_035584735.1 Pseudotriccus pelzelni | reverse complement strand
ACTCTCTCTGTAAAGAATTTCTTTCTAATATCCAACCTAAACCTCCCCTGGCAGAGCTTAAGCCCGTGCCCTCTTGTCCTAAAGCACAGACAACCAAAAAAATACCTTGCATGCTGCTTGAAGTCCTTCAAGGGTGTTGTTTTTCAGGTTAAGAACCCTTTGGTTCAGACTTATAGTCTATGAATTGGGGTATAATGGGAACTTGGGTTATGTCTGATTTTATCCAGCATCACCTTGTGCTAAAATTATCTTCTGATGTTTTATTATGGACAACCTCCCTGCTTGAGGGCTAAATGCATTTATCTGAATGAAACCCCAGAGTCACCCTTCTTAAAGAACCCTGATTATGAACTCACAGGTCTCAGTAATGTCCCAGACAGAGAGCTGTAGCCACAACTCACCAGTTGGGCAGTAAGTATTGTAGCCTAATTTGGATTATATGTAACCCCAGCAGGAGACTGGTTTATGAGGACTTGGTCTCTTCTGAAATGGGTATTTACACACCTGGAAAATAATCACAAAGGACACACAATCTTATCTTTGAAAACAGGTCATTTTTGTTCTTTATGGTAAAGACTCTTTAACTGGCCATGGCCTAAGCAGATGTTCCATTCTGTAAACCTCAGTAGTGGTCCCACACCGACCAAGAGACAGGTCCTTAGTTCTTCCGTGTGTTAAGAAGTGATCTTCCCCTTAGCCATCTGTCCATATTATGTGCCATCTTCTCTGTGGAGCAGAAAAAGGGAATGCCATCAGTAGGTTCAGCACATTGTTGAGAACACTGAATCATCTCCATGATATTTCACATATTTATGCCTCTGAAACATCACTGAATTTAAGTTCCAACTGTCCCAAATTCCTCTGGTACCAAAGCACTGCAACAGATCACATCTGTTAATCAACAGGGACTCTGGCATTTTTAAAAGCAAATTATTCATCCTCTCCATATGTAACAACTAACCCTGGTGGGAATATCTCAGCTGACCATTTAAGACTACATGTACACAGAGTTACTCTCAGAAGGTTTGTATAATGATGCTTAGCAACACGGACTTATTTTCACCTCTTTTTTTCCTCTTTTTTTCTAGTGATAGCTGTGAGTTATCCCTCCAAAGGGGCTGGCTCCTTTTCAGTGCTGCAGCTATAAAAGCAGTGAAACAGGTGCAGAGGACCATGCTCCAGATTTGGGAGTGACAGCCATGAATGCTAACAGCAGGAAATGAAAGGCAATATTCCTGCTGTATATTTTTCAGTTGCCAAGGCTGACATGAGAGTGTCATTACATGGAAAAAGAGTTGAGATTTGAGACTTGTAAGGTCTTTGCCCCGTTTTATTTCATTTGTGACACACAGTAAAAGGGTCAGAGTACTTTTCCTTGCAATTTCTATTACAGTCATCTATGGACCAATGTCTCAGTTCAGCCTACTTTTTGTCAACAAGGAACATTTTTTCCTACTCCTATTGTGCTGAAGACCTCTGTGGTTCATCATAAATGCTTTACTGCTGATGTTTCTGGCTGATCTGCCTCAACTTTCCAGAGTTCTTTTCTGGTAAAAGCCATAGAAATAGTCCAGCAGGCAAATTGTGTAGACATCATGAATTCATTGTTCTTCTCTTGCTGTTTAGGGCCGTTTATCCCCTGGCAGGTGAGGAACCCTCGCTAGCTATCCCAGCCATGGCCAGGATCTCCTCTGCTATCACCTGAGCTTTCACTGGAGATCAGAGGCATAGGCATTCAGCCATTCTTGAGGAGACCCTGGACTGACATGCTGCAGTCTGACTGCCACACCAGGACCTTCTCATCCAGTACTTGCCCTGCACAGCACTTCCAAGAGCAAGGGAGAGCAGATGGAGGAAGAACAGGAAATGGGGCCTCACTGAAGCGGTTACTGCCACCACTCTCTGTGTGGTTCTCTCACCTCCCTGTGAGATTTGGAAAGAGCAAACCTGGAGGGACAACTAGTGGAGTTTTCTCCACTGGTCACATCCAGAACAGGTTCATGAGGGGAAAGTCCTGTATGACAAACTTAGTTTCATTTTATGGCAACAAGATTACCCACCTAGTTCACAAAGGGAAGCCAACTGATGTAATCACTTTGGATGTCAGTAAAGCTTTTGATATTGTCTCTCATGGTATTCTTCTGGACAAACTGTCCAGCATACAGCTGGTAGTCACCAGTGTAGGGCTCTATTTCAGGGCCAGTTTTCTTCAACATCTTCCTAAACAACTTGGATGCAGGACTCAAAGGTATACCAAAGGAGTTTGCCAATTGTACTAAATTGTAAGAAGTTCTGGACTCCCTCAAGGGCAGCCTTCATACCAACCATATGAAGTTTAATGAGGGCAAGGGCCAGATTCTGCACTTGGGAAGGGGCAACCCTGGATGTATATACAGGATGGGGAAGAAACCACTGGAGAGCAGCTCCATGAAAAGGGACCTGGGGGTCCTGGTCAATAGCAAGTTGAATATGAGTCAGCAGTGCCCTGGCAGCCAGGAGGGCCAACCATGCCCTGGGGGGCATCAGGCAAAGCATTACCAGCTGGTCAAGGGAGGGGATTGTCCTGCTCTGCTCTGCACTGGTGCAGCCTTACCTTGAATATTGTGGCTGTTTTGGGCACTACAAGAAGGATATTAAGCTATTAGACAGTGTCAAGGGAGGCTATGAAGATGGTGAATGACCTAGAGGGGAAGCCATATGAGGAGGAGCTGAGTTCACTTGGATTTTTCAGTCTAGAGAAGAGGAGACTGAGGAGAGACCCCATCGCAACTATACAACTTCCTTGTGAGGGGAAGGGGTGGAGCAGGCACTTATCTCTTCTCTGTGGCAACCAGCGACAGGATCCAAGGGAATGGCATGAAGCTGTGTTAGGGCATGTTTAGGTTGGATATTAGGAAAACATTCTTCATCTGGAGGGTGGTTGGGCACTGGAACAGGCTCCCCAGGGAAGTGGTCACAGCACCAAGCCTGACAGAGTTTGAGAAGCATTTGGAAAATCCTCTCAGGCACACGGTGTGACTGTCCTGTGCAGGGCCAGGAGTTGGTCTTCAATGATCCATGTGGGTCCCTTCCAACTCAGGATATCCTATGACTCTATGATTCAAAATCTCTGCTTTTGGATTGCTGTGTAGTGAAATTGATACTTTCCATGAAAGTAACAAATGGCCACTGTAACCTCTCTCAGTTCCAGTCTCGCTTTCTGCAACTGTCTCTGCTGACAGCCAAAGTCCACAGTCCTCAACAGCTATGCCTGAAGACCAATATTTCCTTTATTTCCCCACTGTACCGTGAGGGCTCCTTTCCTCAGCAGCCACCGGCATCCTAGGCTTAAAGGAGCTACTGTAGTGTTTCCCTCAGAAACACTGGTGGAAACTTAGCTTGGTGAGTGAAGGAAACCTGCAAAAGGGAAAAAGAAAAAAGGGGAGGAAAAGCTGGAAAAAAAAGCTGAGAACTCATTTTGGTGCTGGGAACAAGTGTGTACAGCTATTTACAGAAGTTTCAGCTATGTGAATTAGGAGAGGTAGCCACAATTGCTGTGAGTTCTTTAGTCTCAGCAGGTCTGTGCTTGGCCATGAAGTGCTCCTTGTTTCCAGTTGCTGGATTACCAGGAGGCTGGCTTGAGGGCACCTCACTGGCACATGGAAAGTGGATGAGATGTGTCTGTGTAGCACAAAATCCAAAGGGGCTGCAAATAGGCACTAGCTGCTTGCAGGAGCGTGTACCAGTTCTCACAGTGTCCAGCTCTCATCCCTCCTGGCATGGCCACAGAGCAGGCTGGCTTCAGGGACCAAGCGGTGCTCGGCCGCATGCCATGTTGGCTGCCTCACTCCTACTACTACTTCTGAACGCTGGCATTTGCAGCACATTTTGAAAGCTGTCACCCTCCTTTCCCTCTTCACTGTTTATACTGGATCACATTCACCATCCTCTTGGCTCTGGCGTGCAGTCATGTCACGGACAGTCTGGATTCACCCACAGGTGTTGTGACTCTGAGCACAGGGAAATGAAAGCAGTCTCTGTTCCCTTCATTTGTAGAGGGACAGGAGTTTTTCTTCCTGACTTTGAAGCCCTCCATCTTCCTGTTCACAGTGCAGGGATCTTTCTGACTTAGGAGGGAAAAAAAACCTTTGGTTTTAATTGACATCCAAGGGAAGCACATGATAGGTGAGGAGAAGGTTGTGTGTTCATGGTGGTAGAAGCTATGTCTGTATGACCTGGGGTGTTTATCAAAGTTGAGGGGAACATGGGAGCAAATCTAAATGGAGGCCTGAAACTAGTGCTGTGCAAGCGTCGTGGCTGATTGCCCTGTGAAGTATGATTCTGACTTCCTTGTGCTGGACGAGATTACCTTATTCCAGCTCAGCAAAGTTGTTTCTCCACCTAAGCAAAGGGAAGCTCACCTAAGTGAGCCTGGATGATGGAAAAGCCAGAGCCAGTGAGGCACTGCAGGAAAGTAATACGAGCAAGCCAGGGCCAACATGTGAGACCTCCACCAGGTGTTATTGACCATCTTGGTGGCACCACCTCAGAGTTCTTGGCCCACCATAGATTATTGTATTTCAAACGTAAGATTTCAGGACAGAGTGATTTAGCTCATCAGGAAAATGTCTGAGCCTTGTGACACTCCAGGTGAAAGTGCATGTCTAGAGGTGACTTACAGGGTCATATCTGCAGACCCTGAACCTGAGGCACTGGGAGCCTGAGGGGTCTGGTGGAAAGACATGAAAAAGGGCCAAGGCAGGCACAGTACAAGAATGGTGCAGGTAGCTGGGCAGGAAATGTGGTTTTGCAGCGAGGGTATTTTTAAATCCATCTCTCAGTTCTGCAAAACCAAACCTCCCACCAAGCTGCTGGTGGGAAGAGGGCACAGTGACAGCAGCAGAAAGCAGGCAAGGACTCAGCAAAGCTCTCAGACACCTTTGTCCTGATGTTACAGACCTGGAAGCAGACGTGCCTGTTATCTATAGGACAGATGAAGTCTGATCTCAGCCACACTTTCTGCAGAAGCTGAGAAGTGCCATGTGCAGGAAATTCTACTTTGGTCTCCCCTCTGGAGAGGACCAGGGGTGGAGGTCTCCTATGCTGTCCCACTGCGTCTCTCCACCACTCTCTGAGGGTATGTTTAGAAGATAACACTTTACTTTGTGGTGCTGCTTATGCTTGCTCATTCAGTGTAAATAACTGTATTAACTTTATAGGCAGGCCCTGTTTGAACTGACAGAGGTTCATGTAGCAAACTGGAACTACGCCAGGCCCACCCGAGCAGCATCCTGTTAGTGCAAGGTGGAGCCTGAACAGCTCTCAGGTTGGGAGGTCTCTCCAAACGAATGTGATCCCTCCTTGTTCTTACAGATTAGTTTTAACACTGACACAATGTCTGCCAAATGCTGAATCTGCCAGAAATGTTAACAAAAAGCACTTTGATCTCATTCACTTGTTCTTGTTAAGTATGTATTGTATTATTTTGCGGTCAGAAGAAAAATGTTTTGCCCTTGCATATCACTCATGTTCAATAATCTATGTGCTGTGTCACACAGGGCTTCTGCTTTTCACTGCTCTTTGCTTTTGAGCTGCTTACTTTAGCAGTTGTTGCACGCTATACATTTGTTTAAACACTTTAGGAAGGTTTTATATTTTTTTATATAAAAGACTGAGATTTGTGGATACTTGCTGACATTCTCATCTAAACAGCTGAAGAATGTATTTTTTATTATATGGGTAAAAGCTACTAAAACGTCATTTTAAACTTTCAAGATATTCATGAAGCTCTTGGCTTAGTTGCTAATACAGTTCATGTATCTGTTCTTGGCACAAAGTTTACATTTTTCTAATCACATATATGTGAGCAAAGCAGATAATGTTCACTAATGAAATGATACAGTGACAACTATCTAGCAACAGTATTTCTTGCAATGCATCAGCCTCACAGTGTACTGTAGCAACTGTAGTATATGAGTCAGTGTAATTCTCATCTTCAAACACAGTAGAAGTTTATGGAAAATGTAATCCTCACCGGCAAATAATTAAAAAAAAAAAAAAAAAAAAAAGGAAACTGTGGATGAGGAATTTTTGTGCCAAGTCAAAGTACTACATTTGTTTACATATAAAACTGAAGAACAAGACATAACATGTTAAACTTATTGCCGTGAGGCCCTGAGTATATTCCAGTACTTTGGCATGACAATACAGTCAGCAACTATACTGGAGAAAATACAGATAAACTTGCAAAATGGCATGAGTATGCATCATTATTTCTTTTTCTTGATATTGTAAGAGCAGTGATTGTATTTTTTATATTTCAGAAACAACTGCATGGAAAAATCTCTATTTTCAAAATGCAGAGAACATTCTGGTCTCAAAAAAACCTGATTACTTGTGCTGTATATCACACTGTAGTTGATCAACTTTCAATCTCATCTTTGAAGGTTAAATTCTGACAAGTGATCAGGTAAAACAAAAATTTCCTGTACTCTTCTTCCAAAGGTTAGAAGTCAGAAAAATGGATACACATTTAGGAAATGCTATTCCACGTCTATAAAATTGTCTAATGGTTCTTTTTGCAAAGGGATTTTTTTTTTTTTGTCCCTGGATTATTGAATATCTGATGGGCATATCTTAACTTTATGGTCCCCTTTGTAAGTGCCCTATTTTCATTACTAAGAGCTGGTAGATCTGCTTTCTTATTTTCCTGTTTTTCTAATTTGGTGCGATACTTTCATGAAGAATCATGTCACTTCTCTTTGGAGGTTTGCTATCAAAAGGAGTATGTCTTTATGATAAGATTTGTTATCATGTTGACTAAGTATGAGGATCAGCATATTACTGAGACTTACTAAGCCTGAACCCTGACATGACGAGAAATATATTATGGGGGACACTGAACAAAATACAATACAAAACTTAGCACAATTTAGAAAAGTTTTGTAATTAAAACTGTTATGGCCACCTTCTTTCCTGTTGGTAGCCCGTGTCACCCACATTACACATTACCAAGAGCTCCTTGAAAATACTGACCTGCAAAGTTGCTGCTTCAGTTAAACTGGGACATGATAAGTGTTCCTGAACTGGTCTCTCTTTCTGAAGATTTCGGGGTCATCAAAACACCAGTTGGCTTGCTCAAGCCCCTTTGCCTGCATGCAGAGCATGAAATGGGAGATACATTTTTAGGATGTCAAGATATTGGGCCATTTCAGTCTTATTTACTGAAGCATACATTCATGCCAAAAAATTATCTGTCATCCATTGGAAAGATGTGGTTTTCTCCTGAAGCTAAAATTGCAGTTTTTAGCACATTGCCACTAAGGATACTGAACTTCATTCTAATGCCAGTGATATTGGAATTGAACAGCCCAGAAGGATCTGAAAAACCTCATTTTTACCGTTTCACTGTCAATCCACTGTCTTACAGAATAAAATGACAAGACTTGAGAAGAATACCTGCCTGTAAAAAATTCACCAATAGAGGTTGTCTGGGATTTGAATATTGACCTCCATAGTTATGGGGGTTTTTTTGCTGACAGGTGCGACCTCTTTGTTCTCAATGATTCTCTCCAAAGTACTTTTGCAGTTCTCAGGCAATGACTATCATTAGCAAGTCACTGTCCCACTACTCACCTTAATCACCACTGGGTGATTAAAGTGGGTGAGAGGATCAATTCTGATTAGCAGCAATAGAAATGGAGATAAGAGGATGGTGGGGAGGAAATAGAGGTAATAAAAGGATAGGGGAAGGCACATTTTCCTTCTTACCAAAATAATCCTTCAGAATACAGACAGCTTTGCACAGTAATCTATAAATTTCCAGAATGTGTCACACAGTGTCTCTGTTCATGTTGTCAAAGTCTCCCACAGCTGATAAAATTTAAGGCAAGTGGTAGCTGCTGTGCATTACTTGTTCAAAATGACAAAGTGTGAAAATAATATCAATGCAGGAATTCATGGGGGGTGGGGAGAACCACTCTGCTGTTCTTGAACTCTGTTAAGTAAAATTGTGCAAAAAAAGAGTTTCACTAAGCACCTTTAGTAACTAGAAGCCACACATAGATTAGTCACAAATACTTTTGTACAAATTCAATCTGCTTCAAGCCTTTCTGGAAGGGTTTTATAGTAAAGCTGAACTGGTTTTGGCATTGCTCTCTCCGTTGGTGCTTTCTGATGAAGAAGTAAGCCTCTCATCCATCTGCTTTGCAAGAGATTTTGACTGGCTACCATTCTTGAAAAATTCACATGGTGCTTACAGCTTGTTCCTGCTTTTACCTTTCAACCATGCTGGTGTCTTAGCTAACAACTAAGGTCACCTTTGCTACATGGCAAATCTTTAAGATCAATGTAATTTGTCATCCTCAGATGACATCCAATTCTAGTACTGTCTTTTCTGTGTTGTCTTCCAAGAATAAAGTGAGGGATCTTCTGCAAGATTATGCAGTTTTAAACTCTCATCAACGTAAGTAAAATATTGTGTAAAATTTCCTAAGCTTCTTCAAGGAGTTCCTGTTTACAGATATACTGAGTCTGGTTGGGAGGGGTTAACCCACAGCTGTGGAGCATCAAGCAGCAGCTTGGCAATCAGTTGTAACTCAATAGTTGAATGATACTTTAAGTAGGCACTCTGAAGTAACCTCCAGAGGAAGACCAACTGGGAGAAAAGGTGGAAAAACTGTTAGATGGGTAACTGTGCCACTTATTGGGCAAATACTATTGTATTTATTATATCAGCACCTTTTTTCCTTCTTTATATCAAGGATTCTTGACAAGATGATTGTTATTCTAAAACCAAGAGCAGAAGATGTAGCTACAAGGAATTCAGGTAAAAATGCCTAAAATTAAAAATGTCCAACTCTTAAAATTATAGGATACCTTATCACTTTGCTCAGCTGTAATTGTTAGAATAGAGCCTAAAAACATCTACCATAGGCTGAATGTTCAATTGAAAGAGTTCACTCATTTCTCAGAATGACATTACAGAAAGAATCCTATTTTGCCCATGTTAAAAATAACATTATTTATCAGAGAAGTTCCAATGTCTTACTGTTTTGATTGGGGATCTGAAGTATGTCAGGGTTGTGTGTATAAGACTGGCATTAAGACTCTGTCTTTAGTCATTCCTTGGGAAATTTGCCCAAATTTGGTTCAAGAATAAAATTATGAGAATTGTCAGTTTGCCTCTGATAACTGGTCATGTTAGAGGCTGATACCTGCCTTTCCCCAAGAACCTGTTTAGTATGCTCCATTATGGGGCAGAAAGGCAAAAGAATTTCTTCCCCTGTGATTACTCCCGCATACACTCGAGAATGTATGACCTAGAGCCTAAAAACCACATACAAGAAAACTCTCCATTGCCACTACCTTTCCTGATGGCTTCCAGCTCTCTGAAACAGAAGGAAGAAGCTGCTTCATATCAGAATAGCTTGTGAGGAGGGCTAGCAGGAAAGGGGCAATGGTGGAGGGAACAAGGGATAGGGCAGGAACTGGAGAATGGGGTCAGTAGGAGCACAGGAGCACAACACCCGCAAACTTCAAGTCATGCTGAAGGCACCTGACCTTCTGCAGGCTCCAGTGTTGTGTATCTGGTTAATGGGATCTGATACATCTCTTTCAATGCTCAGCCCTTAAAGAGCCTTATATCAGTTACCTTTAAGTATCCAATACCATTAGCTCCAGGTCTGAATGCCACCAATAGCCAAACAGGGAGCCAATAGACTTCCGCTCACAGAACTGCTGCATCTTCTACTGTGTGTGTCCACATCTGTTCAGTTTTTACTTTGCAATCGCATTAAAGAAAACCTATTTTAAATACCTTGAGGTTGAGTGTTCGCCTACTCAAACCCATGCACTGTATACCACACTGTGCTAAGCCAAGTAGAATTTCTGTTCTCAGTGTTGTTAGTTTCTCATTGCATCAGAAGAATGAAATCCAAAACAAGGAAAACACTTAAGACTTCCAATTAACTTCTGAAAGCTTGATGAGTGCTAAATATATCATGTGGAACAGGAAACAGACCAAAAGGCCTACAGTTCATTGATGTGTTTGTTTTAGTCCTTTGTGTGTTTTCTAAAGATCCACTGATTGCTCTGCTATATTTATTTGGAAATGCCACAAAAGGGAAGGGAAAAAAGGATGCTACAACAGAAAAGAAAAATATATTTGCCCACAGTTGAGTGGGAAAATGAAATTATTATCATAAAGACACAGAATTTCTATATTAATTTCACAGTGAATGAACTATTAAAAGAAAGCTGAAGCTTAACACTTTTTAAAAATAGCTTATGCATAATTAATTATATTACCTAGATTGGTATTAAGCCCTTCTTAACTATAAAAACTGTAAGACTTTTTATTTTCTTAGACATTAATAAAATTTGGGATAAGTTAGCTTTAACCTCATTTTAATGGGGTTAAAAAAATTTAGAATAATGTAAGAAATGTGTGTCTGATTAAGATTTTTGAGAAACCAGGGAATTGATTCCCAAACCACAGAAATTCATTTTAAGCATATGTAATTTTTCTGAGTAATGCAGAATTAAACCTGTTCAATGCTGACAGAGGAATCAGTAATGACAAACCAGGCATTTAACTGCTTATTCTCCATTCAGCCTATAGTTTAAGCTGCTGCATTTCTGATCCCATACAAACCAACCAAGCAGGAGTGAACAGCTGAAGCTATTGCTCCAAGAGGATGTTGTACATATAGGCTCTGAAATCATGGATTGCAATCTATTGTGCAATACTAAGACATATTTTCATTTAATAGAAAATGGACTATTCCTCCGCTTGTCCCCATCAGTGGTGATTGCCATCTATGGGTGCTGCCAGATATTAGAGAACAGAGGCTCTCTGATCAACAGCTTCAGGGCAACACAACCAAGCTGAACTTGAAGACTGATGGAAATCATCACTGTGGATGCAGAAAAGGCAAATGCAGAAGGTACAGCTTAGCTGTGAATGTAATGTCCTGGCCCCAACTCAATGATCAAAGACATTCCAAAACAAGCACTAAGTTTCTACAAGCTGCCAAAGAATTTGGGTGCAGTACTAGGAAGAAGATGAAGAACAGATTATACATCAGTAGCAGCTACTCCCTAGCTTGATGAGAATGGATTTTTAGAAAAATAGCTAGAAATATTTAAAAGCCTATTACACATCCACAAAGATCCTCAAGAATAGGGATGGGAATTATATTGTGTTGTAGTTCTCCAAGTTACTATTTAAACAAAATGCAACAAACAGGGGTTATAGGCTGGAAACAGAAGAGAGAGTAATGAAAGAAATGGTGAACTAAAAAAGGAGAGAAGAGACTAGGAGTGAATCATGATACAAGGGTGGCTTTGAAACTGGGAATCTTCTGCTCTGAAGATAAAAACATATCATTAGAAAGTCACATTACAAGAATTAAACCTTTTGACACCTCTTTCCTGCAAGGGCTCCAGGAGGGAAGGGGACACAAATATCAAAAGGTGGCTTTCATGTTTATCACGAATAAGAGGTACCACGGTTTTAAATAGCAAAACACAGTACACACACTTCTCATAGAGCAGAGCTGCAAGTCACTTTGGCCATCCCTCTCTCTGTGCCTATCTAGCTCCTCAGGATGGAAACAAGCTCTCAAAAGGAAAACAACAAGCTTTGCATGACTGGTTTGCAGGAGCATCTGGTGTCTTGGAAACTGCTTCTTCAGCCAGTTCTCTTGGCTGCTTTGGAGATGCAGTGATGTTCAACTGCAATATGGTTAGGCTTGCTTCCCAGATCATATCTGCACTAGCCCGTGGAGCCTGGGTCTCCGAAGTACTGGAAGTAGATGGAGAAATGGCTCAGAACATTTACATGGCTGGAAAAAACTTGTACCAGATGGCCATTCAAAATAGCAGTCAGGAGAAAAATGTCACATTGAGCAGATGCAAGTCTTATCCCCAAGAAAAGTCTTCTCAGCTGCCATTTTCCTCTGACTCATCTTCTAGACGAGCTGTGTTTATTCCGGCTGCAGCCAGTGTTGAGTCACAGAAGCTGCATGTCAGACCAGTTCCCTGCGCCTCCTCTTTGGCTGGGGTGAGGAAGGTACCTTAGGCAACTAAACTTTTTTGGTCAGTACATGCAAATTCTCATCTTTCTCTTATTTTCACTTGCACTGTTGCTAGCACAGTGGCACAACTTTAAAAGCACTAATGCAAATAACGACAAAAATATGTCAGACAGAGATTTCTAACGATAAAGAGCACCACCTTAATTTTAAGGAACATTGGATCAGTCCTGCATTAAATCAGAACTTTGGCTTTCGTCACTAGATGAAAAAAGATATTTTAAAAACGAAATCTCCAAGATCTTTATAGATTTAATTATGTGAAGCAAAAAGTTGCTCTGAGCACCTGCACCTGTATGAAATGTTCTTTCAGGTTTACTGCTTTTGAGAAAGTTTTTTTCCTTAATATTTCAAGAACCACCTTTTTCAATACTTAAGCCATGATTTCTTTGTACTAAAACTGGGTAATACAATACAATGACATGAAAGGTAAAAATAGAATTGGAGGAGGTTTTTTTAATTTCCTGCTAATTTCCTCCACATATATTCAGAAAGGTTTACAGTCATTTCACCAAACACTGGTACTGTCTGCACTAAACATATGGTCTATTTTGGTCTTCTTTCAGTTCCCAAAATAAAAAACTAGGGTCTTTTTTTAATAGCTTTCCTCCCCAGCCAGAAAACATGTGAATGCAGCCCTGTCACTCCTCTTTCTAATCTCCAGTCAATCTGTGCCATGGAGGAACAAGTTTCACCTAATACCTTAGGCTAGCCTAAAAAATGTTGTATATTCCCTTGCTGCAGCTGTTTGACTCTGCCTCTATCATTTTCTTCTGCTCTCTTGAAATTCTTTCTATCATATCCTCCCATTTACTGAGGCAGGAGATTTAATTAACCATTTTCTTGTCTTAAGTTTTTAACCACTTCCAATAAAAACACTCTCTCTCTTTGTTGCTGTTGTTGTCGTTTCTGGGGGGGTTTTTTGGTAGTGTTCTTTTTTGTGGGAGAGGGGAATTGTTTTTTTCATTGTTTTGTTTTTTGGTAGTTTGGGTTTGGGGGTTTTTAGCAGTGGGAGCAGGGAAAGGTTTGCCAAGTAATATCTTTATGCTACCAAAAGTGAGGGTTTGGGCCAGTACTGTTGAGTCCGTGGACCAACTCCAGCAATTTCCTTAGAATCCTTTAAGCCATGAGGAAGCTCAGACGCATTTACATTTCTTCAGAGATACCAGGCTCCCAAGATTTTCTAAGTTAATTATTCACCATATAGACTTTTCCAGGGTGCCATAAAATAAACAAACAGCAGAACAAGAAAGATGGTTTCATAAAGCCGCAACAGCACATACAAGGACAAAACTCTTTATTCCATTTTTATTTTTTTGATGTATTTTTCCATGGCGTTAGACCAAGTTATGCAACAAAAAGAAGACTGTCAGCATTTTAATTTTTGGACTACTGCTTTGCCTTGATTCTTTGGCATCAATGAGTAAACCTGCATGATTTTTGTACTAGGAGAAAACATCCTGCTTGTAGGTGGTCAAACACCTGCTACCCAACTAGAAAGGCAGCAGCTGTTGTCCTTAGTGTGCCTGATTTGAGGAAAGTAGGATGTTGTCTATGTATTTTCATAATGCCATTTATAAGGCATGTAGCAACTTGCTACCATATGAATTATTAGCTTTGACAGAAGAAATAAATTTTAACACAAGACCTTGACAGAAATACTCAAAAGGCATTTTTTGAAGCACAGGCTGAAGCAGTCAACCACTTTGAAAAACTGAATAAATTCTGATCCCAGAAGTGCTTTGCTGCCCTCCAGAATAGACACTCCGGAAGCCTGTAAGAAAGTCCATCTTCTTACGTCCTGAGACAATGGTTCTGCCACGCTTTAGGTATTCTGTATTTTTGTTGAAAAACCAACTGCATTTGCTCTGGTTTGGATGGACTATGGTGCATAAGTATATTCAGACATCAGGATGTTTGGATTCCGTAAGAAGGCTCATCTGGAAGCAATGTATATGTTGCAGTTCTCTGTAGAAAATGTTTAATTCTAATTTTTCATGAAAGCTCTTTCTCTTAGAACGACTCATCTGCTTAAAATTAGGCATGTACTTGTTTGTCTTGCTGATTGAGGCCATACAATACACAGACCTCTGATGCTGAGTAATTTATGTGGCTGCATAAATCAGTGAGCAGCCAACAGAGGACAGATTGGATTCAACAGTTTCACATATGCATTCTTCTTTTATGGTCAAAAGATCATGGAAATAATCTCATACATCATGCCTTTGAAAGTTCCTTCCTTCTTCTGTCATGTCTGGAAAATGCAGTGGGTTATGATCATTTACAAGATTTTTAGTGAATTATTTACAATCATCAGCATAGAAAAAATCTGGACTTTGCTATCTTCTCCAGTATTTGGAGTTCCTTCTCTACTTTCTCACCTTTGAAACATTTAAGTGTGTGAAGGCTGCATAAAGCCTGAAGAAGTCCTAGTCCTGTAGGAGAGTCAGAGACTAACAAAAAGGCCATGCGTTCTGTTCCAACTAGCAGAAAAGATTCTGTAAGGGAGAGTTTCAGGACTGTAACTGTACATTTCCAGCTCCCTCTGAGAAATGAAAAGGAATGTGCTGAAGTGAAATGCTTTTAGAAACATGTCTTCTTGGTCTTCCTGAGTTACAGATGAGCCTTCACATTGAAAGCAGCTGAGCTATCTTGTCCTTCTAGCATAACAAAAGAGTTTTTCATATCTGTATGGAAAGTGTAAGCACACATGCTTGCCAAATTGCAGAAAAAATGTGATAAATCCAGTAATACAGAACAGAATATTTGCATAGATGTGAATAATGCAATAGAGAAGAGGTAAAGAAAATAAATGTGGATGACTCTAGACTGGTTAAATCCCCATTTCCAGCCTTGATTTGCTTCCTTGCCATGTACCAATACTTATGGGCTATGGTCAGGGAAAGGAGACACACTTTGTTAGGTAAAATACACACTGAAGTACAGGTCTTTCTGAGAGTTATTTACCAGACTGCACTCAGAAGTTTTCAACAGGTCATCCAGTAGCACATTGAGAGCAGTGAAATCCCAGAGGCAGAACCCAGTGTAGCTCCCCCTGGACAGCTACCCTGAAGGGTCTGGGAGTGGCACGGGGAGCTTTTGAGAAGGACAGGGGGACTTGCCATCCCACCAAGAGGAAGACCCAAGCCCTCTCCCCAGGCAGGCAGGCTGCTGGGAGATGACAGGGATGCCTGCCTGTGTGGGGTGCACAGGCCCATGCTGGGCATCGAGGGCTGCCAGGCACAGGAAGAGCAGCCCCAAGCCAGCCTCTGCCTTGGCAGCTGTAGCAACACCAACACAGCAGCAAGGGGAATGAATAAACATACCGGCAGGATTTGTTAAAAAATTAATTGCCTCAGAAGGATTGCACGTGTTAGACCAGACTCTGCTGATTTTAAAATCCTATTGAGCCTTTGCCTTGTAATTCATCTCTATTTTCGACTTCATGTTCACTAATGGTAGGGACCATTCATGGGCATTTAAAGCTATTCCTGTAAAATCAATATTAAACATTTAATTCTTGAATTATATCTTAAAGCCAAAGGGGTAAGAAAGAGGCAATATCTCTCAATCCTTCCTAATTTAGAGGCGGGATCAGAATTGTTGTTAACCCAGATACAACTGTAAACATCAAAAGAATTATGAAAAAGATACAATTATTTTTTTGTACCAACTAGAATCAGAATGACCAAATATCATTGGATTTTCCCACATAAAGTGACAGTCAACCACGGGAATTGAAGAAATGCAACTAGTGAACAATCCTTTCCTCCCCTCCGAGCTCCTTCCACATGCAGTGCTGGCTTTGCTTGACACTGATATGTTAATGCTTCGTATGTGCCTCTGGTCATGAACAAAGCCTCTAACATAGCAGGCAGGAGAACATCTGAACTAGGCTGAAATCGCACCAGACCACATTATTTGAGTTTTATGAGTGTGCACAAAACAGACAATCCCCTCTACCCTGGCTTTAATAGTTTCCTTCAAGTCTGGAAAACTACAGAGAAAGTAAACAGCAAGGTAATTAAAACATGTATTGCTTAATTCATTGTTATGGGTAGCTGAGAGTTTTTTGGACAAAGTATTTTCCCTTTAGGAAATATCTGTGCTTTGAAAAGAAAAAACATCTGTTGCGAATAGTATTTTTTCTCAAATTACTCAGAAGTCTATTAAAAAATTTATCAAAATAGCCAAGTTCAACATTTTTAGTATGAAAATTCACCTTTGGTTCAAATAATCTTTCAGAACTTCAAAGTACCTATAGTAGAAACTGTAAATGAGAGCCAGAATCCAAATGAAAACTCTATAAATATTGATGTGCAGTATCTTAATTGAGTCAAATCAACATGTCTTGTTTAATAGATTGCTGGAATGAATGTGTGTAAGAGTTTGATTTTTCATCCTGATTCATTTGTTCAAATGTCAACTTTCCCAAGAAAGAAATACAATTTCCTCGTTGGCCCTATTCCTCGTAAACCTTAACTTAACAAGTACATGATACACTGATTTCTGTCAGCAGATTACAGTGAGAATATACTGTGGTAGAAATTGACTCCATCTTCCATTCTGAACTATCTTAAGCAGTTCTGTTAATATAATAAGCTTGTGGGCATATATAATACAGTGACATGAGGCCTAACCTTTCTCTTTCAAGCAGTTTCTCATTTCCTGACTTCAACAAACATAAGAGAATATCACATGGTGAAAGAATGCTGTGAAAAGCATATTGAATCATCTGGCACTATTTAAACCATGAGATGACATTTTATTTTGCTTATTCTACATGGAAATTCCTAACATCAGCTCTTGCTCAAATGCACCAGTCCAGGCTTCGCTGTTTCCTTTCAAACATTCTTTATTCTCCTCTTCTTTTTATATCTTCTTGTATCTTTTTATCTTTTCGCTTGAATATGGATTTCTGTAGATGTCTAAAAGGAGAAAAACACCCAGGGTCTGAAGTTTTAATTTTTCTTCCTGAAAATATATGAACGCAGAATTATTTAACAGGACCTTTATTTTTCTCTCTCTTTTTCTGTTTTCTCTAGACCCCTTCAGAGTCATAGCTAGTCAATAGGGTGTTAATAACAACTCCTTGATGGCTGCCCTAATACTTCAGGGATGCTGTAAGGGAACCTTCAACATGTAAGTGTCAAAATAATGACATTATATGTGTTTAAATCAATTGATTTCTGGCAAAGTGACTAGTATGCTCTGGAGGCTCCCTTTGAATACCACAGTGCTTCTCAGTCCAGACTACTCATACACCCAAAGCTGACCATTCTCTTAAGAGCTTTCTTGGAGAAGGTCCAGAGCTCTCAACACCTTGAACGGCTGAGCCCCAAGCACAGAGTTATTTCCCAGAAGAGGTAGCACTTAGTAAAGCTGTAAAAGTAACAATTCAGGAAAAAAAGTATGTGACAGTATGATAAAGAAAGAAAAATTAACAAAGCACAATAAGACATCACTTGCATACCTCTAGAGACAAGTAAACAATGCATTACAGCCAGCAAGTAGCAACTGATTGCTGCCATTTGAACCAAAGGGAAAAGGCTGTGTGGATAGCAGGGAGGATCTTAAGACACCACATATGTTTTCATGGATTTGAAACTCAAAAAAGTACTATTAGATATTCTAGTTATACTTACTTCATAGTGCAGGCCATAAAAACTCTTGCTTCTCCTTCTATTCCTTAGTGACTTGTGTGCTGGCAAGAACAGTCTGCTCCCCAGGGGCAGCCCCAGCCTTAATGTGAAAACTGCAACAAGGGAAGAAGGGGATCTTTTGGCCCTGATAGTCTTATTACAGCCCATCCATTCCAGCAAAGGTTTACTATCTCACATGCTCTCCAACACCAATATTACATTATCCAGTGACATATAATTATACATGACAGGCCATGATTCATTGCTTGCTTCAAGTGTTCCCAAATGTATCCTGGTTACTTGCCACCACTGGCAATGGCAGCAGCTCTCAGCTGGACAGGACACTCCAGCAATATGCTACTTCACTCTTTTGCACATACTGCAATGCAGAAAGACCTGGCATGGCTGATAATTAATATGTAGCAGCTATGGTACCTTTGTCCATCGTTGCCTAGAGAAAGATAGAGACATTTGAATGTCACAGAAAACTTCTGTTTATCTCAAAACTGATTTCAAATTCTCCATGGTCACAATGGGAAATTACTTCCTACTTCAGCTGGCTCCATGGAAGACATGCAACTTAGAGCCAAGCTTGCTCAAGGAAAAGGGGAATATGAGATTGCAGCATCAGATATGGTATTAGAAAGGCCTGAGCACTGTGACCTTACTGTGTTCTTTAGAGTAGTTCCCAGCAAATTTGGGGGTTTTTTCAGTGCATATGAAAAAGTACCTTTTTTTGAGCATAAGTTATAACAGGTAATTTCCACCAAAACCAGAAAGAAAATTCTCAGAGAAGAGCACATAATGACATTTATCTCATAATATAGATTTGTTGTAATCACATATGCAAGCTTTCTGGAATTAATTTTTGGGTTTGTTCTGGGGTTTGGGGGTTTTTTTTCTATTTTGTTTCAATTTGTTTTGTTTTGCCTGTTTTAATAATACGAAGAAAGCTGGAAACTTAGGTAACCCTGCCTGAGTTCCAGTCATCCTAGTAACAGCCCAACAACAGCCATGCAGTGTCTGTGAAACATCCAGGAGATGCCAGACAAACTATCTCCAAAGTTTTTCCAAAACAAAAGAGACTCTTTAAAGTAATTTTATTATCCATAAACAGTTATGAGACAGATAGCAATTTAAGGAAAACAAGCAACTTCAGAAAGAGTGGAAAATTCTGAATTCATGCCTAAAATTAAAATAACTTCTTAATAGACTTGCCCTTACAGAGGAATTAATGAATGCTCTTTCACATCTTTACATAAAGCCAGACTCTGGCAGATGTGAGATAGATTATTACATGCAGCATAAACAATATTTGGTCTTTTATCCTGGCAGCCGGGAGTGTACATCTCCATACTTGAACAAAAGACCCTTTCTAGCTTAGCAGAAGATGTAAACAACCCTGGTCACCAGTCACACTCTAGGAACCCACAGGAATACCTCGGCAATGTTTCTACCAAATCCTGACAGCCAAGTTAAGGGGCAGGGGGGGTAGAACAGTACAGCAAGCCTGGAGCAGGGTTTGGTCTGAACACCAGGATTCATCAGCGGTGTTTGCTTTTGCACAGGCTGAGGACTGCCAGCCCCTGCCCAGCTGAGCTCTTCGAGCTGTAGCTAGGAGACTGCCTCCAACACGCTAAAAATATATCCCCTGCACCAGTCAGTGACAGCCTATTTGTAAGTGCAGGGGGAGACCTTAAATGCTGTTGAATTCAGGCTTTGGGTAGGCAGGGAGAGCCCAGGCACCCAGCATGAGTGCACCTGACACACTCATAGAATCCCACCTCAGCCAAGCTCGGTCCCACTCCTACCTCATGCATCACCGCCCTCACACAAGCCAAGATGCCATGAACAGACCTGTGGCACCCTGCCCTGATGAGAGGCCATATCTCCTCCTGGCCTCCAGTCACATGTGGCAGAGGAGACCGTGGTCCCATACACACCCCCTCTCAGGGGGAGGAATGTGGGGCAGGACATAAGGGCTCTTCCTCATGAAAAGAGCAGAGAAAGGCCACAAAGATTATCAGAGGCACGTAACACCTCTCCTGTTAAGACAGGCTGAGAGAGTTGGGGTTGTTCAGCTTGGAGAAGAGAAGGCTCTGGGGAGATCTTAGAGCAGCCCTTCAGTACTGAAAAAGAGAGGAATAAACTTTTTAGTAGGTCATGTTCTGATAGGACATTACATAATGGTTTTAAACTAAAAGAGAGTAGATTCAGAATAGATACAAGGAAGAAATTTTTTATAACAAGTGTGGTAAAACACTGGCTCATTTTTCCCAGAGAGATGTTGTTTGCCCCATTCCTGGAAACACTGAAGGTTGGGTTGGATAGGGCTCTGAGCAACATGATCCTGTTCAAGGTGTCCCTGTTTGTTGCAGGAGGGTTGAACTAGATGTCCCTTCCAACACAAACCATTTCATGAGTCTGTGAAAATTCACTTGGTGCCAACCCACATTTCCATAGAGCACCAGCTTTACCTCTCATAAAGCTAGTCCCCAGCACTCTTCTAACTCTGGGTTACCTGGGTTGAGCATTGGGAGACCAGAGGGGACATCCATCCCTGTCCTCACCACTGCCAGCAGGCTGCAGGCAATGTAGGACCTCTATCCTTCCATCACTGGGCTGGAAAGAATACCCTTAGGAGCTCTGAGGCAGCCATTTCCAGACAGTTAAAAATGTAGATGGTTGAAGCTGAATTTCTGTCTCCAAACTAACTTGAGCAGTGCAATACAGTGATGGGAGTTGGACTGTGTGTGGTCAGGAGTGGGAAGATTGGTTCTTCTGGGTCACCAGCCAGTAAGATGTGTCTTGCTCACATGGAAAATACAACTCGGGTGAAAATGGTGGTAAAATGTACACCAGAAGAGAGACATCTTTTATTACCAATTATTCCCTCTTAGTGCTGCCACAAACATTGTGCCAAACAATGTAAAACATAGAGTAAACAATTACGAGATTCTGCACAGAGATTTCACTGTCTCCAATTTCTGCAGATATCTGTGGCTATTCCTGAATTCCCATGCACATACCAAGAATACATCTTTGCAACACAGGAATATTTGGGTTTGGGAACTGTGCTTTCATAATACAGCAGGAGTCCTGGGCAGGGAAGCTCTGAAGAACTCTGTGGGTCCATAACCACAAAGGTACCTTTGATGAACTGGGTCTCTTGCATTGCACATTTATGATTAAACTTAGTCAGAAAAAATGTCATTTTCTTTAACTAGAAAAATTGTTATCTCCTATGTGACATTAGTGTTGATGGAGATACGGCACAGAAAACCTATTCCAGTGTTGGTTTATGACATGGTCATTCAAAATAGCAGAGAAGCATAAGCACTAACAGCAGTTTAGTTGCTTCGAAATGAAAAGATTTATGTATCATACGACCCGATACACACATATGCATACAGTTACAAATTCACCTTCCCCTCCTTCTGCCTCCATCCTTGGGATTTTCTTCTATGCTTAATTCTCATTTGTACTAGTATCAATAATTTTTAACATATTACCTTACAGTAATCAATGGAAGTTTAACATCAATCTTTCTCAGCATTTCAGCTATTGTTACATCCTGTCATGAGTCTGGCAGCATTTGGGTGGGATCTGGGTTTGCAGGAGCACAAAAACAGGTTTGCAAAGAGGGTGTAATGGAACACCAGATAGTTTTTAAGAAGATCACAGATTGCATAGATCTATTTGAGACACAGCACTGAAACAAGTGAGAAGCCTACTTAGTGTTGTCTTTCCCTTTGCATTTCCACAAATATCCTGATTCTTTCAAGGTGTTAATCGTACAAAGAGCTTTATTAAAGTTACTGAAGATACAATAAAGGAAAAATAGATAGAAGGACCTGATACATCAGGAGCCAGCAGAAGTCTGCAAAGCCTGCTTCTTCTTTTCCCTTTGAAATCTTGGCAGGCATGCAGAGCACTCAAACCTGCTCCCGCAGCCTAGTTGTCACTCTCTATCAAGCAGTGGCTGCCTTTATGTTACTCCAGGTATGGTCCAGAGATGTTTATGAGTTTCACAAACTGTCTTGCGCAACCTGGATGCAAAACCTTTAAAGAATACATTAGCTCTTGTAGACAGTTTAGCAGACAGCAGCTCCCTGAGGCAACCGAATGATGGTTTACATTAAACAGTATCACCTGTAATCAGGTATCTGCCTGTATCAAGGCTGGAGATGGCATCCTGAGGTCCCTTGGCAGTGCAGAGCCTTTTGCCTGCACCAACTTTGTGGCTGGCTTCTCCCTGTTGATAACAACCTGGTTTAATTTGTTTTCAAATGTACTGAAAGGCTCTATCTACCTCAGTCTGTTTTGTATCTACCTCTTTTTGAAAACATCCTCACTTTTCTCAAAGACTGGACATGCCCTTGATCCTTCATATCAAATCATCCTTAAAAGGATAGTTGAAAATGTTTCTTTAATTCTTTGGATTTGGGGTTAACTGAGAAGGAGTCTAAAAAGCATATTTGAACTGTATCTATAAATCTAACTAGTTGGCATTTGCAGCCAATTTGCCAGGGTGACAGCAATAGCTCCTTCTGCCCATACTGTCAGTGTTGAATTCAGTAGTCCTGCTTGTGTGGTCAGGTCGACCAAGTTCAGTACCCATTATAGAAATTGGTTGTCAGCTCCTTGTTTGTACAGCTGCTCAAGGTTTGTTCTCCCATGTTTTGGGGGTCAGGCACATTTTGCTGATGAGCTGTGAGTGCTAGTACCCTGTCTTCATTGGGGGATGTGGAAGGATGCCAGCAGCACACTCCTGCAGATGTGCTTGCCCAGTGGGCAGTGCACAGCTGCCTCCTACACCACCAGTGCCATTGGTATGGTTATAGGAATGTCAGGAACCTGAAGGATTCCGTAGGACTCTTGCACAAGTCTAACTGAGGAACACAGATGCAGAACAGCAGCTTCTTCAAATATTTGTAGCAGCATCCTCTTGCACTCTTTTGTACACTCTATATTCATACCTGCATATAAATGAAAGTGTATTTTAATACATAATGTTTCATAATATTCTAGGAATAAGTATCATCAAGACACATTAATTTATAGAAAAAAACAATTTTTTTAGCTTACTGACTCTTCCACTTTCTCACTCTAAATTATGCATAGACATATATGTTTCTTACAGTCGTTTCTCTACTTTTTAATTTGAGCCTTTCCCATGCTGTTGTCACTCCTCTTTTTTATTTCCTTTTCAACACTGTTCCCTGCTATCCAGCTGCAACCCAAATCTTCCTCTTCTCAAACACTTTCAGATCACTTTTATTTGGGGTTTTTGTGTTTTTTCTTCACATGGTCATTAGGACTCCTGCGTACTCTCTGAGCTTCCTTGATAGTAGTTATGAAAATCTCTGAAGCTGGTTGTGGCAGGCCCATCCCAAGCAGTAGAACTGACTTTCCTCTCACTCTGAGATGGGAAACCAAATACGCATTGTAAAGGTAGTGGCCCTTTCTGCAGCTGTATGCCCACAAGCCATATCTGCTTAAAGAAGAAAATGACAAAGGCTAATTCAGCGCAACTCCTGAATTGCCTGGGCAATGCATCCTCCCTGAGTGCAGGGTCTGCACACTCTTGGTAAATCACACTAATTTCTCCTGTGCAAACACTGTCCTTGTAAAGTTAAACACAAAAACAGTTTTCCTTTGACATACAGCACATACATTTTCAGTGTAATTCCTGAAATATATAGTCATCCATGCCTCAGAGTAAGACTAAGTAGTAGTTTTTGTAGGACTAACCTTTTGAGAAAACATTTATTATAAGTAAAATGACCAGGATATTTTCCACACACTCAATTAAAAAAAAAAAAAAACCAAAAGAAAGAAAAAGAGAAAACCAAAACCAAACAAAGACCAAACCCAAAACCAATGAAAATAAGCAATCAAAAAAGCCCGAGTAGATCACAAAGAAAAAAGACCCCAAACTCTTGAGATGGGCAAGAGTCCAGATGATGCTCTTATTTACCCGTTTTAGATAACACAATTATACAACAGCTGCAGCCACCTTACCATCCATATTTAGGACAGCAAATAAATATCTTGCAGTGCTGGTCCCCATGGAACAAACCACATTTCTCCTGGCAAGTGAGATCCCGCATCTATGACTTGGGGATATGATGGAAAGAGGGATATATTACACACCACGACAGTCACAGTGAAGTGGTGTTGGCCATGACTGATTAGGAAAGGAACTTTGTCGTTCCTTATCTTGAATAACTTCTCTTATCTTATGTATATTTTGTTTTATCCCTGAAAGAAAACAGTGGAGATTGGCAGATGGACTGGAGCACAGTTGGCTATTCTACTTCAAGCAGCTGCGATTTCTCGTGGTCTAATTTTAACTGACACAGTATGCATTTGTAATTTAAACCAGTCGTTTTACTTTTAGGATATCCTACCCTGTCAAGACTGAACATCTGCTTTTATGACCTTCAAAATTATCTTCAAGTCCATGTAAAATCACCTTTTCCTGTGTCTGTACTTCCCTTTTTACCATGTCTTACCAGAAAAAAAACGCTGGTTTCAAATCCACAGTCTTACTCAAAAATATCTCAAACAATATGTAGAGGTTTAATTCATACGGTTCTTCTTATTGTCAAATATTTTAATTAGAAATCCATGCCATTTCAGTAAAGGAATATGACTAATTCAACAGGTTATCTCAACATCTGACATGTGAAAATTAATTGATGAACTCACTCATACTTTTTGTTTTTCTGATACACGAGCCAAGTTTCAGCTCTCAAACCAGGCAGACATGTGCCCAACATCATTTCATTGGTATGCATCCAAGAATTTACACATCTTTACAATTTTTTGCCCCCCAGATTCTATTTATAATGTTAAATGATTGACTTGAAAGCCCAGTTCATTGAAGCTCAGTTTCTCACTTGCTGCTTATGAGGAGGTTCCCTTTGGGTTTTGAGTTCTTGACCTCAACCAAAGATTGCAGATGGCTCTGTTGATGTCTATAAAACACCAGTGCATGATTTGGATGTTCTTGGAGGTAGCATGACCCAAATCATCATCAACTTTTGCCTACAAATTGAAATTTTCAAAATGAAGATTTCTTCATTTACTTTTAATAGCAAAATCTGCAAAATCCAGGAAAAAAACCAAAACAAAACAAACTAAAACGCACAAGTTGAAACTTGCAAGCTTAGGTGGTTAGTGTGCTCCTTCTTTTGTCAACATGCAATTTATGTCAAAGCAAGGATATTTGCAAGCTCAGTCCATGACAGCATTTATCTTTAAAATTAGTCTTACCATTCTGGATTTATAATTTATTTCTCAGGTATAGAATTTTCAAAGAAGGCTAGAAAAAAATGCTAGGAAAGTGGCAAAAATAATAAACAACTGTTGGGTAATTTGAAATCCTGTTGAATTCATGATAGTTAATTAAAGTTAATTAAAAATTGTGATAAAGGCATTTCTCTGGCAAAGATTATTGGATGTTGTTGTACATTTTATTTCTGGACAGAACTGTTTTCAAATAAAGCTAATGGTATTTAAACTAAGAACTTGCAGAAGCATCAGGGACTTTAGGAAAAACAGCACATTAACTCATATTTTCCATTTGCACTTTTAATCACAGATTTCAGCAGAGTCCATGTAGTGACAGTGATGCTACCCTGAGAAATTCTTATTAGAATTTAGAAAACCAACAGTGCTCCAGTCAGAACACTTTAGTCAAAACCAAAATTGAAAAGAAGTTGTACTTTGTTCACCACAGCAAGAAAGGGTTAGAAAAGCCCCAAGGAAAATGCATGTTTATTCATAGATCCAAATTATATGAACTGAAACAATTAAGTGGTAGTTTTGAAGCACTAACTTCAAGCCAAAGTGCTGCAATGGTGTTGCACTGCAGACTCATTAGTTGGCACTAAGCTTTGAATAACTGTGTTCAGGGGCTAGCCTTCATCAATTAAAAATGATGTATGGCCCTTTGTCTGAATCACTGCTTGTTTTAAGCACAATCCATCCACCCAGGGGGAACCTTATCCATCTAGCTTTTGACAAGAATCTGTAAACTGATTGGTCAGCATCAGATGGGAAGGTTCAATAATTAAATGATAATTAAATGTATATTGATTAGTATAACCTTGGCTACATTTGTTGCCTTCTGCTGTGCTATGGTTGAGGAGGGATAGCTTTCTTATTATTCGTTTGCATATCTTTTGCTCCCTGGGAGAGTGCTCTAAACATCCTCTGCTACCTACTGCTTGCTTGATAATTGAGATGGGCAAGGCTACAATTAATTCTGAGTTTTTCAGCAGATGCTAGAAAGTTGGGATTAAAAGGTCTATCCAAATGTTACTGTCTTTCCACATGTTTATGTGAAGAGAAGGGCAGACAGACTTTCAGGTCTGGGTGTCACAGAACAAGCAGTGACACAAAAACGAATGGAGCGTGAAATTAATTTTTAGAATTTGTGCAGTGTTTTCTACCACAGTGATAGTCAGGTAATGAAACTCCCCAGGTTCAAGGTATCAAATGAATTCTACAACCCCCCGTACTTAATCCTGGAACTCAGCTAGGTAATGATTAAACCTGCCAAAAGAAGATTCGGGAGAATGTACTTAGATTTGACACAGCAGCCAGAATTTCGAAGGTATTTCAGACCTTGAAATAGGCTGGAATTGTTTTGTTCCAAAGCAAAGGAGCTTCGTTCTTTACCAAAGACTATTTGCTGATCAGAGAAAACATCTGTTTAACACCATCACTGGAGGAGCTCAAACAGGGCTTTTGGAAAAAAGGAAAGGGTACTCATTTCAAAGTTCACACAATAATTCTGAAATTCTGGTTTGTACAAGTAAGACTGAATGAGGATTTCTTTTTTCTTTCATAAAGCAAAAACAAAACCAAAACCCAACCAACCAAACACAAAACCCCACTTCTATGAGCTTTTACTCAGCTCTCATTTTTATGCTCTCTTCATTTACCAGACAGTAAGGATGGTTGCAGTCCAAAAGCAGAAAGATTTTAGGGTTTAAATAGTCATCCATTTGAAGATTCAGTAAAAGTGGACCTTTTCTGCTCTACTCAGTTTCAGGTCATGTAGTCTTTTGCAGGAAAATTTCTATCTCTGTGATCCAGTCACTTAGACACCTTTCAATAGACACACAGCTTTCACTCTCTCTTAAACTTCTAATTTATTTTATTTACTTTTTACTAAAGAGAAACAGAAACCTTTAATGCAACTTCACTAAATAAAATTTCAGATAAATGTGAGAAATGTAAAAGCAGGAAAATATAACAGAGCTGATCTAGGACAGAGTATGGTTTCTTGAAATAGCCATCCTCTGCATATAAAAGACTCAGGCTTTACTTTTTCAGTTCATTCTGGACTATTTTTACCCCAAATGGCTGAAATGGTACTTCAGCAGACAACAGATCAGCCCATTTCTCTTGATTCTCTTGTCTAAATGATCACATTCTTAGTCTGGTATTTATTCCTACAACTATAGTGATTAAATACACTCATTCCCTAAAATCACGAAACTGAAATTTCATCCTTGTTTGTCATTAATGAAAAATGTACCAACCAGAAGTAAATTTTTAAATAGGGATTTTTTCTTTTCTTGCAATTTGCAAAGGATATCCAGCAAGTTTGGAGTGATGTAAAGCAATGCACAAATAACTTCTGATCTGGATTCCCTCATATGCCTCGTTTACTGTCACCAAGGGATTATGTGCCAAAAAAAACACGCAGTGAAATTTGTAGCATTTCAACAGCACATAGCATGCATGTCAGTGAAATGAAATGCCAGTGCATCCAGTGGTGATATGCCACAGCTGAAGATGCCTTCTGTGGCATGTGTTTCACTCCTCTGAAACTCGTGCTTAATGTTATAAAATGATGAAACTCTTTTGTGACATTACCATTCAGCAGTGTTTTTGATGTGGGACACCATGAAAAAGCTAAACAAAATGCAGAGTGTTCTACCACATACAAACGGATAACGGTTGCCATTTGTGTTTCTTTCATATCTTTCCCGACTTGTTCAATATACTAAGTACATTGGTGCTGTCCTGGATCTCTGAATACATATACTCCAGACATTGATCCAAAAAACTTAAATTGGACAAGAAAGGTCTCAAAACTGCAAAATGCTCCAAGTGTTGGAGTTGCATTTAGTCATGAGCTGGTTGAAATAAGGACTTAACATCTCCTTGTTAATACTAATCTGAGGAAACGAGTGAAGCATTTGAATCGTGTACAATACTCCCTTAATCTAGTGACATTTTTTTTACTCATATGGGTACACGTTCATATGCGCATTTCTGGCAGATCTTCCCTAGATGTACTCAGAAAGGACTGCCCGTAAATGAAACATGGACTCCAAAGTCCGTGCTCTTCAGAGGAGGAACCGTGACTCCCTGAGGGTTTGCAGAGTGATATCCTTGAGCAAGAGACTCTGACTGAAAGGATAGGGCAGCTGCAATAAAATTTTTTTAAAGCAATAAAAGAAAATTTACAGTGGTGACATGATTTAGGAGATCACTGGGAAAGGCGTAGCTCTGCATGCCAGAAAGTTCAGGCAGGTCCACATGGCACAGCACAGCCAGGCTCTGCAGTAAGGATAAGCCCAGAGAAAGGAAGGGCGGTATCTCCCAGAGGTACTTTAAAATAAGATCCTCGGAGCTGCAGATTTGTTACGGGAAGAAGGAGGTTTGGATTGTATCACATCCAAGTCTGTTATTGGTTTAATCCCTCACTGTCAGGACCCCAGCTCCGGTCACCCCTTCCTGGAGGAGGTGGCGCTGCTCGCCGCTGCCGTGCCACTCACGGAATAAGGGGGATCCAGCCTCACACTGTAAATCACATCCTCAGGCAGCTGCCTTCCCAGGCATGCCTTGGGAGATAATAGAGCCTGGCGGCTGCGTTGCCTTCCTGGAGCTCACCGGTTCCACTCCCCGGCCCTGCTGCTGCTGAAAGAGTTGCCTTTGCAGTCATTAGTAGGGGAGGGGCCTGGCATGGCTGGGGATGCCTGAGTCAAGGCCAGTGGCTGAAGGCTGAGAGAGCCATTACGATGGCACAGAGACATTCATGTAAAGCAGAGCATATTTTGGTTCTTAGCCATTGCACTAGCCATTGTCCTCTAGGCTGACTCTTTCTTCCACTCTGCTTCAAGTTTTTGTTTACTTAAAGGGAATATTTCCTGTTCTAATATTGCTTCAGACAGAAATTCCCTCATTTTGCCTTATTTGTCTCCAAGCTATAGGAAGGTGGCAGAAAGGGTCAGTCTGACATTTTTCATGAGAACTCATGAGAGTACTTGTTTTGATGACCTTTTCACATTCTCTGCAGATCCTCTGCCACAAGGACAATCATCTGTGCCATGTACAGAACATGGACCCTCTGTGGAGACTGGCAGGCTTCACAATTGCTTCTGAATTAAGCCTTCTGACACCCTTGCTAAGCACTGTTATCCTGTGTCTCTGGAGGAACATTAAACCAGAAAAAGATTAAATAAATTCTTCAAGGTCGCATATCAAGTGTGTGACAAAAGAACATAAATTACTGCAAGTCACCACCTTTTGTTTCCATTAGCTTCCACCTTTTGTTGTTATTGCTATTAATAAGCACAGACAGTATTACCAGCAGGCACAATTTCCAACGAGTAGCAGGCACAATTGCTCAAAGTGCTGTGAAAATATAGGAGAAAGAATGGTCTTAGTCTTGAAGAGATTGAAATCCAAAAGTAAGCCTTTCACGTTGCTGGGATGTTCCTGTACAATCTTGAAATTTTCACTGGACAGTCACTCAACATTTCACAGATGCAGCTGTCTGTATGAGAAAAAACATGTAGTCCTGTTATATAGGGCATACAGAATTCCAGAGACCTGAATGGCACTGAATTTCAGTTTACCCTTTTTTCTGTCTTGTTGAAAACAGAAAAGCACTCAAAGCAACAGGATTTTTGCTCATTTCCTGAAAATAGAGCTGGGAGGAAAAGTTACTGATAGCACTGTCTGACCTGCAAGAAGCACACAGACAGCATGCTCAAAATTCAGCTCAATAGCATTCTCTATACCAGCCAAGCCTGATCTAACACCAATATTACAACGTGTGGTGCTGCCAGATACAGGCCTGGCTGACTTTATGGATCGGTCACAGGTTTCCCTTTAGTTATGAAACAGCTTCCAAACTTCAGACATGAACGCAATGTGCTGACTCACTGCCAGGTATGTCACACACAGGACAATAATGTCCAGGAAGTACAAGAATCTGGATTTATTTTTAAACTTCTTTTTATTTAACACTTCTTAAATGCAATAGCAGTAAGTTTCTGGTTTTTCAATTCCTACTTTATCCTGAGCTAGAGACTAAGTGATCAGGCAATGAGTAACTCCAGGCACTGAATTTACAGGGAAATTGTTGCACTTTTCAGGTGGTTAAAGTCATTAACTCATACCTTATTATAGCAGCTGAGGCATGCAATAATCAGCCCAAAAAGTACTGCTCTTTAGGTCTTAATGCTCAATTAATTTTCAGGAATCCACATCAAGAAACAAAGGAATGAAACCACAATAAGAAGAACCAGGGGAAGAGTTATTGTGTTCCCTTTATTCTTTCATTTCAGTCTTGGTTTATCAGAATTATAAATACTTCAACAAAATCCCATGCTGGTCAAGCCTCACTGCCAGTCCAAATTATTCTACTACTTCTGTTGACTCAAATAGGATTAATTGCAGAAGGCAGCCATGTGGGTCAGACCAGAAGTTCATCTACTCTAGCATGAGCCTCCAAAAGTGCTCAGCAGTGGATGCCCAGGAAAGCATGTACATAGGGCAAGCAGAAAGTGGTACTTTCTCTGTGATGTTCTCAGTGTTCAATCTCTCTGTGAATCACAGATGGTTTCTTTCTGTATAATATCCTTCATTATACTTGTATTCCATTAATATATCAAATCCTTTTTTGAAGAGGCCTATAGCATTATCATCTGCAGCATTCTATGACATGAAGACCTACGAAATAACCTTGCACAATACCAGGAGATGAGTCATTTGTTCTGGACTTGGCAATTGCCATTTTTCTTTGACATCCTGACTTTCTCTTCAGTTTTGTGTTACTGGGGCATAGATGATAAAACTGATTCAGTAGTTGTCCAGCCTCCAAAGATCCATGTTGTTCCTTCTTGAAAGGCAACAAATCCTGTTTTCAGGGTAAGGATATTATAAATGCTTTATTGCAGGAGAAAAAGAAATAAAACAAAGGACAAAATGCACTCAAGCACTTTGCACAGGCCTATGGAAGAGGTAACAGAAAGCCTTTACTGACAAGCTCCACTTCAAAGCAATGCAGGCATGCAAGTTTCTGGACAGGGCTCAGCCTCCTTTACTGGAACAGCTGTAGAGGAATGTTATCCATGCAAGCTCAGGAAACAAATATGCAAGTCTATATTCATGATCCAAGTGCTGTACTCCTGGATTTTCCAACGGCTTACAAAGCCAGAGAGTGCTTTTCTCATTCTCTAGTCTGATCACGTGGCTATTAATCTTAAAACAGTACTTCTGTCATCAAGCCCACATTTTCTTTTAGAGATAAAAAATACATATGCTAATTGAGAATTAAAGAACACTCTCTCGGGTACCAAAAGTCCGAAACACAATGTTCTGCATTGGTGGTTTTTTTAAATAATAATAACTCAGAAGAAAAATGTAATAAAAATTCTGAAAACAAGTGGAAAAGCAAGAAAGTCGACAGCATCAAATATGGTACAGTAGGAAGTGAATAAGGCAGGAAAAAGGACATGATAATATCTTTAGGAAAAAACAAGACTAAGGACAAAATTTAAGCATAACTAAAATAAATGAAATCCCAACAATGGTTTTAGTAGAAGAGGGCAGAAGTACTTAAATATTTCTGGCCTTGTGGTTGGGGAAAAAGACAGATTTATATGTATGATAAAATATTTTGCATACCATTATACCCATTTCTAAAGAGGATGCTAAACAGCAGATTCCAAATGAAGATTTGCTAACAACGAAAACAGATAATTCACATGTATGGATTTTAAAAGGGCCAGACAAGGACCTCTTCAGTATTCATCATCATTTCTAGTAATTTTTGGAACACCCAGTAACTGCAGAGGATTAAAAGGAAGCTCAGTTTGTGATAATATGTTAGAAGTGTAAGCAGACATTCTGAGCAATCACGTTCCCAGCAGCCTGCTATCAAAGGCAATGGAATAGCTGCTGTTGGTTTCTATTAATAACAAATTTTAAAAGGTAATAAAAGAAATGCCAATCAACATGTATTTATGCAAAATACCTTTTGCCAAGTTAACCTGGGAACATTTTCACAGCATTACATGTTTGGGTCATCTTTTACACATTTATATATTTGTTAATATCAGCACTGGAGGCAGAGACAGCATGAGGACATCTCCCCCAATGGAAAATGGTGGGAGACAGTGGGGGAGTAGCAACCACAGTCTGCCTCCACAGAGGACAAGAGGCTTCTCAAACCATATCTTGTCAGAATCAGAGCAATGTGTAAATGACCTACAAAGGCTGCTTAAAGACCATGAATTAAGCTAAAGGCCACCTTCAGAGTTTGAGGCAGAAGAAAGGTCCATCTAGCAGGTTCTAGTGTGCCCATCCCAGGCTTGGCATGGTCTTTAATACAACTTTGTGAAGAGTATTGGGGAAATTTGGTATTGAGGGAAGTCAGTGTTAAGACTATATTTGTAAATATGGTATCAGTTTCTCTAAGGTTTATTTCTTGCTCCTTTTAGTTCAGCACATATAGTTTTACACCTGATCTTTGCACATGATTCACAAATATTGCATAACCCTATAAAATCTCCCTTTGACCAGCTGCAAGAAAATGTTATGGCTTGTGTATCTCACAGTGAACAGTGAGGAAGACTGTTTAATGAGATCCAATCCAAGTAGTTTCTGAAAAATTAATTTACCAAATATAGTCTCAAATAAATGTTGATTGTCACCTATTTTATGCACTGTCTGTGTGCACAAAATGTGAATAACCTGTGTTTATGCAGTAAAATTGAAAACTCACTTTTCATTTTCTGCCCATTGCCAGATGACAAGTTTTAGCAAATTAGTCACTTAATATGTTGTAAAATGTTCCTTTGCTTTATTTATTCAGCTCTTTCTTCATTGTTAGTTTCCTAATAAAATACAGTCTTTCAAGTCTGGTTTTAAAATAAATCTAATTTCTCTAAAATGTGAAAATCCTTTAAGATTTTCAGTGAAGTAGTCCATGGATATATCTTTACCATTTCCCTTTTTTCAGAAAGACTCATAATCTTTTTGATATATATTAAAGAAGGAAAAATAAAGTTCAGGTGGTCAGTGCTGGTTATAAACAGGTTTGATTTCAGGAAATACTTGAATTTTCTAGATGGCACTTAGTGAAGCAAGTGTTTCTTCTCCTTTCCTCCATGGATGTTTTTATATCTATATTATAGAGTAATGAGGATTTTTACCTGTTTAAGATGAGCAGAAGGAATTTATATGAGAGTCCTGAGGCAGGGTTTGTCAGGTACACAGACAGGAGGTTTAAGAAGCAAGGCGGTACAGCCTCAGCTGTTGATAACAATGGAGGAAGTATTACCCTAAGAAAATGCCAGACAATGAATCTATCAGCTGCTTCTGACACTCAGTTCCTCCCTCCATTTCCTACTCACTCCCTCTCCTCTGACCTCCAAATCCCCTTGTTTCCTATCTTGCTGATGAGTTTTTCAGCATCCTCACCACTGTTGTCTTCAAGCATTCTGTTTTTGGCCCCCCTTCCTTACTTTCCGTATGTTGTTTCTAAGAGATCATTTCTCAGTGATAGTCTAATACCCATTATATGAAGTGGGAGGCAGCAAAGGGTGAATGACTGTAAGATATTAATAACAAAAAAAAAATCATTAAAACATACATATTGTACTGATTCTTGCAAATCCCCAAAGATAAGAATGTCTTTCCAACAACTTAGAATGAACTTTGTGGGAAGAGCATTCTAGCAAAGACTGAAGAAACAAACCATGCTTAAAAATGCAGGTGGTTGAATTAATTTCTTCAATTCTTTGAGTAGCTAAAACAGCCACTGAAAAAGTTCAGATTTTGGCTGCTTTTATAAAGTTAGATGTTATTCCATGGATGTTTTGAATGAGTCAAAATGGCAATGGCTGAAATACTTTACATTTTAAAAATATATTTTAGATTTTAATATTTGGCCATTTTAAAGGCAGAAATAAATTAAAAATTAAATGTGAAATTTTCATTTCAGTGAAATTTTCAACCAATCCAAAACAAAGCTTAAGCGGGATGCTACTCAGCTACAAAATAAAATACACCCAATATATGCTTGGCACTAACTATAAACACGCTCTGTGTTGCTGAAATACAAAAGAATTCTGCAGATTTAAAAAGAACATAATTTGACATAGTTTCCTCTACTGCCATAGCAACTGGTACCTAAACCTAATATGAATGGAAGAGATCAGCTGAACTGTTTAGTCCTTCTTTTTGAATAGTTGTGTTTCCGCCATTGCAATGACTCAATTGGACTGGGATGCGTCCCATCATTCTGCTTCTTTTCTAAAGCTGCAGCACAAAGATATGCTGCTCCAAATGGGGCAAATGTGCTTAAAAAGCTCAGAAATGCCCAGCAGGAGTGTGAAATGATGGTTGCTTTGCAGTGTTCTGGTGCTGATATTGCAAGATAGAAATACTACTTTATTTATCTAGGTGCATTTTGAGACTGTTTAACAGAGAATTTTATCCCATCCTCTGGATAGTTCTTGATGAACTCCCAAAAATAAAAATGCATCATGTACAGCCCACTTCCATCCATCATCTGTGCCCATGTAGGGAAACCAGTCTGATCTCAAACCTGGATTACAAGTGTCCTATTCTCCTGCACCCTCCCCCTTCCCCCACATCAAGGCCTAGAGAAATACTTTGCACCACGCCCAGGTTACAAATGTGGACTCCAGGACACAGCACGGCCCAGATGTGATGCACTGACAGGGAGAGCTTCCTTTCAGCAGCCTCTTCACTGGGACATCCAGACAAATATTGTGGCTGGGAAGTAGAAGAAAAGCTGTCTCTTAAGCATGTGAAAAGGTGACTCGAACTTTTCTTGAGCTGTCCTATAAATGAAAAGATAAAATCATCCACAGCTTAAACTGTAGCTAGAGCAATGTGGTTCATATGTGTTTGTTCAGTCTCATAATATCTGAAAGTATTCAACCAAACTGATGCACCATTTTTTCCTTTTTTTTTTTTACCACACACTTAGTTTGGTTAAATGGCATAAACTTACTCTGACCTTTGGCAGATATCACTATAGGAAAACAAGACATGCCACCTTGGCACTGACTGGCAACCCTGCTAATCTGGGATCCAGTCTCTGAAGAGGGAAAATACCAAAAAACGGAGAGAGAATAGTGCAAGAACCTTTTCTATTTCACCAAGATGTTTCTGGTTTTTTCCTCTGAAAGACAAGTATTGTAAGTTTCTCTTCAAATTTGTCCACTATTAAATTCCTTTAGTCCAGTTTCTGTACTTTTAACACCTGAGTACTAGGAGTGTGATACAGCTGTGTCCACAAATTCTTTCCGTCTCCTGTGAAAAAGCATATCCTCTTCTCACCTTTAAACTTCTTGCTGCCTTTTCATGAAGTGGCCTAATTACCTTGTCTGGTGCAGTCAGTACTTCATACGCAGCAGACACATTCCCTGTTGACTCCTTCCTGAGCTAAATACAGAAAAAGACATTTTGCAGCACTGAGGGCCGTACAGATGCGTGAGCAGCAGCTTCTCAGCTGACCACAGTGTCCAAGGTGGCCTCTGTGCTGCTGCAACTTCTCCTCAAGAACAGGTGCCTCTTTAAAGTTTTCTCAAGATCCATTTTCTCAACAAGATCTAGTACTTTATATGCATACATTAGCCAGAACACTGTTAAGCAGTTAATTTTAAAAGAGAGTTTTTAAAGAGACCTGGCTTTCATTTTGGAAAACATTAACAGAAAAAGCTGGATTATTCTCGTCCCCAGTCAACTGTCAATTGTTCTTTTTTGAAGTTATATAATTTACAAAACCAAAGTATTTCTTAAGTCAGTGACAATAGCAAGGGAGTGAAACACGTAGGCTAGCTGCCACTTGTTGCCAGCTGTTTTCTGTGTGTGCTGACTGGTCACATTGGGTATCAGCTATCGAAAGGTTTAAACCATTTGTGTACAAATTCTGGGGTTTGAGCTCCGATTAAGTGCCCTACCAAAGTCCAACTGTGTGAACTGGAACAGGCATAAAATCACCCTTGTGGAGAGAGATCATAGGAAGATGTATATGTATTTGCTTTTGTTTTCTCTTTTTCTTTTTTTTTTTTGTTATTTTAATCTGTGGTCTGTTCCTGTGCACATGCTATAATGAGTCTAGTACTACTTTAAATCAGGTATGCATAGAAAGGAGAAGAATCTCAATAAAAATCAGAGAATCAGAGTATATGCTGAGTTGGAGTGGATCCATAAGGGTCATTGAGTCCAGCTCTTAGCCCTGCACAGGACCATCCTCAAGTCACACCGTGTGCCTGAGAGCATTGCCCGTATGCTTCTTGAACTCCATCCTGGTGAACACCATCAGGCTTGGTACTGTGAGCACTTCTTTGCGGATCCTATTCCAGTGCTGTTTGTACATCCTTTTTTTATCCCAGAAAAAATTTCTTTCTTAGATCAGTTCAGAAGGAGCCATTTTCACAAATTCACTAGCTCCTACTTCTGGGAGACCACTACTGCCTAAGTGTCAGTCATGTGAACAACTATCAGCGTTAAGCAAATTTCCAGAATTTTTCTCAGTTCGGTCCACAACTTTATACCCAGGTTGCCTAATGGGCTGAAAACTCCTGGATGCTATTCTCAGTCACAAAGTCCTTGTAGAAATTGCCTCTCCTCACAATGGGAGAACATGAGGAACCACTATGCTAGGAATGTGTTTAATATAACTCTTGATTCTTGTGGCTGTACTTTTGTGGCTGGAAACATGAAGAGGAGCCACTAGCACGTGACCAGCCAGCTCTCTAGAGACTGTTGTCAAATGCTCTGGGAACCGCAGCTTGGCCACTCTGTAACCCCCACTAAATCCCAAATTCCCAGTTTTCCCATAGAGCCTCATCCAAGAGCACAGCAAATAGCTTTTTCAATTTATATATTTATGCATATTTCTAAATTTGTTTATTATTTATGTTTATACAGACGTGCAACACTATGGAACTGATGCTGTTCAGTTAGCAGTGCTGGCTGCTGATGGCTCTTAGTTGCTGTGATTCAGATAGTCAGTCCCTAGAATTCTTCAGTGAGTGCCTCTCTCCCGTTTTCCCTGTCTGGCTTCACTTACTAGCAATGTGCATCCTACTCTACTTTACTCTTAACTAAAAAGCCAAGCACAAGCCTACCTGCAGTATAGTCACAGCAGGTACAGGTCTGCCAGGTACCTTCATTTGTCCTAAAACTACGTACTTCATAAGGGCTCAGGCATCATCTGGGGCTAGGGCAAGACAGACAAATCAGCCAGAGATATCTTCCTAGTTGGGTCTCAGGTGTGCAGCAGTGCCCATGGGATGATCCTCCTGCCTGATCTCCACTGCCCTGAGAATGGCATGGGACCACAGCTCCTGTGATGGTAGTGCCCTTGAGCTAGCAACATGAGCATATGAAGTGTGGGCTATAAAAGTATTTCCCTTGGCTATCTAGAAAACTTTCTGGAGGGAACAAGGTAAAGGAAGCTTTAAACTGTCATCCAGCCTATTAAATTTGAGAGTTTCTGTTCACTAGCAGAAGACATGAAGCAAAAGCTTGGGTCTTCCTAGCAAAAACTGCCAGAATTCTGGTTCCCAGACACATATCTTGACCAGCAGGGAGGAATACCGATGTATCAATTGAAAGTGGAAGATCCGAAGGCCCAAAGCTCATGGCCGCAGACACACAGGAGGATGTTCTGAGGGAGAAATACTACATGCTTGCCCTTTTGTTATATTCTTCCCAAACATACAGTTTCAGCTGAGATCAGACACAGACAAGAAGGCTACATGGGCCTCTGGCTGAATGCAATATGACCACTCCTGTCCCAAGAAGGGGGCACCAGCTGTGGGAAGGCATGCTGGGCAGTCCCCAAGTGCTCCTTCTTCCTGGCTTTCCCAGCCCATCATCCTGCAGCTCCTCGTGCTTCCTATATCCTTCAGTTTCACCTGAACGAATCTCAGCTTTGGAGAGTTATGGTGTGCAGGCCCATGTCCTTCTAGCATGCAGCCAGGACACAGAGGGTGACTCTCCACGAATGGGTCTCTGAAGCACATGACAGATGCTGTAGTATAGACACAGCCTGTGGAAGCTGCACAACTGATGTCAATAAAAGAAAGATCAGATCCTGGTTCCTAAAATTACTTGCATTAAGTTAATGTTAAACATATTGTCAAAGCATCTTACACAATTTCAATTATGCACTAAAAAAATCTGCATTGTTTAGTTAAAGTTTAATTATATTGTCATTTACTCTGAGGAATGCTTGCGGTTTAATCACTGTTTATGTTTATTATCTTTTGGTTTACATTTTTTCCCAGATTAATAGATCATTAGATACCACCACATCAAGATTTCACATTAAGGCAAGATGCTTTTTTAACATTACGTGCTAACTCTAAAAAACAATTATCAGTCTCATGCCATTGAAATAACTTTGTTCCAAATTCGTGTCCCTGGAATGTCCTTATGGTGAGGTGGCCTGCCAAATCACTAAACGAGGGCTGGGGTCAGCTCCCCTGCTGGTGCAACGCTAATGACTCCATGGACCTGAGCCAACGGGGATTTTGGCCCTCCATATAACTGCTCCCAGGATGTTCATTGTTCCATTATATGGAAAATGCACATGCTGTGGTCATGTAATGTCCTTCAAATAACCCTCAGGAAAAAAAAACTCAGAAAAGTGACCTTGGGAGTCTGGATATACACAGAAAAAAGGAAACTAAACTGTATGTTAACCCCATGAGTGTGCTCCCAAGTGGCTGCAGGACCCTTTGGTGTAACCAGTAATTTCCATCACAAATCAGCCACGTAAATACAGTCCAACTGCAGAACTCATGCTTATCTCACAGCAGTTCAGTTGTGGTCTGGGTCCTGATCATGCCATCAGATAGCAGGTGCCTTCCCAGACTGTTCAAAGGTCAGGCCTGACCTATAAATGCTGGACTGCATATGGAAGGCATTTGAATAAGCTGGCATTCATGCATAGACAAGGAATAGTCAGACGGAATTGGATCACCAGATAGGAGAGTCTTGCATTATCAGAGCAAGTTATTTATCAATAACGTCAGTATCAATAATATCATTATACTAACTAGGAAAAGAACTGAAGATATCATGTAAAAAAATGTGTAGGCAGAACGCTTCACAGCTTCCAAATGGTGAGCAAATATTATGCAAGAGAGGAAGAGAATGAAACTATTTCTTTCACTCTTTCTTAGCTGGCTTGTTTCAGGAAAGTCACTGTCCACATTTCATTTCAGATTACCATGTAAATAGGACAGAATCTTCTCAAGATGCATTCAGATTATGCAAACACCAGATTTCTCTTTCAGCAAATGTGTGTCATTCAATGCATTCTCAAGCACAGAAAAAAAATGCTGTGCAGTCAGGGAAGATAGATTATCATAAAATAGTACTTTATATATACTGTACTGTACTGGAATATACTATACAATGCAATAAAGATAAATATGCATAGATATTAATTAACATACATAAACACAAAAGTACCCATATGGGTCTGTTCTTACCCCACCCTATACCAACAAAAACATACACGAAGTTTTCTTGAGTTTTAATACAGAGTGTGCATTTTTGAGGACCACAGAATTTGGTCACATTAGAAGTAGTAAAAATGCCAGAGTTTGTCCACATTTCTCAGATAAGTTACATGCTCAAACAATGTACTGTCATGTGTACTAATGCCTATCCAAAATGCACATGGCTTGATCAAATCCATATAGTTAATTCATATTTCCTCTCTTTAATTAAATGACAGATGTTCCCAGTATAAACCACGCATGTGCATGGAGACTGCTAAACTGCTCATAAATGCAGATATTTCTGCAGTCAGTGAATCACTTGCAAATAAATTCTGATTTCATTCTAATGCATTCTGCATACTCAAGGATCCAGCAAATATTTTCTGTGACAAACTCAGCTGATGAGTGCTGCTCAACATTCACTGAGCACAACTAGTAACTCACTGTGTAGCCTCCACCTTGACTGGATGAGAAGGAAGACTTTGTCAACAAGAAAATAAGGAAGATGATTAATTCACTTCCCATCTGAATTTTAAGGCATTCAGAAACATTCATACTAAAATTCATGAGACTTTGGGGATTTATTCATACCAGAAAATTTGTTTCAACTCATTTGTACAGTGACTTAGTGAATTACAGAGCAATGACCAGCTCAATTATTTCATTATTTTTTTATTCACTATTTGTTAGTGGAGTTTTTTTGCTTGATTATTTTCTGGTTTTGCTGAGATCTTATACATACCACAGCAGTCACCTCTGTGGAAATCTGTAAGGGAGGGGATGTTTTTCAGGTACTCTGCTTCCTGAGCTTTTCTAAATGGAAAGCTAAACTTACAGGAGAATAAATTGGACCAAAATTTAGCTGTCCAAAAGTTAGGCTAGTCAGCTAGATGGCCCTCTGCATGCAGTGCAGAGGTGGCACTTCCACAATGCAAGTCAGCGCGGTAGTCTCAGAAGGGGAAAAATCGCCATCTGGGCTGTTTATCTCCATTTGTGGGGAGATGGGACTGTGGGGACAACTTAGGACAATAGTTTAATGAGAGAAGTTTTATGTAGTTCATCATAAGTCAGATGAGTCTCACCCTTTTGCCTGAACTTGGGAAAATAACCAAGTAAAATAAGGAGTCATAAGAGATTCAATAGCTTTGGGGTTTTTTTATTACACACTACAAAGCTTCATATACTGCTGGCTAAGGCATTTCTGAATATAGAATAGCAACATGAACTGACATTGCTGGCTGCAATTTTTTCTGCTTTCATTCTGCAGAGGCTGAACATGGAAAATATGTCACTGGGAGGGAGGGAAGCATGAAAAATGTGTCTCTGTGTACAACTGCAACCTTTCGCTTATTAATTCTCAAAGGACTTACAGCTGAATCTCGTGGTAGTTTAAAATCTGACAAAGCTTAAAAAAAAAAAGGCAAGTCCTAAAACTTTTAAGGTAATAAATCACAGTGTTCAGATTGCCCATTTCTAAGAATGTCAGTTAAGATGAAAGAGTTTGAGAAGGTATAAAATACTTAATCTTTTTTGATTACTCCTTTTCCAAGTCATCATTCCTATGTTTCTCTCTATTTTACCTACAGAAGATCCATTTCTCTCTGTGTAACTTACAGTTAATTTGTAGGGGGTAAAACCTTTCTATGGCTTTTTGGAAGGAATATAGAATAATCTCTGCAATATACTGTCATGAAATAACATCCTAATGTAGCATAGTGAAAAACTATCTCAACTTTATCTCCAATTAAACAGGAGAAAGAAGCATCAGATCATCTATTGCTCAGATCAGTCAGACACAGTATCGTTCTATTACACATGCCCCTGAAATTCTAGAAAAAGACCACTGAAGTTGCAAAGTACAGAATACAGATGGTATAAAGTCCCCAAATTAAAGATGTCACTGGGACTTCATTACACATCAGTACTAAAGAGGAATATAATGTTCCTTGTGCTGTGCACAGAACTACCAGCCAACAGAAAAGCCAGACACAGTGATGTTTCATCTGCAGCTTATGCAATCAAGACTCCACATAATTTTTTTTTTGCCCACTTGGAATCTAAAATTTGGAGTTTATTCCAGACAACACCTGTCTAGAGTACAGCACAGAAGGAACTTTTGTCACCATGGCTTATGATGGGAAAACAAGTGAACAGGTGAAACACTTGACCAGGAGGAAATACAAGCTTAAATCAACTGTGAAACAACATTTGAAGTAACTGCTGACCAGGAGACTCTGCTGACCTCTGTGAGGGTCATCTGGGGGTTGAGGGGAAAAGTCATACCTTCGTCTTTGGAAAACCCTCTGCACTGTTGAGCATGGAAGTACAATGACACCAAAAAGACAGGCAGTGAGAAGCATTGAGTTCCTCGATGATTTGGGCAGGCCTGGCAAACTGGTCTCTCCAGAGAGTTACGTGACGTTTAGGGACCCCTCCACTCACCTATTGTCATGGTTTGGTTTGATCTTGGAATTTTACAAACCAGACCATGACACCTATGTGGGTCATGATGTGAAAAACCAGATCATGCACTCACAGAGAGACAGTTGGCCTGTCCAACCTGCTGTCCTGCCTCCAGCAGTAAGGCAGTAACCGTCACTTGATGCCCGAGGAGGATTTGGAGAAGTGGGTAAGCAGTACAGCTGTGATTCCCAGGTACCTGCCTCACCTCGCGATGTAACTGCTGCTGTCTTTGTGTCTGATAGCCCTTGATGGTTTTTCCTTCTGTGGACTCCCCCTCTAACATCACGAACAAAGTTAATCCCCTGCAGCGACAGCGATATTTGTGCCCCTACAGGGACGTGCAGGTCCAGGGTGAGGGGCCAGCCAGCAGGGGTGGAGGGACAGGCTTTCTGAACGGCTCCCAGCAACCAGGTGCTTCAGCTCCACTCCAGCCTGCCAGAAGTGTCAAAAATAGCTAGGCTCAGTCTGGCCTCAGGAGTTTAATGTTCCTTTTATTGCTGAAGTAATATCATAGGATGTCTGAACAACAGTTTCAGAATCTAATCTAACATTGTTTTGGTTTACATCTTTTTAAATAAAATTAGTGGGGTATAAAGGCATTCTGTGGATTATGCTGGCTTTCATGTGCACTGGAATAGGATGTTTGAATAAGAAAATTCAGAATAAGAGTCTGCTGTGGCAGATACCATGTTCACATAGTTAATATACTGTTATCTTATGATCTGAGAGAGCACATTTCCAGAACAGACAATCCTTAGGATATTTTTCATTAAGCTCCTTATCTCTGAGCTATGGCATGGATGTTACAGATGGAGCAAAGATGTTCCTTCAGCATGCTTTAGACATTCCCTGATGGTTCAGAAGAGCCTCTCCTGAGCAGCCACCTTCACAGGTCACCACTGCCTGACTTGGTCCCCCTCACCACCCCTCCTGGAGCTCAAAGGAGACAGTGCAGCTACCCCAGGGAAAGCTGGATTTTTCAAAAGACTTCAGCTCCCACGAAAGCTGAGAGCATTTTAAGATTCATCACCTCATTTAGCTGCCTACATGGGAAAACTGGTGGGTGCGGAACTCTTTGGAAACTCCTGTCCAGTGAAATGAGCGTCTAAGCATTTTATATCACAGCTGACGGTGTCAGTGTCGACTTCTACATCTTGAGTAAGTAAGGTCCTGACATAATACACTATAATGACTCCCTGTGCAGCCCTTTAAGGCTTTTATGTAAAGACACACTTAGACATCTTAATAGCTCAGAGTTGTTACTTTTACTACTCATAGCTGTCTTACACATGTGGGTTTATATGTCGATTCATGTTGGTGTAGCTGCTAGGTGAACATACACATATAAGCCTTGGAATTTTTCTTGGAAAATGCACCAAATCTTTTCCCCCTTTCTGTGAAATAAATTACATCCATTTGATGAGGTGTTTTCTCTGGTATTCAAAGAGGCCATTGCTTCAAGTGTTAATCCATTATCTGACAAAAAATCAGTTACAAAGGTATGTCTGTCTGTATACCCGCTAGGGTGAGTGTTTTACAGTCTGGTAAACTACAAATAAGTCTGCATTTAAGTCTCAGGTTGTTTAATTAATCATTCTTTGTTTTCAGCTTTGGAGAAATTTCTTCATCTAACCATTGAATTCCTGAAAAGAGGAGTTTATGTCTGGAGCTGTACTGTAACAACAGAAGCAAGCCTTTAAATTGCATGTATAATTTAGACAACACATGTTTTTTACAAACATGCTCCATGTGGCTATGTTTAGCAATCTAAAGTATATCGCAGTGAGTGAATGAACACTTAAAAGTACTCACGTAAAGGACAGGGGACATCTCTGGATTAATCACTACAACTTTTGGTCCAGGATACGCTTGTAAAGTTTTCTGTTGAGCAAATTTAATATTATGCAGGAAAATCATCTTTGCAGGATATTTCACCTCTGCATTCCTGTGTCTGCCTTTCTTCCTAGCAGAGCCAACATGGCCTCAGGTGCTAACAAGGGTTCAGCTCCTGGGAGTGGAACTTCTCTGCAGACCTTTCATGGCTGTAGGACTGACTCTACAAGCATGTGTTTGTTGGTAGATGACGGACTTTTCTATTGTACTTGCCAAACTGACAAACCAGACCAGCTCCTCTTTCAGATGTATTTCTGATGCTGCTGTGACTTTGAGAAGGCCTGTATATTAATAATATGTTTGGATTCATTTTTGGCCCAGTAGACTCTCTGAACTCAACTCAGGATAAATGGGTTTTTTTCCTCTTTAGCCTCTAGTAATATGTAAATAGGTGAAATAATCTCTTACATTTGAAAAATAATTAAAAAGGTAGAATACTATCTAGCTAAATCCTCTTTTTCAGATCTGGCATCTATTTCTTTCTCTGTTTACAAAAACTAGGTCACAGTGTGTGTTCATTTCAAAGAAAAAAATTTAAATACACCTTTCAAGCACAAATTAATGCTTCTCAATTATACTTTTCCGTGGTGTTCAAAAAAAGTTTTTTAAAATAACAAATTTAGCATAAAAGAAATGAAAAAATACCTAGTAAAAGAGAAAAGCTATCATAATTTATTGAGTTACACCTTTTAAAGGTGTAAAGTTATTGGTTCTAGTAAGGTTAAAAACAAAGTGATAAGGCTAGTAGCATCATTCAAAGGATATATTTTTGGTTATGATCGTGGTTACTACATCATTCACAAAAAGTACTGTGTTTTTGCTACAAACAGGAAGCTATTAAAGCAATAATAAATAGAAAATTGATCATTGAACAAAGAATAAATAAGTGGGGAAAAAACGCTTTTTTATAGAAGCATATATTAATTGTCCCGGTTATAGATTTCTATCTGAAAACTATTCAAGCAAGTGAATAATCCAAAAGCAAAACTTGTTTACCAGTGATATTAAGTTTTCCAGCATCTTCTTCAGCTGTAATGGTAAGAGAGGAAAGAAGAAGAAGCCAAGGTCTTTGGTTTTCTTTTTGGTATGCTTCCTAGCTGGGTGTCAGGAGCTGCATGTACAGTTCAGCACTCCTGCACTCCCACCAGCACACTCCACACTTGTATGAGTGCAACAGTACTGGGATAGCAGAGAACACAGTTTCCTGCAGATTATTATTAATTTTCCAGTGTTCATAGAATCATAGAATAATAGAATGGTTTACATTGGAAGGGACCTTAAAGATCACCCCTGCCATGGGCAGGGACACTTTTCACTAGGGGTTGTTTGAAGCCCCACCCAGCATAGTCTTGAACATTTCCAGAGCTGGGGCATCTACAACTTCTGTGAGCAACCTGTTGCATTGCCTCATTACCCTCTGAGTAAATAATTTTTTCCTAGTATGTAATCTAAACTTAGCCTCTTACAGCTTAAAGCCATTCCCCCTTGCTCTATAACTACATGTCCTTGTAATGAGTCAGATTAGAGAAAAACTCTTGATAGAGATCAATGAGGAGAAGAATTTTGTTTCCTTTACCATGCTTGATACAGCTGTGGTTTCCCCCCAGAGCCCAAGGAATGGGACCTGTGCTGATAGCTGCCAGCAGTAGCTCTTGCCACCTTCAGGAAAACATGAGCTTATTCCTTGCTCACCTGAGCCCTCTTAGCTTGATGCAAACGACATGGTGAGCCGCAGTGACAGAACAAAGCATATGTCACCTCTGCTGTGGTCTGTGGCTAGATACGAACAGCTCTTAGTTAACATCTGAAGTAAGGAGTGACTGAAACAAGACATGAGCTCTGACATGCCTGCTGGTGGTCCTGCCACAGTGAGTCTTCATCCAGGTGTGGGTCCAAAGAAAAATGGTCCTGTCAGAGTCAAGGCTGCAGGCAGACAAGAGGGAAAATTGGCAAAGAGATCAAGATAAAAATTTGCACTGCTGCTGCCCAGTTTGACTTGACTGCATGGTTAAAAAGCTTATCCTTACAAATAAAACACATTAAAGCTCTTCTCTCACTCTGTAGCTTCAATTCCACTGTCTTTTACTTGTTATGGTTTGACCCCAGATGGCAACTAAGTTTGAAGCATCCTCTTGCTCGACCCTCCCTGCCTTCAAGTGGGATGGGGAGGAGAATCAGAGGGGGTAAAATAAAACCCATTAATTGAGATAGGAACAGTTTAATAATTGAAACAAAGTAAAATTAGTAATACTAATAATAGCAATAATAATAATTATAATTATGATAGTAATAGTAATAAAAAGGAGATATAGCTAAAACCCAAGAAAAGCAAGTGATTCACAATCCAACTGCTCATCACTCCTGGACTGATGCCCAGCCTGTCACCAAGTAGTGATTGGCCCCTTCCAGCCAGCTCTCTCCAATTTATATACTGGACATGGTGTGGAATATCCCTTTGACCAGATCACATCTGCTGTCCTGGCCATGCTTCTGCCCAGTTTCTTATACAGATCCTCCCTGGCAGAGCAGAGGAAACTGGAAAATCCTTGACATAAGGTAAGCACAACCAAAACATCACTGTAATATCAACATTATTGTCATACTGAATCCAAAACAAATCTCTATACCAGCTAATAAGAAGAGAATTAATTCTATCTGAGATAAAAACAGGTCATTCTCACCCAAACCCCCCCAAAAAATTCAACTAAGTATTAAAACATTCTTCATTACTCTGGCTAAGAAAGGTACTAACAGAGGACAGATGCTGAAAACAACTGTTGGTACTGGTAGCACAGAGATAATCAGTGAGGTTTTCACATGGTAGTTCATTTTGAGAAGACTCAGTAGCACTGTCATTTTCCAGCTCACATTCAACATGTAGCAGGACTCCTCTAATCCACTGGCTGGAGAGGATACCTCTGCACGTATGTCCACAGGCAACCATGTATTAGAAGTACAAACAAAGCTGGTGTTCCTGGCCCCTATTGTTCAGAGCTGGCAATAGAAATAAAGGAATAAAACTGTTAATAAACATTTTGAAATACCTACTCAGTCACAGCTAAACCAGACCTAAACTCAGTATTTTTTGGAAACAGGAAAGAAGCAGACACTTCATTTCTGTGCCTCAGATACACATGAGCACAGCCCTTGCTTGTAAACCTGGCAGGCTCAGGTTTATGGACCTGAAAGTTACAATAGCATTATATGCAGAAAGCTGTTCCCATTCATCCTTAGCAATACGTAATTGTGTATCTTTTTTTGGCTTGTTCCACAGGAGATACAAAGAATGTTAACACAAAAGTAAAAAATGCCTGGGATATTGGTGGAGAGGTGAGAACCCAGAAGACTTTTTCCCTGAGTCTGGAAGATTTTTTCAGGAAGGCAAATTCTCTGAAAATTAACAGAATTTACGACCTAATCCAGCTGTAATTGCAGAGTAAAGTGTTTCATCAAATATGGGATGAACTGGACCAGCCTTCACTTAAGATGAGCTATAGATATTTATTTGTGCCTTTGCCTCTCCTGAACAATGAAATCATCTCTAATAATCACTCACCAGAGGATCCAAGCCCCACTGGCCAAGGGAGTGTACACGCAATAAAAAGACCATCTAAAGGAGTTTAGTCTACTGAGTGTACAGACAGTCAGAGAATCAGCTGAATGCCAGCTGTATTTTCTTAGCTGTTTTTTTCTATCTCAAATGTATACAATATGTAGAATTTCTTTAAAGATATTAGTTGAAAATCGACTTAATAAATGAAATGGCTAAAATATACTTAAATTGCATTCATTCACCGATTTTGTCCACTGGTTTTTTAAAATAATAGCATATAATTAAAATTGTTTTGGCTAAACCAAAATATCAGTTGTCCCAAACACTAAAATGTCCTGGCTGTGCTCCTAGGTGATGACAGTACTATATTTAGTCACTGAGTACCACCAGCTGTCTTGCTAACAGAAGTCTGGCATTTTCCTTAATTGAGAGATGCAGTATGTGTGAAATGATACCACTCACACTCACTCATGATAATACTAGCATGACCTAGTTGAAAGCTTTTGATTTTTTTTTCTTTGTTCAGAAGAATAACAGTTGGTTCAGTATAATGTTAAAAACTGAAACCTATCCAAGGGGTTTATAAGGAATTCTCTTTAGATTATGATCTAGAAACCTCATTTTTCTGAGTCCCCTGGCAGGAAGGGCAGGTGAGGGGGATGAAATGGAAAATATAGCCTTCAACATTTGACAATTACCTTCCCAGTCACCCATATCTTGCAAGTTTGGGTTACGCTTTCTTAATTTTTTTTGCCTGACTGAACATCGAGCAAGAGACAGCTCACGGTGTTACATTCTGGTGGACATTACTGCTTTCTGTCAACCTCCTACTTTAAAAGCAACTGTAAGTGGATAATGGCTTTTGTTGCTGAATAGTTAGTCTGTCCAAAAAAATGTAGTTTTGGATACAAAGAATTTATTTGCAAATTCTGATTTTCCTTCCTAGAGTATAAATTTCAGAAAGGAGCCAACGATCCTTTTCCCCACTCTCACTCCAAAGCTGTATTGCCCAACAGGTAGGACAAACATCAGGTCAGAAATGTAACTAAGTGCACCACTTCCCAGGAGAGCTTCTTGGCACTGGGGCCTGGGCAGTGGACAGTGTGGCTCATCTATTCTCTCTCGTGGACATGCTTCTACTCATATTCATAAATAAATATTCACTGAGGCAGCAGCTAAAAATCTGAAGTCCCTCTTATCAAATGACCTAATTATCATCTCAGAGAGACGTACATTATTTTTTAACCGATAGGTACGTTTTCATTGTAAAATCATCCATCCATAACAGAAGAGCCATGAGATCCTTGCCTCAGCACACACTGCAGCTTAACATTTGCAGTACTTTCAGAGTTGGTCAGCCTTGGGTTAAAATTCCTGCTGTGGGCCAGACAAAAAGGGAATTGGACCCAAGGTTTCTCACATATGATGTGAATGTCCAGCACTGAGACCTAGGGCATGGGAGGAAGGAACAGGTTTAATAACAGCTTCTCCAGATTACCTCATTCCTCTTGTGAATGTGGCCTTTAGGTTATTTTTACAATGTCCCAAAGTGAAACCAAGCGATTCAAGGTGCATTAAATGTTTCAAGCAGTCCAGAACTGCTCTTTTTTTTTGATTCAATGAAAATGTTGAAAAGCCTTGTCTGGGGGATCAGTGAACTACAGCAGTCAAAAAAAGATGGAAGAACAGTTACTGAGCAGGAAACAGCCTCATTCACTATGCCTGCTCCTGAAGGGCCAGCTGCACCTGGTGTGTGCAGCCAACCATCCTTACTGAGAGTGTGATGGCTTGTGAATGGGCAAAATAAATATTTAATAGTATTTATAGTCACTGCAGGCAGGTGAGGAGCCTGAACCTGAGCCTGCAATTCGAACAGGTGAACTCATTTCCCAGCTGGGCCGCAGAATTTCTGTGCAACCTCGAGTTGTTTACTCCCTGAACGTGCAAGTGCAAATTCTTGGAGCTCTGTGAAAGGTTTCTCTGCTTCTGTGACCACCTATACCAGCTGGAGATCTTGGCACTGACACCTCACGCCCCTTGGTATAACAAGGTGAGTAGTGCTTTCCTAGATCTTGAGGACCTTGGACTAAAGATAAAGTCACTAATAGGTCTCATGGGTGCCTATTGTGATGGGCTCATAAGGACCTAAAAACCAGAACGAGTAAAATAAATAACATGGCAACACATAAACCAGCAATTTATTGTATACTAGACATCAATTACCTGTGTACTATATCACATTGCTATTGTAGGCTTTTAAATCTTTGAACACGGAATGTTTTCCTGTTCTCGCTCGATGCTTCCTCCAAATGGGGAACTTCTGGTGTGTATGACAATCAGCCATTCACAAATTCATTGTTCTGTGAAGTCACATTTTTCAGGAGTGAATCTGTGACTTTTTGCTTCAGAGGTGATTAAGAAGACAGCTTAAACCCATACTGCTTAGCAAAACAATGTCGCTGGTCAGAATTTCTCATCGTGTATTAACTGTGAAATGTACGTGAAAACCAAGATTTGAATTAAAAATCAGTGTTCTTACCTGACATCATTTGAGGGTCACTGAGCAACACAAGAATGCAAATGAGTTTCTGGCCTGCTTGTTAACCAGTGGTTAAAAAGCCCAAAGAGATGAATAGGAAACACACAGTATTTCTCTGCCTGCCAATAAGTAAAGATCATCAGATCTGCTTTTCTGCTTTTCTGCTCCATACTTGTATCTGCCTGGGGAAAAATCTGGAAGGGATGAGCAGGCTCTCAGTCACTGTTTAAGTACCTTGCTTTTCATAAAGTCATGAAATAGAAGTGTTTTGTTTGTCATTGCAGTTCACAGCTTCTGCACACTAAATGGCTTCAGATTCCTGTTGAGAGCTAAACCTGGTGTGCAGGCTTCAGCAAGTAAACAAGGTATATCTTAATGAACTTCCAAGTAACAACACGAGGGAACTTTTTAACACGGCTTTACTTTCATTACTCATGCTAAACTCCATGAGTGCTCTTACAGCCTCTAAGCCCTGAAAAAAACAGGGTTTGTCCCTGTGATTTCTGATGTAATATGACTAGGAGGCACAAACCTGACCCTAATTTAGTGCAGCTGAGTCACATGCCTTTGCAAAAAGACTGGGTTAATTCTTTTTAGCAATTTTTTTTAAAGAGAAAAGAGAAAATTGTTAGGATCTGCATTTAATTAGAAAAGATGTTTGATTTCAAGAATATGCCCAGCAGGGTGGCATTTAGTAACATTACTGTCTCTTCTGGCAGTAGCTGCTCAGACTAGAGGTGTCCAGTTCTACCTGCTGTTCAAACATGATCTGGGAAACAGGTCCTTCTCAGAATATTTTAGGATCTCAAAATAAAATCTGACAAGTTGGAGCAAGCAAACAAAGAGGGCTTGAAAGGGAAAGAGGTCAGGGGAAAAGGAAAGTCATATGACAGGATGGTTTGGCTCACTCCATCTCTGCCCATGCTCTTTTAAGAAGAGAAATAAGAGATCCTAATAATATCAATGGACAGCTTCCATCAGCTAGCACTTTGGCATGGACATTGTTGTAATAAGAGGTCGTGAAAACCAACCTAAAGGAAAACACAATCATGGAATGGTTGGGGCTGGAAGGGACCTCTGGGGGTAATCTGGTCCAACCCCACATGCACAGACAGGGACACCTAGAGCAGATTGCCCAGGAACACATCCAGATAGCTTTGGACTATGTCCGAGGATGGAGACTCTACAACCTTCCTGGGCAATCTGTGCCCGTGCTCAGTTGCTCTCACAGTGAAAAGTGTTTTCTGATGTTCACAGGAAACCTCCTGCGTTTCAATTTGTGCCCGTTGCCTCTGGTCCTGTCCACCAGGCAACCAGGAATAAGTTCTTTAGGAAATGTCTTTCACTCATAGATTGCAAGACTCCAGATATCTGTGCTCACAAAGCATGGGACGGATTGCTTGATAAAATTCTTACCAGATTATTCACAAAGTACAGCATTTAAGAAAAAACAGGTCAGCTGCAGACACTGTAACTTGAAGACCTGGCTTGAAATACAAACATACAAAAACTGGAAGTTCTATATCCACTGTCTTACTTTGCAGTAAGCCAGGGACTGCACTTTCCATTTGAAATTGCTTTGCTTCTAAAGATTTTCATCAGGGTTGTAATACCACACTATCACTTCATATGCTTCAACATAATTGTTCTCCTTTCTAAATCAGCACCTTATTCTTGCTCCAGAAATCTAAGCTTTCATTTTGAGCATATTAAAATCATTAGCATAATTAACATTAAAGGAAAATGTCAGGCAGCCAATATAAGTTCTCTGATGTTGCAAACACCGTGAAAACAACAGCTTTTTTATGCGACCTGCACTCATTCATCTCAATGCAATATTAATAATGGAATATTAATTACAGGCATAATGCTACTTCTTACACCAACATTTTAATCTATTTCAGAGGTCACTATTGTGAAAACATCACCAGCAGTAGCAGTTGTTACGGAAAGATGCAACAGGCAGCTTGTTGTCACCAATGCTGTAGATCTCAAGCATTCTTTGCCAAAGTATAAATTACTTAGCAGAAGGAGAATATTCTCCAGGTTTTGCACTGAATGAATCTGCTGCCCTCTATTCCCGAAAATCACAACTGGGTTACAGACCTCTATGTCTCTCAACATACTGGTTCTCCCAAGTCCATTTCCACAGTGCATCCATAGTACTAAACTGGCCAACTGACCAACAACTAATTTAGCACTGATGATATTGTTTCAGATGATGGTACAGAGCTCACTCCCATCCAGCTGCTTTCATCTGACCCCAGCTTATTTGCTGACTCACAACATTTTTTAATAGGCAATGTCAATGGTTGCTAGCAACATATCAGTCCAGTAGACCTAAACAGCAGAACATCTGTATTATGCTCTCAACACAGAAGCCAGATGTCTAATAGCACATACTAATGGAGAAAAGTGGTGTTGTGGTTTTTCTTCCCTAATATGAAGACCTAACTTTGCACAGGAACCTTCTGGAGCTGGCAGACTATCAGGAGTACTATTTAGGCAATACAAAACCCACAAGTAGTATGTCTGCAGCATTTGAAGTTGCTCGAAAGACTTTAAAGACCTGAAAACCTTTCAAAACCTGAATCTCAACACTGGAAGGTACATTTCTGAAGAGTGTATTTGGGGAGGTGATTGTCATCCAATTCAAAGGGTTACAAACTGTAAAAGGGGAAGTTTTGATGCTCTCAAGCCTTTGGGAGCAAGGAAGAAAGCAATGGGGGGGGGGGGGGCGCTGAAGGGTGAAGCAGCACCTTATGAACTTCTAAACACTGTGTCTTTCAGCTTCAGAAACCCAGCTGTGAAGAGCCTCTGAGTATGAAACAGGGAAGGAGCAGGAAGACTAGAAGTGAAAGAAAAATTACTGTTTGGCACGGTCTTCCATCACGTGAGAAATTGGATGACTGAATGTAATGAATTATACCAGAAATTTCTTTGAGGCTGCATCTTTGCCAAACATGGTGACTGTGCAAAGAGACCAGCCACGTTTTTGTGAGGTGTGGACTTACAGGAACACATCTGAATGACCAAGCCTGGTGCCTCTTGCAAGAAAGCCAAGGCTTATCTAGCTTAGAGGCTTTGTGTGAATCTAAGGATATTAACCCCTCTCTAACCAAATGTAGCTTTTACAAGTTGATTTCTCCCCTTTCCCATATTCTTCCGTGAGGGGGAAAGAGGCCAGTTCCAAGCTAAACATTTTTTCTGGCTTTGCTCTTTCTTGACTAAGCTGAGCACAAATGAGTAAGGAGAGCGTGATAAATCATATGACAGATTACTCTTAATAACTGAAGAAGAAGTCACAAAAATTAATAAAAAAATAAATAAGAAAATACAGAAGGATCCGTCTATAAAAGCGTAAGTCTCCTTTGCGTTGTTCATCTTTCACTTCCATACATAAATTGCACAGTATTTCCATGCCTATTTACCTTATGATATTTGTATGGATCTAACCTCTTTTTTCCTCTCTGAGATATTCTAGCACTGTGGTTGGAGAGCACAGCTGGGATACAGCTGTATACTGCCCAGCTTTGATGAGCTATAAATGTTTGCCCTTGTGCTAACATTGTGACATTGCCCACTGTTCTGGTTTCTTGAATGCTGGTGGTTAAAAGGCAGATCTGAAATCCCTAAAACTTCTCTTTTTAGCCAATCATTGCTCTCTTTTTGTATCAGCAGTTTCTAATTAAACAGCACCGTACTAGAGGACCTAAAGATCATTAAAGGTGCACTCAGGGTGTCCAAGAATAGAAACACAATGCAGGTGTTGTTCTTGCAGTTCAAAACAGACTGGTCAGTTTCCTCAGTGATTAGCAATTGTGCTAAATGTCTTATAAAACTCTGCCCCTAACATTGCTAATAACTTTATTCAGCCAAATAAATTCTTCCAACTTTTCACAGTGGAAAAAGCTTTCTATTTTATGATTTTATACCCCTATCGTTAGCAATCTCTGAAACAGCATTCCACCCCCAGGTTGCGTTCCGTGGTTACTAACTTCATTTGATCACTGCCCCATCAATTTGACATTAACTGCTACGATTTACAACTGCTCCGGCTTTCTATCTATTATTGGCGTACCTCTGCAAGTGCAAAAAAACTGCTGCCCAGGGGAAGTCTGAAAGAATGCAATGTCTTGTTAAAACCTGAAAGGGCAACAGGGGTGGGGGGAACAGCCTCCCAGAAGAGAAAACCAAAGGTTTGATAATGAATAATGCTTCATTCTCTGCTGTGAACACGGGTGACCTGGCATGTAGACCACAGCAAAGTAGTGAATAATTCACTGAGAGAGTCATAGACCTCCTGGTAGACCACAGCATTGCTTTGTCTCACAAATATGTTCTCCCACAGAACAGGGCTCAACAGGATGTTTTAGTCTACAAATGTTTAAACAAAAGGCGGGTGTGATGGGGTATGCAAGGGGAGAACTGTGCACGGAGCAGGCCAGCCTGCATGGCTGTTTTTCCATTAGCAGCTGACTGATAATTCTATAGGCACTGAACATAAGGGTGGCGGAGAGTAGAATGGCTTTGACGGAAATGAGGCACTGAGCTCATGTCCAGTTTCTAACCAGATAAGAAACCAATTGCACCCTCAGACAGGGACATTTAAGCAATATTAATTGTCTGAGCTGAACCAATGGGAGTATGGACATTTTGAGCAGCAGCTGGAATCCAGGCTGATTTCTTGACCTTTGTGCTCATAAAAGGAAAATCAACCAAAGGAACCGTTGGGGATGGAATATAGTCCCAGTTTCCGTGTGAGTTGTTTTCTTTGCTTTTGAAGGTTTCTCAGCCTGAGAGACAAATCTGAGGCCAGGTCATTTCTGGTTTAGTTTGCAAATGTTCATGTCACTGAACACTGTTCAGGCTTCACGTCCTTCTGCCTCTGAGCCCAGGGCTGTGAATATGGGCCTGGGTCCTGGGGGCTATGCTGGGAGCAGAAGGGTGGTGCAAAACCCCCTAAATCCCATCTCTGCTCTGGGTTGCAGCTGTGCTTGGGAACAAAGGAACAAAGCTAGCAGGCACTTTTTGTTAACTTGGATATCAAACTGTTTATAGAAAGTAACATTTTAACAGATTTTGCCATTTCTCTAGCCTTTCCATCTTTGTAGCAGGAAATATTCTGAGGCTAATCTTACAGTATATCTGAAGTTTAAATTGTTTGATCTGATGGGGCTTCTGAGTGAGTCACTTCTATATCCAGATCCTCTCATGTTACCTTACTCACACTAAAAAAGATCTTTTGATTTAATTGTGGTCATTTCCTGCTTATAAGATAGTTAATGTCTAGTCTATGCTTTTCTTCTCTTTCTCAGACAAACTGAGCTATTCTCAGGCTCTGTAACTGGCCAAAGTATCAAGCAGAGTATCCTCAGTTCTTTCTCCTGATTATCCTCCCAAGTTGCACAACTTCCTACAGATCTTTTTTCTAACATACCAGGCAGCACCTCATTCTCTTACATGATGAAGGATATATCTAGTCTGTCAGCCCATGTGACAGGAGGAGGATGTCTAGATGCTAAAACTTTAGTTTGGAACATTGCCTTGAGCATGGGCCAATGAGGAGGAGGACATGAATGCCCGTGTCCCCATTGGTGACTGCTGTGCCTGGCTCAGGAGGTCACCAGACAAAATAAATACTTCAGGTTGGCACCATCCTTCAAAAGTGAGCTGGGTTTAATCATCAGCACATGGGAAGGGAACACAGGGACTGAATGCAAGACTCTCATGCTGTGCATGGAGACTCCAAAGGATGGAAATCTTGTCTTGCATGAGGTGATGTCTTTCAGTCCCCTTCTCCCTTGGCACTTTATCCTCAGTCCCACAGGTACTGATTGATGCTCAGTATGACTCAGTTCCACTCAGCTTCTCACACCACAGAGAAAAAGAGACACTGCTGTTCTGATTCTATGTCAAAAAGCTTTTTGACTTTTCCATTTATAGACCACAGTCTGGTAAGAGTGCAACAGCTCATTCTGAAAAAGACCTTTCCAGTCTATGCAGTTCTGCAGATCCTTGGAGAGTCTCTTTACCGGAACACTCACAAAAACTCAGTATTACAACCAGAGAATTATTTCAACTGTTTTCCAAATGTTGTTGATTTTCACTGTATACTGCAAATCTGTATAAAAATTTCATTTTTAACTATGAAACCATTTTGGTGTGACTGCACAGAGTCACCTTTTTCTTTATGGTGCTTTTAACTCTCAGATCAGACTGGTTCTTCTCCTACTTAGCGAAGCCACAAATGCTCTGTAATAGCTGATATTTTTATTTCAAATGATTTAGTCATCATTTTGACTGGTTCAAAGGTATTTGAGCAGTTACACCTAGTATTTACAAGCTCCCACTGTAATCTTGCCAACCATCAAAGTCATATGGTCTCCTACAAATTGGCTCATGAAACACCACTTTCTTAGTGTCTTTTTAATTATTTCCATAATACTCTCAAGTTGAGAAGAAACCTTAAAGGCACACAACTAAAGATTCTTTGTTTATTATTTGTAAAATTTTGGATGTATTTCATTTGGCCAGATTTTACTGACTATGACTGGAGAGCTAAATGTTCCTGTTTTTTTCAGTAAATAACCTTTAAAATACAATTTTCTGACTTGGAGTGGATAATTGCAAATAACGCTGCTATTGGTATCAAATTAGGTCTCCTATTTTCCCCACTGATGGATGCCTGGCAACTTCTATGAGAATTTTATCTGAGAACAGACTTACTTATTGTTCAGTTGCCAATAGGAAACATCTGAGCAGAGCTCACAGACGGAATCCTGCCACTCTCTGTCTCCGGTTTTCCTGCTTTCTGGAGGGGCCTGGTTTTGATCCCAGCTACCACTGGCATCCAGGAGAGCCAGGAGCACTCAGCCTCTCAGAAGTCACTCAGGCCCTTCATGGGGCTGAGCCCGTTATTTTCAAGGACAACCTGAAAGTACCACAGAGGTTAGAGAGCTGCAATCTCATTTCAAGCAGGGATGCTCTGAGAGTCACTGGACAACACCTCCTGCAGATTTTAATAGGTACCCCACCTCCTTCAAGAGAGACCATTACAACACAGTACAGCTCCAGTGGTTACTACACTACTACTTCGGTCTGCTTCTTAATCAAGGTGTTGTCCCTGCCGTGTGGGCATCACTCTCTATCACTGACCTGCTGATAAGACTTTATCTACTGGCAGTACAGGTCAGGCCCTGTTCCCATGGTGAACACAGAAAAGGGCTTTACTTCTCCAGTTACTCCGCAGAAACAAGGCAGACAGAATCTAAGCCTTTGCCCTATAAAATTTGCATGTTGTTCTGAAAGTCAGATGCGAATAATTCATGAATTTTGTAACCATCTCTAAGGAAAGAGAAAAAGAGTAGGCAGAATTGGAGTCTGCTATTTTTACCCGTGTGTCTACTTGATTACATGTCATTCTTCTCACACAGAACTAAATATCTTAAATGCAAATAGCCAGAGGTTGTTGTACATTTTTTGCCCTTTCCACAGCTGTTCATTACGGAGCTCAACAGCAGCTGACAGCAGGTGAATATGTGGATGATGGGCATGGCTATACTCTGTTAAATAGAATGAATAAACCGTTAAATGATCTTGTTTCTTGATATGCCTGAATGCAAGCTCCATCTACAAGCAAAACAACATTATATTCTGTGTAGCAAAACCCTCTTTTATTTTGCAGCACATCAGTCATGAAAATTTTATGCTACAATCTTCTAAGCTATTATAACCTCCATTTATTTTTAATTATATAGAGTATCCTATTGCTTTTAGTTCTAGACAACTGAAATAAGAATGTGTGAACCTGGAGTATTAGACTATTTACATCTGGTTCATTTTTTAAACTATATTTGGTGTTTTATGTAACTTGTTGGACCTGGGTAGGAATGAGTGACAATGTATTGTCAATTTTTGAGAATCAGTATCTTCAAAATTCGCTAATACGCTAATTCAGCTGTATGTCTACATGCCACTTCTATCATAGGAATTAAGAATGATTTAGAAATATTTTTTAGAGTGAATGCATATTCCATGTATGTAACATATATGCATGTACACAATGTAGACATAAATTGCACATTTTAGGCAAAAGGAATTAAAATATGAAAGGAATTATAAAATTAGTCCTAAAGCATCATCTCCAAAAAATAACTACAATATTTTGACAACCTTTGGTTTAGAAATATGATGCTGGATTTGGGAGTGTCTCTCTTCAACGCCAGGTTTATATTTTCTATAGAAATACTACTTCAGATGTAGCTTTGCTCTCCATTTGCTCAAAAAGGAATTTATTTTGTACAGCTCTGGGAATGAAGGACCTCCAACTCTTTCCATGACACACCATACACACAGACATGACCCTCTGCTAATTGACGTGGTCCAGGAGAGCATGGGTTTTCGGAAGGTCAAGCATATCAGAGCATTCCTCTGTATGAGGAGGAATTAAGAGGAAGAAATGTAGGGCCAGACTGAGTTGGTGACTCCATCTGAAGGATGGTGTGTATCCTTGCACAGCTATTGCTCTACCTCCAAATGTGAGGTTGAGAACACAAAGTGGCCAAAGACCATCAAAAAGTTAACCATCACTGCTTTCAAGGTCTCCTGTGTCTCCTTGCTTACTCTCCGCATCTTGCTTACACAGCAGAGCTTTGGTCTGGATTCCAATAGCTGGGAAGAAGACTCACAACCTTCAGAGACCAACACTGCATTACCCACTCTGGGAAACACAGGAGAAGACATTTGTCTTGAATTAGTAACACCTGCCTCTGTAAGACTTACATGAGTGGTGTGAAACACAGGATGAATTGCAAAAGTGAGGAGTTCTAATAGCACCAAAGGTCAGGCGTTCTTCAGTTCAGTAAAGCTCAGGGAGAGCAAGATTTTAAAAAATCAAAACTTTAGGGTCTGTGATTCACAAGCTTTAGTAAACCAGAGATATCTTATCCCACTGGCCCACAAGAAAGTCAGACTCAAATTCTCCATAGCCTAATGCTATTGTATTTTGTGTGGAATTAGGTTGCATTGCACAGCTGGCGTAATGCTGTTTCTTTGCAGCCAACTGTGGACTAAGAGCAGGAGAGAGATTTAGTAAAGCTTAATCCTTTTTTTCCGCCAGCTTCTGGAAACACGTTTTGTGCTCATATTTGGAGTTGTTTTCTTTAGAAAGTTCTTCTGGAACAAGCTTCCAGGGAGCCCTTTTTTCCAGCCGTAATGCTGCCGCTTGGCCGCAATTTTGACCTGCTGGGCTTTCAAGGCATCTGTATCATTTCTCTTTTACATTTGAAATCCATGGAAAAAGTGCCATACAGTTATCTGAGGACTGCCACAGGTTGAAAGGAGTGGTCTATGCCATTAGCATAACTAAAGAAGCCTGGCAGCAGAAGCATATAAAATACGCTAATCAGATCTGAAGACAAAGAGCAAAAATAAAAAGTAACATGTAGGCTACAAAAACATAAAGTAGATAAAGATTTATACATTAATACATGTTTTTGCAATTTTTAGAGAAGTTGCATAATAATGAAAAGCAGATACAAAACTGTCTAGCTACACAACACTACAGATTTTTGCATGTAAAGACTATCATAAAAAATGACCATTGAACTCAACCCGGTTGAACAGACCAGAAGACAAAGAGCAGCGCTGTCAGCATACCAAGTTTCAGTAAGATTAATATGTGTTGCAAGTGTTGTTCCCAATGTATCTCTCTGCCCTCATCCATCATCTTCCTCCATGAAGCCAACATGAGCTTGTGGCCTTTTTGCTGCCTAAGACAACCTGGTCTCTATGTGCTTGTGTGTAAATATAGATTATTTGTCCAGTCTCCAAATCAACAGTCCTCACACAGTTAATAGCCAGTAGGACATCTTTCTGTCCCCTCACTGGGAATATCCAGGCCTCTTGCTCTCACATTCACCCCAACTAACTTGAGCTATTAAAAAAATGGTCTTTCAGAGTCCCACAGTAAAATTGGTGTGAAAAGCTGGGCAATTCTAAAGGAAGAAAGTATTTTAGACACTTATGATAAAACTATGAAAGACTCTGTGCTAACTACAGAGGAAGCATATATGTATAACTCCTCCTAGACACGCATTTGTACATGGTTAACATAACTGAGGGAATTGGGTGCTTAGAAAGATGCATCCAAACCACACTGCACACATGAGTAGCTGCTACAGTCCACCAGAACCTGCCTATAGGCTGAGTACTCATTGGACCAGTGCCTGAAAACAACCATTTCTGGCTCACCAGAAATTTGTCCTTTCTCTCTGGTGTTTTGAAATCAGCTTAGACGAACTCACTACCTTTTTAATGAGAACAGTAACTCACAGTGATACTTTTAGAAGATACATACAGCATTAGCCTCAACTCCCAATCCCTTGTGTACATAGACCGAACCCATAGTATGCCTCACGTTCACAGGAGAGATGCGGGAGAAGTGGGAATTCTCAGAGCCTTGTCCCTGTGTGGTGCCACCTTCTTCTTCTCTCTCTCCCCAGATTTTCACTGGTTTCATCTCTGATGTCATTAGTAGCACAGAGCAGGGATAACATATATCTCACAGGAATGTTGTGGGTGTTAATTAATAAACGCTCGTAAAAAGCTTGGAAACCTTCAGGCTGAAAAATGTATAAAAACTTTCCTGGAAATATTGTTCTTATTTTCTGCATCCAGATACTATGTCTCCCGAGGTCTCTGCAATCTGAAAGTAGGTCAAAATTCGGCTCTTAATAAGTTGAATTGGGAACTCTGAAATTTTCCTCCAGACACAATTTTGTGCTGCTTAAATTAAGAAACATGAGGCCGTCTTCCCTGCACCCAAACACCACTGCAACAGCTGAGGGCAGCGATGAAGAGACCAGATGCGCTCCTCACACCCAGCCAAGGTGCATTTGCAAGCCAAACGTTGACCTCAAAGTGCCAGCCCACTCCATGCTAACACACTACCTGGTTTCCATGGGCTTCTATGGTTTTATCTTTTGGCTCCCAAACAAAAGACATCCACACACTGTATCATTTAGATCATTAAATGCTTCCTTTTGGAGGAGCCATGATAAGCCAAATGGATGCACACATTTGATTCATGCCATCTAACCAGTTAGAACACGGGCTGCTAAAATTCTCTGTATGTACCAACTGGGATGGCATTAACTCCTACAAGACATACATGACATTACGGTTTTCATTTTCATTCTGTAGGAGCAGACGCGGCTGAGACATACGGTGTTTCCTGAGGTTAATGATAACCTGAGGTTAATGGTTTCTGGCTGAACTTTAGGCCCTTGGCTCCCCCTAACCTGTCATTAATCTCCAGGAAATGCCTGAAACCAAGCATATTATTTAAATCTGGCAGCAATTAATTTATCTCTGGACCTTACAGATGCTCATATTAAATTAAAAAGAGGATGATTTATGGAGAGTGCCAATAATGTCCAGATCTAGGCAAAGACAGATGTTATCCTTAATATTTAAAATTCAGGTTTCCTTTTTCACTGAGTCATTGACTATCAGCTGTATTAAAGGTTTTTATTGAATTATTCTATCAAATAAGATCTTTCCCCTAATTATTCCTTTTCAAAAATACTTTATCTTATATATCCTGCCAGCTGCATCAAGATTTTACCTCTTTTCCTCTTTGGGAGTGTTTCATGAACATTGTTCATTGTTGCTTCTGAATCAGAAAATAAGTGTATTTTTAGCAACTTACTTAGAAAGAAGCAATCAGAACAAACACAGTGGCATGTATAAGAAGTAAGAATTATCCTTCTGCTCAGCAGTAAATCTGTATCTCTCAGACAAAACAACATCTGTGGTTTTATTTCTACATATTAAGAAGATAGGCCAAAAATGCAGTATAAAGTTGTCAGTTTCTAGAGAGCCAGAAGGTAGAGCTGTACATTGGTTTCTATTCTCAGTTTATCTCTGACTTTTAGGCTGGTGCTGCCAACAGTGTGCACACTCTCTGTTAAGGCCTCTGAAGCCTTACCGGAGCTATCAGTGATGTGCTTTGGCAATAGGTACCACTAAATCCGAGACACAGGCATCAGTGCAGTTGGCTCCATAATTGCAAACAGCAGCCATAAATCCATTGAAACTAATCCACATACCAACTGAAAGAAAATCCTTAATCCCACCTCTTTTCTGTTGTTTAGCTTTCACTTTCAAGTCTTATCACAACACAGTATCGTTAGCCATACTGATAAAATGGAGTCTTCCAGACTCCTAAAAATCTGAAATTCTGCTGTAAAAACAGCTCAAGAAAAATATTCCGGGCCTTCTAAGTAAAAGATGATCTGTAAAGGGACAAAAATTAGAGTTGTGTATTTTTTCCTTCTTTGAAGAGAATTCCTCCTGTAATATGTCTCATGATAAAACGGTTGCTGAAGAACCGCACTTTATGCTTTAATATTTCTGTAAACTGATTAAACCAATTCCCTACAGAAAAATTACTGCCTGCATTGCAATAAGAGCTGTACTGATACGCTGGATTATTCCACTCTTAGAGAATAAGAGGAAAAATTTCACATGTGTATATGTGGTCACACATCTGGCTTTGTGCAGCATTAGCACTCCCTTTCCTGAAATCAATCTCTCTTGAATATTTTTTCCCTTAACAGCCTCTTCTCACATGCTGGTTCTGCTGCCTCTCAGCAGTTTTATGTATAACCCACCCATGGAGAAGAAGAGGGGGCAGGTGCAGTGGTTGTGCTATTCTGGTGAGGCTCCTCCTCGCTAAGGTGGGTCTCAGCCCCAGCACTGCCTTCTCTGGAGTCATTCCTCCCACTGGTAACACCAGTCTGTACGTGTCGGGAGTACATCTACACTGCTGTACACAAGTGACTATGAATACTGATATGAAAATTTTGTGTGAGTAACGGAAGACAGACATCAGCCTCCTCCACCAACACGTGGCTCCTTTGTGCTTGAAGAAAATGATCTTCCTTAAGGTTCTGTTCAGAAATTGTTTTTTAACCCACTTGTTTTTTTTTTTACAAGCTTAGCTTCATACAGCTTCAGCATCTCTTTTACTACAATATTTTGTCTCCATTTTGAAAATATCATTATATGTCCTTCAGCCACATGTGTTGCCCTCTTTCATAATAACTAATTCAAATACATATACTGCAGGACCATTTTCTAATAGCTAAAAAGGGGTTACAGAAATACGTCTATAAAATGCCAGACAGGGAAGGTAAGGGCAGTTTCTGCCACAGCGGTACCTTCCTCTTTCCTGCAGTCAGTGCCCGTTTCTTCCAGGATGCAATCGAGCAGCTAATGAGCTTCATTGGAACCTGCTGTTTCAGCTGATACAAGCGATTTTGGGGGTTTTGCCTTGGGGGCAGTAAAAGTGTTTTAACCATGACAAAATAACTGAAATGCCCACAAATTGTAATGACCTAAAGAAAACGTATTTCTAGTGTTCCCCTAAACACTTAGGATCTGGTCTGTACCTTACATAGTTTAGGAACGATTTGCTATGCACTTTACTAAACCTTGGTGTGAAAGATAGAGAACGTACTATCATGTGCGTTTTGTGGACATTTTTATGGCAAGAGTCAAATTCAGTGATGTTTATATGCTGTTTGGCAAATGAGTACTATTCCAAGGGAAAAGAAGTCAACTGTCATTATACAACCACATTTCTTATGGTTTCCTGATTTTCTGCCTTCTGGTATACCTAAATCCTCTAAATATGGGCTACTGAATCAGCATTTTGTACGCTCAGATGTGATTAAAGCTGTTCAGAGGACACGGGTTCTGTTTTGCTGTAAATTTCGAGGTTTCAGAATTAGTTTTCACTTTTCAGAGGAATGAAAATAAACCCCTCAAACATTTTTGCAAATGGAAATTGTTATGAAAAGTCTATTTCTGAATATAAAACCTGATCTTTACAGCTCAGGTTCTTTCTCCTCTAGCTGTAAGTGACAAGGGAACCCCAGGCAAAAACTTTCTCAAGAAATGTTTGTCAAAACTGATATGTTGATACAACATTTTGGCTTTGATGAAGTGACATATTTCATTTCACTGAAAATATTCTGACCAGCTCCAGATGGGATTGACTCATTTAAGCTAAGAAAATGATTCATTGTGAGAGTCTGAATAACCCAATAAAATAATAGAGTAATTCATGGAAGAGTCTAAATAAGCCAATAAAATCATGGAGTAAAGCAATATTCTTCAAATCAACATCCTTGGATCTGAACTCTTGGCTTTATGTATGAGATAAACTCATAAAATATAAACAAATTCAAATAATAGGAAGTATGTTTATATCCTTCCACTACAGACTCCTGGATAATATTGGCATTTCCTTTAGACTCTTGGAGTCTTAGGAAAGTAAGGTCTGAATCCAACTTTCTCCTGTGCTGAAGAACTAATACACATACAACACATCTTGAGAAAAATTTGTGAAACATGTTTTTAAAGTTTTCTATTAGAAGAAAGTCTAAAACTTGCTCAGATAGCTGTTCCTGTATTATTAGGGTATGCTGATCACTGAAAATGTTTTACTACAACCTAATTTGTATTCTCTTGATGAAATCTCAGATAATTAGTTTAAGCCAATGTTTAGAGGGTAATCAATGATTGCCTTCAGTTGCAGTAGTTCCAGCTGTATTTCAAATATAGTAAAACTTTCCAAGGTCTGCACATGTAAATCATTTTTCTTAATTAAATAAAACATTTCTTGAAGAGTTTTCCAGATACCTGTGTTTTTTAACCCTGTCTTTTTGAAGAGAAGAGCAAATGAATAAATTTTATGGAACGATTTCTGAATCCCATTCATCTTACCTGATCAGTCATTTCAATACTTAACAATATATTATAGTATTTGGGCTACATTTTCTACATCAAGTTCAGTTACTACACCATGTTTAGTAAGAGGCCTCAACCTCCATTTCAATAAGAGAAAGGTAGACAAATCATCCACACGGTCACCATCTCAGACTGTCATAATGATGTCCGGATTTAGGCAGAGCTCTGAACAGCAGCATATGTCATGAGAGCCTTGACACGGCCACCAGATGCAGAAAATGTAGGGTGGCTGACTTCTTGTGAACTTCACACTTATCAGGGATTGGAAATCCCTGCCTGAACTACAGTTTTGAGTATCGGCTGTGGAGTTTCCCAAGCCATCTGACAAAGTGCAGGCACTACAGCAATAGCTCCTGCCAAGCCATAGCTGTGATCCAAACACCATTTCCTTTTTAGTCTGTCAAGAAGATTGGTGTGCTATCAGCCCAAGCTAGAATTAAATCACAGAGATCATTTTGCTGAACAGAAAAGAGGGGACGAATAATCATTTGTTTTGTTTTAAGCACCAGAGAAGACCAAGACTTGCCGCATTGATTTTATCTCAAAATCTGTAAGTGGAAAATGTGACTGTGCCTGAACAAGGCTCTACCACAGTCGATCAAAGAAGATAACTTTCAAAATTAATTTGGGATGTTTGCCTAATTAATATAATTACAGTATCTATTTGATCCAGAACTGATGTAATTTGGGTGGAGTTCAATCACCAATAGGAAATAAAGCCTGATTCCTAGTCTTGTCTCTTGGGAAGAGGCTGTCCAAGCCCACATAGATCAGAAAATCTAATTCACACTGTTTTCCTTTTAAGAAGACTCCTGGGGCCAATGGAAACATATGAGGTTTTATATCAGGTCATTAAATTGTCATGCTTTGTCCTTTGATTTAATTAAAATCTTCTTAGTTATTCAGACTTCTGTGCTGCAAGCTGAAATGTAAATGAATGATAAGATGAATGGTTTAATATAACGTCTGCAATCCTATATTTCTTCTTACCTGAGAAGTTAAAATTTGATAATATATTTTTAACTCCACAAAACCATCACTTCTCGGTGTTCAGAATAACTGCTTCTGGTAGAAAACTAGAAAATATATTTTATAGTTTCCATACTACAAATACTCTCTAGAAAAATTACCTTCTCTTTTTCTATCCAACAAAGGTTCAAAATTCTATGAAGTATAAGGGACTGAACAACATCATATAGACCATTTTGATGTTTTCATATTTTGATTAATTAAGCACACACCTGGATTGATACTGTTCATAATTCAATTTCTTCCTTTTTTATTCCTTTGTTGAATAGGAAAAACATTTAGTCCCATAGCTATAATTATTTTTTAATATACTACTAACGATTTATTATAGATGTCTCTCAGGAAGAAGAATAAGGTTCTTTTGCAGTCTTCCTCTGCTGACTTCAGCAATATAATTAGACATTTTATTTTATTTTTGCTGATACCACTAAGTTCTAAAATCTAAGAAAAACGTGTGTTCCTTGATACCACTGGAAACTAACATTCAACACAGATGTTTGTATTCTCCATATGTATTCTGTTTTAAAAATCTCTGCTTAGTGTAGATGGTAACCTACTCAATTACTCTTCAAGTATTTTTCTCTTCTAGACAAAACATCTGCAATTCAATTAAATATTTCATCTATTTTCTTCCTATCATTCCAAGATACAAACCTTGGTTCTATTAACCCAGTGCTGATGCTTGTTGCGAAAAGGACATTTTGAAATTCTTTAAAACGACACAATACTTAAGAAATTAGAAGAAAACAGAGTGCTGTAACTTAGGAAAAGTTACTATGAGATCAGACCAGTGATTGCTTCATAATCACAGCTTTTCCCTGACAGGCAATTAGAGAAGATCATATATGCTGAATTTCTCTGAGGGCACTGAAATGCTTCTGTTCCAGCTTTGACTAAGGAAAGAATTACAGTTTTACAGCTTAAAATTCCATGAACACTCTCTGGTTTTCACCTACTTTTTAGATAATTTGGTAATAATTTCTGCCAAAAAAAGTTGAAACTTTCAAACAGGGTATTTGCACCAAGAGATATCACATAGATTGCTGTGGAGTAGCACATCAGAGAACCTGCAAAAATAGCTGACATTTCTACAAATAGGCTAAGAAATGCCTGCTTGTCTCACATAAACACTTTTGCAGGGTATTCTACATGGCACTGACTCTTGTAAGACCTTGTCATTATAGCATCTGAGCACATCCAGGTATGATTAGGTGAGAGCATTAGCAACTGTTGAGCTTTCTTTTACTCTCTGCCATTTCTTCCTTGTAAGGACAGTAGAGGACATTTGTCCCTCTAGGTCTGTTTGCTTAATGTGTGTCCAGTGCTTGTATGAGCACAGTTACTTTGGAAAGTCAATCCACTGTCTCCAAGGAGGCCTCTCTGCTCCGGGAGGTTGAACTTGTCTGTTGGACAGGGAGGCACAAGGCTGCTGCTCTCAGCTTCCCCTGGGGAAATCCCTTGGGTGTCATCCCTGGGCTGATGAGTGCACTCAGTGCTCCCAACATCAAGGCAGTGAGTGCAGGGACAAGCAGGGGCATAGGTGGCAGCCCCAGGGCCTCTTATATCAAGAAGACTAAATTTTGGAACTCACTGTCTGTAGAGCTGCCCAGACCCAGACTCCCTCTCCAAGGTAACTTTAAACATGGAGTGGTTTAGAAATAAGTTCTGCACCTCAAAATTGTCTGTGTCCTTTGTTTGAAGTACGTGCTCCCTTCCCAGCCTTATCTTTTTCCTTCTCCTCATTTGCATCACACTTTTAGCTTGCGAGACCAATGTGCTTTATGCCCAATCTACAAATTACCCAACCAAACAGCACACAGAGGAGACAGCTTATGACAATACCACCAAGTGTTGATACCAAGGGATTATTATTTTATAATAAAAGCTAGAACAAATTGTTTTTTGTGAAAGCAAGTCTGCTTTCTCAAATGCATAAAGTTTATATAATGGTCAGAAATTGGCTAGTTCAGCAGATTTTATACACATAAATACAATATGTAATATTTTATGTATAAATGTTCCAAGTTTACTCTAGTGCAAAGCTTTCCTTTAAAGAGTAATTCTCACCCCATAATTCACTTTTATGATTTTCTTAGGGCTTTAAGTGTAAAAGCTCAATCTGGTTTTGTTTTACCTTTTAAAAAAAAAAAAAAGGCACAGAGCAAGTTAATTTTTGCATCTAATCTGCCAGAGGCAAATTGTCAGAGATGAAGCTAAACATGTCACTTTTGCAGACACATACACACACACATGTGCATATCCAGATACACAAGAACTTTTTAAGACTTAATGACAATAGAAATAGTTTCACGCAAGTGGAAAAAGGGAGGCCCCGACCGGAGCCGATGACTGCAGCAGGCTGTGCTCATTCTTGGGCTTCTCTCCAACCCTCCCTCCAGCCCTCCTGTTTCACATCTAGTGTAAAGATATTTCTCTCCCCCAGACAGTTTCTCACAAATCTGAAACTTGGGCTTTCTGCCAGATGCTAGAACTTAGGCTGAGTCCTTTGCCTGACCATGACTTTCTCTGTATCCTGCCCCTTTCCTTTGGTGTCAGACAGCAACAGTCAGGTTCTTTGCTTCTTCTTCCTCTTTCTCTCCTGCCCTGTATGCACAGAGAAGAGCACTGACTCCTGCTCAGCCATGGCCAGACGTTCTCATGTGTTTTAATATGACCTCAAAGGAGAGGATTTGATGAGGCTAACTGAGGAAATCGCACGTGTTTGAGCTGGAATGTAATCAGACCACAACACGAGTTCTGAGCCCTTCCTGGATTCATCAAAGTCAAGGATGAGGCTGCAGGGATGCCTGCTTATTCAATCTCCTTCTTTCTTTGCCAGCTGTCCAACTTTCAGACATACAATGCAATCACTCATTTTTTGCCCCCCAAATTTGTATTTTAGACAGAAATTATTCCCAGTATATTCTAGTATCTAAACAATACCTGCTGCCAGAATTGCAAAACCAAAGTCATGCATGGTTTGCATTACCAGAACTGACTCCACTAGGATCTGAGGTTCTAATACATTTTCTCCCCATACAGACTGTGTTGTATTTCAGAGCTGCAAGGATTCCCTTTGCATTCCACTTCATATTTTAGCACTTTTTAACTCATGTACATGCTGCAAAATGAAAAGGCTTTTACCATCAGTATGCCATATAAAGGTGTTTAAATCCCCTACTCATCCATGCCATCATTACAGCACAAATAATGGCAGCAGACACTCCACTGCCACTACCTCCCAAGTCACTACCAACTTACTGCTATGACAAGTTCACAGGGATGATGTTTAGTAAAGTAAAGTGGGATCAGACACTAATATAGTCCCAAGGTTTACGGCATAGCACATGGAGCAATTTACAGGATTCACGCTGCTCTTGAGTAGCTTAAAGTTTCTGGTGTGAATATTCCTCAGTTATTTTACTATTTTCTTGACAACAACAAGAGATTTTTCCAGTCAAAAGAGATATGTGCAACTCACCAGGGGCAGTCATTCAGACTGACTACCAGAAATGAGAAATAAGCATTGGTCTCACAGGATTGAAGAAGATTCCTTTAATCACTTACACTCATGATTATCCATGGTGCTCATATGTTGGTTTACTTTTCAGCTAAAAACCACTATGCTCCCCAAGGCAAAAGCTGGGTGCAGTTTCAGAGATTCTTTAGTCCAGGAACTGCTGCTTACTGTGACAAGCTTGGTTCCCAGAAAGCCATGTAATACATGCTCACACGTAGGCATACATATGATACTCTCAGTATTGTCTCATAAAAAACACCAGTTTCCAACATTGCCTTCGGCCACCTTACACTGAAAAACCACTAGTAAAAACAGGCATTTATGTATAAGTGTCTACACACACATACACATATCTTATGGTCACCGAGATGCCACTGGTGCCTGCACGCACTCAGAAGCTCCGCTATAGAGAAACTTTCCCAAAAGACTGCAAGGCAGACTGCTCTATCTACATTGTTTAGGCAGTGTTTGGTACCAACCTGCACTATTCTTATTGTACTGGAAGGGACACATTTCCTTGGAGCACTCCAATCACTCATTCAGCAATTTTTGCATAACTGCTATATGAAGTGTGTGATCCTTTAAAAGAAAACCTACAAACCTACACGGCAAACGAAGGGGACTAAGGTTGCATGGCATCTGAGATTTGGCATTTCTTATCCTATCAGTGACACCAATGTAGATTTTGTATTTTATTTTACTATGAGAATTCCTGCCCTCATTGTAAAGATATTTCTCCACTACAGCTGACAGAAAGTTTGATTTCAAGTGCTCCAAAATGGGAGCACACTGTCCCTACCTTGATTCTGAATCCAAACCAGAATTGACTAGTTTAATGTATCACCATAACAACAGCTGAGCGCTTCAATTTAAGTATATTTTCTCTACTCTTTTGTTCAAAGAACCAGTGGCTGAATCATAGATTTCACACACTTATTTTGAAACAGGCTTAAGCAGATCAAGACAACTATATTTGACTGTCCTTGGCACACAATAGGCCACGGGCTAAATGTTTCCTTGGTCCCAAGGGGTAAAGCCATTGAAGAAAACACTTTACAGGCATTATAATTGTTGTGTGATCAGCCAAAATTCATACTTCTGACATGATGTTGTTAGCTTTTGATTTAGTTACCATTTTTTAAATATTTCATTTCCATTCCTAGCAAATCTTGAATCAACATAAATAAATATATCTAAGCAACAGATTTCATATATCCATATTTTGAGGGAGATTTTTTTTTTGTGAGCACATCCACATAGATTTTCAGATGAGCTACAGACAACAGACACTAAGACACATGTGGAGACCAAGCTTCTACATGCTTCTGCTTTGAACTATACAAATAATTTTGAAACACTGTGAAGAAAAAAAATCTCAAATATACATGATGCAATATAATTTGAAAGAGGTTTCCAACTCTGTCAGATACAATCAGGATTAGTTTAATGAAGGAGGCAGTTCTGCCATGCTCTGTGAATAGCTATATGTGTCAGAAGGCTGGGATAGAAAACACTGGCCAATATCAAACAAAAGCAAATGCGTTTCACGCCCTTGCTTTTTTACACTGCTCCTTTTGAGTGACTGCATAACATGAATACTTCTAAGTTCTCATGTTAGTGATGTCCCTGGTGATATAAAAAGTCAAAATAACATCCTGAATGCTGGAATTTTAAAGCATTGCAGATGCCTTTGAAAGCTCATTTACACTAGTTCAAATATCAGCTGTAGATATCAGTCAGCGAACTTCTTAGAGATGTTCTCTAGCACACTGTAAATGGATAAGATGTAGAACAGCTCAACACAAATCCTCCTTTGGTCTTTCTATAGATGAGAACACAGCTGAACACCTGTAGAAAAGATTATGTACAGATGTCTTCAAAGATTCAAACTAAGAAGAACATTAAGGAAAACAAGGTGCTGTGAATTCAGGAAACTATATTTGGATCACTAGCCACCAAAGCACTGCAAAAGTCGGACTAATTTGTCACCTAAAAAGCCAAAAAAGCTTGATCTGTTAAATAAATGTAAACCTCCACCAGCCCCTATTCTGTTTCATGGTTCGGAATAGCCATGATTAATTTGATTAGGTAGCTGAGAAGATAACTTAATTAAAAACTAATAAAGCAGCTTGCAAGATCATAGCAATGTTCTATCCCAAAACTATGTAGATCTAGGAGTGATTTACACACATATGAATCATTCACTGCCATCTTTTAGGGGTAAGACCCAAATTTTTGAACAACACACAGTGACATATGTATTCACAAGCATTTTCTCAGATAGATTAATTTTCTCAGAAGTCTTGATTCTGAAAGAGCAAGTGGATCTCTAGAGTATTTGAGGCCTGGACCTAAACCTACTTTCGATATCAATGTTACCTTGTGCCCACAATGCTCCGACATAGGTGACTTGTTGTGCCAGTAGCAATCCTTTTATCTCTACACTTTGATATGATCACCTACTGACTCACTGAGAAGAAAGGCCACAAGTTATTATTCTGAAATATATAGATTTAGTGGCAATTCAATTAAAAATATTTCATCTCAAATACATGTCATGCAAAGTAGTTGAATATATAGGACAAGCTTGTCTGGCTGAGGCAGAGATTAAATCATCGGGAACATACTGAAGTATGCTGTGCATATCTTTAGAAATGCTGGCAAGATTTCCATGGAGTTAATAGATTCTTTTCCTCCGTATAACTAAAAAAGATGAGCCAAGGTAAGGAAAAGCAACCCAATTTCAAAAAAGGATACTTCAGATATTCTTCACTGACAATCTAACAACAAATTCCTGCTCCGCATCCAATTCCTTATTCACAAAGTAGTTTCCCTTATTGCATGGGATGTTAGGAACCTGTCCACACTAAATAGTGTGAGTGACTCAGTAGTACAATATCCTAAAATGAAAACAAAAAAAAAGAAAAACAAACCCCAAAAATATGAAGTCAGTGAACTCCATTCTTCCTTGAGAAATCCTTTTGATATGTTATACAGCAGCTTTCCATGAAAAGCTTCAGCAAATCTCTCAAATTTGAGACTCCATTATATGGTCTCAGTTTTTACTGATGTGTGCTGGTAACTTCAAAAGGACCAGGCTGAAATGCCTGTACGTAGCTGTATGTTCTTCTTTAGCCATTAGCAAGCTCCCTGTGATCTATGTCAATTACAGCTTATACTCTTCTCACCTGGGCAAGAGTTCTTAGGGAGGATTGCTACTAATTGGCAATGGAGAGCAAACCACGCTGTTTTGAGGGGGAAAACACTCTGGCTAGAGCTGTGATGCATTGTTTGCCCTCAGAGTGCCAAGGGCCACTCACTGTCAGTGCCCTCAGGCCATGGTCCATACTATTCACCAAAACAGCTATAAATCCCAACCCCAGATGAAACACCTTTCACAGCTCCTGAAAGACAAATTTAGCATCTTTTATGGTACTGTTGATGTTGGTAGTATGCAGTGAAGCACAAGGCATAATAGGGAAGTTTTTCCTACTATCCCCTATTCCCATAACCTTCTTTGCATTTTCTTTAAATCCCAGGCATGCATTTCTCTTCGTTATGGAAAATTTATACTTAATTTAAGGCCCAAAACAGAAATGCTGCTTACAGTAATGCTTTCTTGAGTCTTATTAACTTATGAACTCTTGGTGGGTTGCCGAGCACTCACAGCAGCTTTTTGGTTATTTTCCGAGCTACATCAAAGTATTTGTCTCAAGGGCCTGAAATTTTCTAATAATTTTCAGTGAGGAAAAGACTCAAGAATAATTTTCTAATGTTAGTCATGTGTGCTATAACTGCATTTCTCTCTTTATGCTAAGCTTAGCAGTGCCTCTACACTTAAAACAGAAGGGAAGTATTACTCCAGTACTAGGCAAGTGATGTGCAGGTTATCTGATGTATTGTTCCTTCTAGTAACCATGGGAGTCAGAAGAGGGCTTTAGCCACACAGGGTGAATCTACATCCAAAGCTGCTTCCGATTCAATAACTCAGGATATTGCATAAAGGTCACAGCAGACTCCAGGTGAACTAGAGGGCACTGCCACAAGTACAACATGAGGTTTTGCTTACAACAGCCCCTATCATTCCCACATACACTAGATCCACATTCGTGAAAAGTGTGTATAAATTCAAATAATGTTCTCTAGCTAGCAGCATTCATACCTGAAGATGAATCATGGGCAATATGGATTATTCAGGTGTGCACACCTGGAACAATGACAGACCTTCCTTGTTTTCCTATAAAGCCTATTTGTACCAACAGTCCTTTTCCCCCTTAATTGCATGAAGCCAGAGCTGCAAAGTAAACACATTGCTGATGGGATGTGGAAGGCTTAGAGCAGAATATCTGATAGACTACAAACTCTACTTCTGTATGTACTGGAAAACATTTAGGTGATTAGTATCCACACATTTCTGGAACTGTGAGAGGCAGAATTCATTTAATAAGTCACTGACCTGTGGAAAGACTCATAAACTTCCCCTGATGCCTGAAGAAACAGATGCAGTGTCTCTCAGTCAGAGATGCATGAGCACGAGAAAGCCCCTCCATGCAGCTGAAGTAGGACCTCCATGCACACCACAGCATAACACACTGGTCTATGCTCAGGTTCAGCTCCTGCTCCCACCCAGAGCTAGAAGTCAGTGTGTATTTTGCCACTGTACTTTACCTCAGCAGTTTCTGGAAAACTTGAGAGTAGGTTAGCAGATTTTAATTCTTTCTACTAGTTATCTTTTTCCTGGCTGGAAACAAAGCTCTTTTTTTGTTAGCCTTTTCAGATGACTTGCATGGCTACTGAAACACTGAAAAGTTCAAGCTGCAGCAGCACATAATAATGCCAGCAATTGTGAACATTTATTGCCTCAGCAGGAGACTGCAAATCAAACACAGCAAACCAGCAGCTCTCCTTTCAGCAATGTCCTGCCTGCACTTCTCAAGGGATCAGAGCTTCTTGGCCGCCTTCTTATAGAAGAAAACTGCTTACATCTATAAGCTCCAGAGAATCTGTTTGACTAGAACTGGTCCTTAAAAGCAACCTGGAGTGGACCTGAGTTCACAATGGTATTGCTTTATGTTGCTATGTGAGATAAAGAAGTCACAGTGACCTTCTAATGCAACTCTAAGATTAACGGCAAATAAGCACTATGGACATGGATCTGCAAACACCAGCCAGGCTTGCTCTCTAATACATACCACAAAATAGACACTTGAGAGGAGTTCGGAAAGAAAAATTATATCATGCCTTGCTTGCTTTTTCCTGTGGAGCAGGGAGTGTGGGAATTAATCAATACATCTGCAGTGTGGATGATAAGACTGGCTCACATGGAACAGGGAGAGATCCAGCCAGAGTGGGCAGCCCCGTGCTGGAGCTGCATGCCATTGTCCTGTGCTGACCCAGAGATCTACAAAAGAAAATCCAAGGATGTCACCACATGGGCCTCCCTTGTGTACCAGGAGATTTGCTAAAGGAAAGAGGAGTTCAGGTTAGCTGTTTCTGACTTTCCTCCAGGCTGAGCCTCCTGCACAACACTCCACAACAATACAACACCAAATCAGCCCTTTCAGCTCTGACGTTACCCGGATTGGGTAAGATTTAAGTCTCAGGCTGAGGTTTGCAGCTTAGAGACAGCTCTTTTAGTATGTGCTGGGTGATTTTATGCTATGTGAAGTGTATTGTAATTTACCATATATCCCCTTTCTCATTGCAGCTTCAAAGAAACATACTTCTGATTTAAAAGCAATTCATTCATTTGGAGCTACAGGCAACCTTGAGTGACCCGAAAGGCAGAGACAGGTAACAAAGACAAAATCTAATCCTGAAGTATGTTAGTGCTGAGTTTTGTTGGTAATTTTTTCAGAGCTGGGATAAGAGGAACTGGCCACAAAGAATTTATGGAGGCACAACTCTCTCAGAAAATGTAACCTATTGAACTCTACCTAATTAGTAATCAGGCTCCTTTCATTCATCTAAATTACAAACATCAGCAAGAGAGGGAGGGAAAAATCCACACTGATGCTTTACATCAATTAATTCCAACAGAACATCAGAGTTTATGTATTATTAAACCTGCTATATAATTATACCTCTTGCAGTGGTTTGTTAGATATCTTATCTCTTTTTTTCCTCCATCACTCATTCATTTCTTGCAAAATTTTATCTGTTATTAAATAGTTCTTTTCTTTAAAAAAAAATTTCACAGTTCTTTGGTTCTGATTAGCCATATTTTATTGCTAATGTTCAACTAACTTCAGCAGCAACGAGAACCAGACTGTGGTCCCCTTACTCACAGAAGCCAAAAGTTGTGCAAACCTATGCACACTTCAGTGTAATCTCTTGTGGGAGTATCTCTTCACCAATGGAAGAGCTTCACAGTCTGACATGTGGTGCTTTGTCATGGTCATGGGCACACGGACACTTCTGTGCTCAGAGGACTTTTGAAAAGATAGTGGCTTATTGTTGTTCTGTCATTGATTTAAAACCTGACAGTCTTGTAAATAAACACAGGTAAAAGAAAAATATTCCCGTTAGCCCCATTTTATTGATGAGGAAATGTGGACAGGGGGATGATGTACCATGTCTAAGGCTTGCTTCACAGGTATTTTAGAAAGAAGATGCAAAGTGACTGCAGCACTCAGTACTGCGGCTCACAGGCCATAAGACAGGTTGTCAGAAGATTACTGTCTGCAGCTCCTGGGTTCACGTCTTCTGAGGCCAGGATGAAGTCCAGGCCTAAGTTTTCCTGTCTATTATTTGTGTATTTATGGGGTGTCAGGCACTGATGTACTGAAATGCCAGAGTAGCCCAAGGCCACAAACTCAGCATCCAACTGGAGTTTAGATCTCAGGAATTCCTCTGTCCCATTCCCATGCTCTGTCTCCTCCTCTGTGCCACATGAAAACAAAAATAAAGCTCAGGCCATCTTTATCTCTAGGTCTTTTTGATTTCATATAAGAGGTACAAGTACACTATCACTGCTGTCAGACAGTATTTTTCTGTTTTGTCCACCTTTCTGCAGAAATTCTATGATGCAAAAGAGCAGTGCTGCAATCACATATATCAGGAGTCTTGTTTCAGGATTGCCATAATAATTGCATTCCCCTTGCTTGGACTGGACATGAAGGAGTAAGAAAAACAGTGGTGATAGAAAATAGATGTTAACATTCAGCTGTGTCTCCAGCTTGCTCAGCAAAGTGCTTGATCATTGTCTTAATTCACTCTCACACTCTTTTTTGTCCTGTTCAAGACAAAAAAAAAAAAAAAATAAATGCAGCTTGGGAAAAGAATAAGGTAGTGCAAGAAGGGAATAACTGGATTTTTTTTATTATTATTTTTTTGTTACCCTAAGTGATTACTTTTTCTAGCAATAAAAATCATGTTGTGAGCAGTGAAGGTGACTTTTTGTACAGGTCTTACAAACTAGAGGGACTTGAGAACCTCAAATCTACATCTTCTGAGGAATCTAGAAAAGTTAACTCTTGCCTAAACCACAGTTAAAACCAAAGAGGAAAATGCTCACCTAATGAAACACATCTGACTGTATTTGATTTAGTTATCAATGTTCCTTCTACTGCTAACAGAAAGAATTATGCAAGACAGCTAAGGAAGACCAAGTAGATCTTACTGTATTTCTTTCTTTTCAGTAGTTACATAGGGAGTTTGTTGGCTACCTTAAACATGGTTATCTGTACTAAACTCCTATGAGACAAATCCCAATCTGAGTCACCACAGTTTAATCCTTATAGTTTTTGGATGACGAACAGTTTGACACAAGGCGTGAAGTGTATAACCCTTTATTTCATCTGCTTGAAATAAATATTATAGCTTATCATTTCCCTGTTCTGTCTGAATGACTCAACCCTAAGGGTCCAATTTGGTAGGTATCATTCAACCACAATTTCTCTTGAATGAGTAAACAAGGGTCAAAGACTCGAAGAGCTCACAGAGGTTTCTCTGCCCTACTGTCCTTTAACTTCTCTCTACATTCTTCTCTCTCACCTAAGCTCTCATCACCATCTACAGCTTTTAGCAGCTGGTGGCCATGATAAAGCAGGCCAGTTGCTGAAATTCTTCAGAGAACTTTTGACAGCAAATTTGGATCAACAGCCTACAGGAATAGTGCATTTCTGAAAGTCATACTCACTTTATGCCCCAGTGCAAATGGCTAATGTTCAGATATGTCAAACAGCTCAGGATTAAGTGTACTAGAAAGTATGAATTTAATTTCCTCTGTTTAAGAATTAGAAGAGAACCTTGTTTTTAAGTTTCACAGTTGCAGAATAGTCATTTCATTTGACTTCAGGATTGTTTTCTGTGAGATGGGGTGGTTGATACCATGTACAGCACCAATTCAACAGCACACTTAAACACACAGAGTTCTAAGCAAGCAGGTAGTCCTAATGAAATAAAGAAATTTATATTACACTGTCCTTCAGTAGTCAAGACCTGAAAGTCTGAAAAATCATTTCTATTTTCATCTCCACAGAAAAAGCAATAGAAAAACTTTTTTTTTTTCTTAACCTACTCATGCAGTAGCTAACGGCTTGACTTTGGACTGTGGCATTATCTTAATAAGCTTTCTTTCCAAACTGCTTAGTTTCCTCCAAACCAGGAAGAAAGCGAGCAAGTGAGAAAGATTGACATGGGGTTGTGTTTGAGGCCAAATTACCCAGAGGCAGAAAGTGGTGGGCAGCCTTCCTTGAGACCCTGTTCCAGCAACATAGTATGTCTTTTGATTATAGAAAAACTGCTTTCAAAGGCATCATAGCAACTCCTGAAGGACGCTCTGACTTTCAAAATGGGACAGAGAGTTACTGTTTAACACTGAAATACTGTTTATTAGATAAACATTACATTTAAGTAGCAAGAAAACACATGAAACCGTTGCGAAAGTTAATGTATTTTCTTTGCTGCAGCTTTGTTCTTGACATTATTTTTCTTGAAGAAAAAGTTTAGTGTTGGAGCAAAGGTTCAAAAATCACCAGTAATAGAAACTGAAATATACTTGTTAAGTAATACTGTGTGTTCTCCATGCTGTTTCATCACCGGTTTCAATGTTTGCTCCTGAATAATTGCTTTCCTTTTCACAGCTCAAGGATCTTCTCCTTGGTGCAGGAAGAAAGTAAAAATTTCTCTGTGTGTGACATCAGTCTGCTGCCAGAGCAATACGTGTAATCTTACATGCAACCTTTCAGTCTAAATTCAGCTCTTAATTACACTTGATTCATGCTGTTTGCTTGCATATTTTTGAAGAAATTTAAGAGAGGAGATCATTTGCAAGACTGAGTACAGCTCTGCTCCCGTGCTAATCTTACTTCACTGGTTTCAACCAAGTTGCTTCTGATTTATATTAGTTTACCAGAGATCAGGTTCAAGCATGAAAATGATCAGGAAGTGATAGACTTTTATTCAAAACAAAAATATTTTTTCTCATTAATCAGAAAAGGCTATGGAAAAAGTAAGTAAGTGACTTTACATTCGGCTGATATGTGGGAACATTTGCTCAAGTACTAAATCCCCCTTTAAAGAAAAACACCATGTGCTAAAGCTTTCAAAGGAGTCCAAACAGAAGATTAATTGAGGAGATTGATTTCAGTTGTCCCCACCCTAATTTAATAGGCTTTTTCCCAACTGGGTTTTGGGGAGTTCAGTCTTTTAGACCACTTATTCTTAAAGCAGTAAGGAAGAAATCTGGAAATTGATTTATTGTGAGGATTTTCCATTGTACTCAATGGACATTCTGTACTGCCTTTATTTTTTTTTTCCTACTTCCTAGCTAATATGAATCTGTTAGAGTTTATGCTTTGCATCTACTAGTACCATGTATCTTCTTTTGACATTGAGCACAAAAGAGCTGTGCCTGTATTTAAAAAAATAAAATAAAAAAAAAAGAACATTTCATGACGGTATTTTACTACAACATATAGCTCTTATTTTCAGGTTGCTTGGGATTGTGAACTTGTTGATACACTAATGTGCTTTAGAATTGCTGTGTGTTAGCTGAGGAGCATAGCGTTGGGTCAAGCCTGGGAACTAAAAATCTCCCATAACAAACACAGCATTTGCCCAAAGACCAAATCCTAGTTTGGTTTTGGGTCATAAAGGTGCAAGCCCCTCATCAATCAAGTTCTTTTCTGGACATTAACTGAGGATGGAGAGGAAACAACTCCTTTTAATAGAGGATGCTCTTGTAACTGCAGCACCGTGACACACCAATAAAGAGAGCTGTGTCCCATGCTGCAGGAGCCAGGGCTCAGGGCAGCTCTGCCCAGGGAGCTACAGCAACCCGTGGTCATATTACAGGTGAGGACATGCTGTTGGAGGCAGCTATTTCTCCACATTGCTCTAACCTCCTGCTGTTTAAAGCTTGGCACAGATCAGTCTCCCCTGCCTTTACTGCGGCTCTGCTAGCGGATTTGGTCCTGCTCCACATACACTGGTGTAACTCGGAGCAGTCAGACACGCCAGGCCAGACCCTTGGCTGCATTCGCAGACCACACACCAGCAGGCTTAGCCTTACCTTGGCTAGTAACACCTCAGGCTGCTCAGAAACCAGAAGGGGAATGCTTCTGGACTTTTAACAGCATAGTTTTTAATTGCGAAAGTGTTCTTCCAGGTTTATTTAAGCCACAGGAGATCAGAATGGCAGACGTTCCCCAGAAGACTGTGTTGGATGAGGCTTTGAGCAACCTAGTCTAGTGGAAGGTGCCCCTGACTGTAGCAGAGGACATTGGAACTAAATGATCTTTAAGGTCCTTTCCAACCCAAACCGTTCTATGATTCTATGAAGAGTACCTCAGGCACATCCCTTTCTCTCTAGGAACAGATATGCCCTTACCATGGTCAGAAAATGCCAATTCTGTGATACAAAGCATGTGATCTGGCCCCAATACTACATTTCCTGTCAAAGCTGCACCTAGAATTTATGAAACTTCGTGATTTTTTTTCCCCTGTTCTGTTTTAGATCAGACTGAGAATTCATCTGAGCATTCAGAGATTTTTAATACTTTCTTTTTCTGGCTAAGCAGTTGTAAAGTTTTATTATTTTCCCACACTGTAGGTTTTCCAAAATGTACAGCTTTTATGAATGTAGGAAGAGGGAGAGAAAATGAGTAATTATATCTCCTATCCCTTCTTATCAAAGCTGTGTGTTGGAAGAGAAGGAGAAATTGAGAAAAAATGAGAATAGAATTTATTGTAGACATTTCTCAGCTGAATGTCTTCCAACTAAGCTTCCTCTCCCAAACTTTGTGATTTTGAAGACTAAGATACACCTTACATCAAGTATTTAAATATGGGGTTTTTTGCAATGCAAGAAAATAATGTTTCCAGTCTAACTTAAATACCAAGGATAAAAAGTGTGTTCAGTGATATCTCCCAGAACTACAGCTGCATTGTGATTATGTAGAGATTTAGGCCTGTCTACAGAAACCAGCTGTGAAAAAAAAAACCCAAACCTACTCCTACAGGAACCTGAAGGAAAGCACAATTAATGGATGTTCTCACTTACTCTCCAAACACTACAGCATGTGCTCCTTTCCCCAGGACACATATGAGTGATCTCAAAGGGGTGTTTGCCTGTCACATTACACCCTGGAGCTTTGAATCAATATTTGCCTACTCCTATCAACCTGAAGCACTTAAAAGTCATGACTCCTCGCCTAGGCCAGTGTGTGATGAGCTCCCAAATACTTAAATGCTTTTTTCTGATTATTTCATTTTGCATTAGAAGGTTGAGATCATATTTTTAGATTATATCTTTCCTTCCCAGATATCCATACAGTATTTACAGTACTGCCAGGTCCAAAATACTGAGAATATTGAGAAGTACTTTCAGAAGTTCTTTACAGGAGTCCCACTTGGGAGCCACACCTGTGGTCAGCTCACTGTGGCTTTGTTTGGGCATTATGTCTCCCTCAGTTCCATGCATATTCAGGGATGTTCTTCTCCACATCTATAACCTAACTTTGCAAGCAGCTCAACCCAGAAACCAAAAATAAGCACACATTCTCCAGCTATAGATCAGTTCAGCCCCCAGCCTCACATCTGTTTCTTGACCTAGCATCACCCCTGCTCCTTTTGCAGCACTGGAGGCTCCACATCCCATGGATCAGTCTGGTGAGGGTTCAGCCCTTTCCCATCCTCCTTGAGGATGCCTGAAGAGGGAGATGCGCTCTTCTGAGACAGCAAGATGAGAAGAGGAGGGAGTGGGCAGCAAGCCCGCAGTCCTTATGAACTGTTGGGTCTTTTCAGGACACCTTCTTCTTCTCTCCTGTGGGGTTAATTTTGGGTCCTTCCTCTTCCACATTCCTACAGGAAATGTTGACTGCTCATGCATAAATGCGAAGGAGACCTGTGGGCTGCCCCCAGCAGCCCTGACGTCTTTCCTGTGGCTGCTGGGGACAAAGCAGAGGCAGCTACTGAGGACTGCAACCTGTTACCCCACTGGGATCTCAGTGCTTGTTGCACATGCTCATAATTCCAAGTCCTAAAATGAGACAGCACTATTTCTCCCCACCTTTCTCGGACAGCCCAACTCAGGCTGGTCATATTCAACCACACTAGCACGAGAGATGAGATGTTGTGTCCAGAGTTGCTTTGCGGTGATTTCTTTTATTTCTTCAACTAGAAATTCCCTGGCACTCCCTTTCATCAAATATCCCATTTATCACTGTTTCTCATTACTTTTAGTGACCCAGCTGTATGTAAACATGCAGCTATCAGCAACACTCAGAGTTCAACAATCAAATAGGAAAATTATTTAATCACTCACTCACCTGAGAGGCAAGCTTCAAGTTTAGCCTTGGTTTCTGAGGCAGATTTTTGTAGTTCTTGGCTTAAAACGTTGTTATACTACTTTGTTAAACCAGCTATTGGAGTTACCCAGCACCAGCGAGAAAATGAGGAAATCCTAATGAAGACCAGTGGGGTTTTTCCCATTCATTTAGGCATAGAGCATGCATCAAATTCCTTCAATGAAAACTGTACAGGATGACACAGGTGTTGTGAGTTAAGAAAAACCTGGGGATTCATGTGAAAGATCATGTACATCACAGAAATTCAGTTTTGAGGTGAATGTGGGCTTTGGATTTGAACTTAACATGGGATGGACTTGTCACGTTTTTCAATGCACCCTGCTTCTTCAAGTTTATTTTATGGTGATCTACTGGCTTTCTGAAACTATAGCACTTCACAGGTAAGAAAGAAGAAGAATGGTTCCCTGTTTATGAGTATAAATTCTACCTAGTCTGTGTGATGAAGCACAATGAACACATCCACACAACAGTATCTTTAAAACAAGATCCAGCCTACCAAGTAAGACTGAAGAGCAAAGAGATGGGGAAGAGTGTTGTTGCATTCCAAATCGCTATACTATAGCATCAGGGAAGTTGTGAAAAACATGTAGGCAGGGGAAGTCCCCATAAGATTTAGGGCAAAGATTATGGAAATCTTACATGAAATCAGGTTGAAACACTCAACAGAGTTAGGAAACCTAGCAATTTAGAGGCACCTGCCTGAGAAATGGCAGGGAGAGAAAGTGGTGAAACAGGTTTTCTATGAAATACAAGTACCAGTTAAGAAGTTTGCTACTGATGAATCCAGTAGCAACAGGACACGATAGGATGGTGATGAGAAACTCAGTAGGCTCTGGTTATACCTTTTACGTTGGAGGTTATTCTTTATATACTTTCTTCAATCACTTGGGACTTGATTAGCAGCCTTACACCTTTCATTATTATTGTAGTTGTCAAAGAAATTGTACTTAAGTTATTTACATATTTTCATCTCTGGAACTTCTTTTTAAAGGACCCCTCTTGAGGTGACTTGGATCTTGCATGTGAGACATGAAGACTTGCAAGCATCTCCTGGATTCAGAGGAAGAGTCATGGAAAGCAGAGCTCTCCATCACATTGATATATAACAGGGAATCAGTCAAAGGAATCAAGTGAAATGCAACACCTCCAACAGTATCCACAAGGGGAATGCTTTTGATAATTGCGTCAAGATTTATCTCATTGTTTAACCTTTCTCACCTTGAATATATTTACTAGCACACTGTCTCACTCTCCATCACACCTTCTGCTAGCCTGCTGCATCAAAGAAGTATAATTTTGCACACTGATAGTAACTCAGCATCTCAAATGTACAAGGTCAACTTTTTCCATTTGAATTGGGAAGGGAGGCAGGTAAAGAAAGCAATGTCAGCAAATTTCTGGCAGTGAGGAGAGAGTATAGACTCTACTAAATTCTGTTTTCCAGGCAAAAGTAACACAGCCACTTCTCACCGATTTCAGCAGAAGTCATGGGTTAGTTTATCCTCTTGATATTTTTGTGAATCAAGGAGGTAGAAACTGGTTTAGTCCAACTAATAAAACAAACATACCCACTACTTCATTTACATTTTGTACATACTCACTCACATACTACCCTGCACCTTGTATTTCACTTCTGTTTGTGAAACAAAACAAAACAAAAAAGGAGCATGTTTCTCTTGCATTCCATTTCTGTGAACAATAAATCAGGCTTCAGAGAGCTTATAAATTTTGCTTATAGGAATCAGACTGATAAAAACCATCTTTTGTAGACACAGCGCTGCACCCCTCATTTTGAAAGCTTTCTTCCTGGAATGGAAACAAGGGAATATGGGATCGAAAAACTCTTCACTGCTGCTGTCAAATCTGTGTCATTATCCAGAAACCCTGTGTCTTGTTTCTCCAGTATGATTTTCAAGTCATTCCTCTGCTAGGTAGGAGATATTCATTTTAGCCCTTAAGCTGTGAATGGAAGAGTAACAAGGTAGTGAAACCTCAGGTTAGTGTTCTGGTGACCAAACTGATGTACAAAAGATGGGAAGCATGTTCTCCACCATCAGCTTTGTGAACCTGAGCCTGAACTTCTTCCAGTTGGCATGCACTCCCTGGATTTTCCAGACAGGACCACCTTTTAGGAAGTACCAATGCAGGTACAAATTTTCAAATGAGACTGCTCTCCTCACTGTTTTGGTATTGTCTGCGGAGTCTTTGATCAAGTCTTAACTTCCAAACTACATATATTAGAAAAGAAAATGCTTTCACTTAATGAATGCCATTTCTTCTCTCTTTTCCCCCTTTTAAAATCTGTTTTCATTTTGCATGTGTGTTAGCTGCATTTGATAAATCATGAACTAGGGGGCAGTGAGATTTTGCCATGGATTGACATAGATTTGATGAGTACTGACTAATTCTGACAAATTTCCCACTGATTGCTTTTCAAGATAGATTTTTGCCACTGGGTCAAAGAATAGAGACATTGTAAGATACCCGTGTGGGTGACCAAATTTCTTAAATTAGCACAATGAAAAGAATGAAAGCAATCCCTGCTGACACAAGCACAAGAAAATATTGTTTTTTAAGTGTCAAGGAAATTGCTGGAAGATTTTTATGGAAGGTTGTGATCCTGGTTCTTTTGTACCCAGTTTTAAGCACATTGGGTCAGCTGCTTTCCTTTGATGTAATTTAACAACGTACAGCATAAAATCATTCTGTACTACAGAGATCTTGAAGCAATTGTTTGGGTTCAAACAGAAAGAGGGAAAAATTAGTTAGATATATGGGAGAACTTCTTTACAGTGAGAATGATGAGGCACTGGCACAGGTTGCCCAGAGAGATTGTGGATGCTCCATCCCTGTAAGTGTTCAAGGCCAGATTGGATGGGGCATTGAGCAACCTGGTTTACTGGGAGAGGTATCTGCCCGTGGCAGAGGGGTGGAACTAGATACCTTTGGTGTCCCTTCCAACCCAAACCATTCTATGATTCTACAATCTGAACCTTAAAATGAGTCCTCAGACTTTTTCTTCTCAATTAGCAGAATTCAGTGTGAGTTTGAGAAATCCTGTTTTGCTGACTCCTTTGTTTTGACTTTCTGGAGTTTCCATTATATCACATTTAACTACATAAAATGCAAGCAAATAAATATAAGGTCTGTTTAACTGATAAATCAGGTGGCTTGACATATTTTCATGTCAACCCAGACAGATGAGAAAACGTCTTTTTATATCCAGTACCTCAGCTTACTTAACTGTTGACACCTCAGAGAAGCAACTAATATACAATAAACCTTACAGGGTGGAGAATGAAAAGTACACAAATTTGGCAACACTCTACTCTGACAAGGTCTAGAGAGAGACTTAGTGCTGAAGGGAGATGTCAAGGCTATAGCGAATTGTGATGTGACCCTGCATGGAACAGAAGAAATCTGAAACGCAGATGAGTGCTTAATTATCAACTGTTCAGGTACTGAAGAGACTTGATATTTGAATCTGGCAAAAACTGTGCAGAAAAAAAGAACAAGCATTCAAATTCTGTAAACATTCCTGATTTTCAGAAATGCTGCCCACTCATTATCCCCTTTCCCTTCTGTTGGATTTCTGGCTCTTAACCATCTCCAAAGAGCATCCTTTCATTTATTTACTTGCAGCTTTTATGTTTCCATGAACTCCCTTGTTGCCAAGTTTAAGAACTCAAATGTTTTCTGAAAATGCATTTCAAAGTAATTTCAAACTGCTTAAGGAAGCAGAATCTTAAATTTGTCCATATAGACACTAGCAGCATAGTGTCTTCAGCCAATATGATAATAGAAACAATATAATGCAGCATAATACATGGCAATACCAATAATTTGAAAAATGAACATCAAATACTGAAAACAAGATATGTATTTAAAACACAGAAAGAAACTTTATTGCATTCTTTCTGTACTGTAAATCTGAGGATTTTTTAATTTTGTTTGGAGACTGGTTTTTTCACATTTATTTTACGAAGTTACTTTAAACAAATGTTGAAAATAGCTAATTCATTGATACTTAATATAAAGACACAGTAAAATGCATTTTGTCCTGCAGGGAGGAGAGAGAAAAGAAATACTTCTGATGACATTACCATTTCAGCCTCACTGCAGAGGTCTAGCTAAAATGCTATTTAAATTTGATTGAATTCTCTTTATCCTTTTCATTTCTCAAACCAGTGGCTATTGAGGCAATGTGCATTTATCCATGGTACATGGATATATCCATATAGGTACATTACCTGCAAATTTTGCATTTATGGCTTCTGAACTGCTTGTTACAATGCATGTTATTGAGGCACAAAGACATTAAAAACTATGAAACAACTCATATTTAAATCATAGTCCTAATCATAACTGGAAACATATTCCCAGTACGTGAATTTCAAATCTACCAAATATTTGTGCGCTGAGTATTACTGCACTCATCCTATCAGCATCAAAATGGTATCATGTGAGGTTATTATTTGCAACTAATAGATGCATTCAGCTACATAGCATGAATAATGTTTACTTCTAAAGAACAGTTCATCCCTGGTGTTAAAAAATCTCCTACCTTTCTCGATCCTTCTGAGATATTTCTTTTTTAATTTGAAAAAGAAACAGAATTTGCTACATTAGTGACCTTACAGTTTACTTCTTCAGGTGGAAGAAAATTTAATTCTTTTCACTTTTAGCATGATAGTAAAAAAATGCTGAATACCTGAAGAAAGCAGTTACATATGCTGGGGACTGCTGTTGAGATCTGACTTTGGTTTTACCTGAGTCCAACCAACTGAGAAGTTATTTCATTAACAGTGTTGATGATTAAGACTAATGTTATGTTTTTATTGTTTCTTAGAGGATCTTTTTCTAAGTATGTGGCATGACTGAAGACAAAATGATACTTTCTATTGATTTAAAGGTCTAACAAGTCAAGTCCTGTATTCATGAAAATAACAAATCAATTAGTAAATTCAAAAGTCCATAAGACTTACAAAACCAAATTCTTATAGCAATGCAAATTTATCCATGTGCATTTTTGGCATTTAGTATGAAAAAAAAAAACCCACAAATTAGGCTAAAGATAAATTTAGCAGCGGAGTTAAATGTTTAATTTGTTTTTAAGAATGTGCTTTAATTTTTGTAACTGGTGCATCAGTCACATAATAATGCAGGAGACTAAAATCTATAATAACACAGCATCCTTGCATTAGACAGAAGTAATGCATGGGAAAAAATAGAAAATATTTCAGGCTACAGATGTCATCTGTGTCCCCATACATGAATAAGCTCTTTCAGATTACACTTTTGTACAATCATTACTCAGTGTCTCAATCAGGCAACTCACATTTTAATTTCATTTTGATTGAATTGCAAGAATTGTAATTTCAAAGGAAATTATCAGTACAGAATCCAATAATGATTTATCTTAATTACATCTTATTCTTCATGTCTCCTATTCTTCTCTGAGGATGATGAATAATTGATTACATGATTTGCCACAATTATTTGATGAAAAATCAATGGTATTCAATCAATTTGTTTAGCGATTGTACTTTGCAATTTACATTTAAGTAAAAGATTAAGATCTTCTGTATAGTTAAATAACGAACTACGTTTAAATAATGTTAAAACTGTAACACAGTGAAGCAAAAGTTAATCAAATTAGGGTTGTGATTTGCACTGGTACCATCATAGAGAAGGAAAAGGACAAATGGTGTGGCATATTATCCTTAACTTCTAACACCCTGACTTCCCAAAGTGTAATTTTTAAGCAAATTGAATTTAGTAAGAACAAAAGATACTTAAAGTTATTATTGATACTTATACAAAATAATATTTATTGCCTTCTATCAAGGTTGGGGGTTTTTTCTGTGTAGTACTTACAAATCTGGGTTGGTCTTATGAAAGGGCTAATTATCAAGTGTCTTAGTGGATGTGGGATCAGACATATGCTCACAAAGCTGTTTCGTCTCTCAAAACAGGGACAACAGAAGGTTGTTCAATCTCAGTGTCTCCTGTTCAAACAGAAACACCTCCAGGCAATGAAATAGCCACACTCCTGGGGAAAACACTGTGAAAAATCCATTGTAGTCTCATAGGAATACAGGTAGGAGACTGATAGGGTTGGGAAATAAATATGCAAAGAGCCACTGGGTTGCTGAGGATTTATCTGGAACTAGAGAAATGCAGGGAGTTTTTCCATTGTTTCTTGAATACAACTAGATTCATCTGAGACCACTCAGAAGGCAGAGTACAATCATCCATGGCCAGAATAGTTACAGAAACATTGGAATGTTTTCCAAGAGATGCTCCAAATGTCACTGCAGCTCACAGGACTGACTCCAGCTCTGGAAGAAGGGAGCACAAGGCACTGCAGCAGATCTTGGAACAAGGACTGGGATTACTTAAATGGATTGTAAACTAAATGTTGATTTTTTTCATCTCAGTCAAGTTGCTCATTTTATCCTAGTCCATAGAAGATAACTAGGCTAGAAGAATCAATGGAGCACTCTGATCAAAGGCAGGGCAGGAAGCCTTCATATAAGGATAACATTTCAGCAGAGATGGAGAGGACTTAGTTAAACAACCAGTGAAGATGCCTGGCAAAGAAATCCATAAGAAACATTTTTTTAGCGGACCGTGCAAGGATTCAGCTGACTTCTAAGCAGAGATTAGGAGCAACCATACAGCTGAAAAAGTTATGGAGCCATAGGATAATGCCAAACCAAACAAAACAGGCAAAATCAGCAGGAGAGATCTTATACAAAAATGAAGGACCATTGCAAAAATAAATCAGAAAAGGAGATACTGTAAGCTGGAACAATACTTGAACAGGAAAGCCTGAGAAGCCATCCTCTCTCCAAAATGCAAGCATGGACTCCAGGTTTGTCCTGACTCTGTAGCTGGATGCAATTCCCTCCCTCCATACATGCTGCACTCAGGTTTACATGGGAAAAGAAATCAAACCTGGATGGTGTGATGGGAGTCATAGTACTTCTCAGTCTGTCCCTGCTTTGACTGACCAGTGACCAGGTTTCCAACTACCCTGCAAAACCATCCAGCACTCAGGGTATGTCTGATGTGGATTGTTGAGTCTCGTGTGGATACAGAGGAGGAAAGCAGTACATCTGCCGAGGCTGTGGGAAAAACAACCCTCTTAACCAATGACATTTTGAAAACTCATTATTAAGATTGGGGGAGGGGGTGGTTAAGCCAAATCTATACAACTGATAAAGGACATATTGCTGAGTACAAGCCAAAATAAAAAAGGGGGTTATAAGAATTAGCATTTGAAAACTTGTTCCCAGTTGCTTCCTCCAGTCCACATGACTCCATTCCAAGTAACTTGGTCCTTGGTAACTTGAACAGGCTTTACTTCTGTCCATGTGTTTCTGTGAAGCAGCCCAGAAACACCCAACAGAGAACTTGAACAAGATGCTCTTGTTAATATTAATAATTTATGTGCTCCTATACAGATTCTTGTCTGAAAAACTCAAGTGCTGCATAAGCCTTTGCTTAGTCTTTGCATGCAAACAGGGAAACTGAGGCATTCCTACTGCTACTTAGAGGTACAAATAGAAAAAGAATGGCCATTGTACACATTGTGGGATCTCTTCCTGAAGAAAGACTAAGGAATAAAAAGAGAAAGTAAAAATCCAATGTACAGCATTATAGAAAGTGAGCAGCAGAAATTAAAGCACTGTTCCTCTCCTAAAATCCCCAAATAAAGCTGGTTTGTGCTTCACACCTTAGAGAAAAGCTAAACCAAAACCTTGTAAGAAATTCCAATCTTGCCCCTAATCCAACACAAATTTTGTTTTAATACACAGTAAACCCACCAGAGATACCCATGGGGTGCCCTCATGTCAGTATCAAGACTGCTATGCTTCACTCAAACTCTCCATCTCCAGGGATGGCCTTTTTCTATTCCCCGTACTTACACTGCTTTAGTAATTAGACAACACAGTCTGACCTGTATCTTCTATACTGGATGAATCCAAAAGCTCTAGATGACAGGATCAGGATTGGAAAGGACCTCTGAGGGCCACTTGGTTCATCCATCACCTCCAAGCCAGGCTAGACTCAAAACTACATCACTGGTAGACTACATTTATGCTACCAAGCTAAGGAGCTATTTTTGTTCACTCACCTGAAGTTACAGTTGTAACTCTGTATGTATGATTTCAATATGAAAACATGTGACACTTTAAAGATAATAAGAAAAATTTAAAGTATTCACTGGAAGAGGTAGGATTGGGAAAAAAGGTCTGATGGATTGCTCTAGGCATTTCCTTCCAGAGTATCTGTATGAATCTGTGTGGATGCTTTCCTCCTACTTCAAAATCACACGAAAACTTCTCATACTTTACATTTTTAAATTTTAACCTCCTGCAACATGGGCCAAAAATTGCATTTCTCACATGAAATTAATGATAACTGTCAGCACTACTTTCTGGAGAAAAATCGTAAATATAGAACACATTTTAGAAAACCTTTTTCATAAAAGAGGCAATAGTCTTATGGAATTTGGGGGGTTTACTATGTTACAGTAACAAAGCTGTGACTCAAGCCGCTTTTAAACTTGCTTATCAGTAGCTTATATTTTTTTCTTGCATAAATATTTTTGAAATATTCAACAGAAGTTTAAGATATACAAATAGGTATTGTAACTCCTGGCCTTTTTTAATATGCAAACTTTCCTTATTCCCTCTCACACCCTACTCCAGAGTAGACCCCATCCTCATATTATCCAGATTTCAAGTGAATGAAAAGTGCATGCAGCTAAAAACTGTGAACAGTACCTGAGGATAGAATGCAGCAAAATCACAAGACAGCCACGAAGCTCCTACAGAAAGTGCAAAAAAATTGATGGAAAATATTATATTCCCTTCCTCAACAATTGCATTTGCAGGTTGTATTTTTTTATCTTATTTCCTGAGGTTTGCAGTAGGTGTGTTTTCTCTTGGACACAAAGTCTTGTAGGTCCAAAGAGAAAACTGTCTGTGCTGTTTCCTCAGGACTACAGTTGGTTACTTGGATAGGCTTTATTTCTGTCCATGTTGTGAAAAACAGAGCAGGTTATAGCACTATTAAAGCAGCTCTGCTGGATTTGCTTTGCAGACATGGCTGTAGAATGGGTAAATTACATTACTGTAGCAAATTTCCCAGGCTACCCATATGGTTAAGGAGAAACTAAGAGTTTATAGCTTAATTAGAGGCATTTGTAAGTGAGGATCAGATAAACGGATATACAACTTAAAAGAGTGCACTGGCCATAAATTCTTTCATTCTAGATTCAAATCTCCTAATATATGACTTCAAACACCTTTGACAAGGTTATTGAAAAGCCAAGCATCTTAATTCCTATGCCTTTGGAACCTGAAGTGGGAAGAAGTAAATGACGGAAATCATGTAATGCTGCCAGCAGAGCCTAAAAGTATTTAGATCTTTGTGATAAGTGTTACAGAAATGCTTGAATAGGTGGCAGGGAAGAACACAAGACAAGGAACAAACAACTGAGATGTCCCTTTTGCCATCTTTGCCACCTTTCCTTCGCAATCCCTTTATAATTATTTTTTACAATACTATAATTTATTTTTATTATTTTTTTTACTATACTTTTTTTTTTTCACACTCTTCCTTCATCCTCTGTGTTTTTTCTTAAATTGCAGATGAAATCCAAACTCATTCTGATGGAAAGGGTGATAGAGGTTGACTCTCCTGAGGTTTCACCAGTCTGTACAAGTGTCTATTCTTTTCCTCTGAAAACTTCCACGCAGATCCTATCTGGAAGTGTTTATTTTCAGACTTGGATAGGATTTAAAAGGAATTGTTCAGCAATGTGATGGTGATACTACATCCAGGCTGCAAGGAAGCGACAGAGCAGAGCACCCAGGGCTTGAATTGCAGTTGGAACTTATAAGGTGTCAAGTAGGTTTAACACTACTGCTAAGTTGTAGCCTTGGGTTGTAGTCTGAAGTTGTTTCCTGTGAGTTACTTTTTTTTTTTTCAGATGCAGAAAGATGATTTTGACCAGATAACAAACTTACTCAGCTAACACAGGAAAACCAAATATGCTTCAAAACAAAATGGGAAAATTGTCATTTCCATTTCCTCATGCAATTCCTTGTTTAGAAAATCAAGAGAGACACTGCCACGCAACAGACCAGATTTCAGCTTTATATAAAACAACTTTTGAGGTTCCAAACGCATTTGTTTCGCCAAGTGGGGAGAGTTTGTGACTGCTTAGAAGCCACTCTGGCAAAATTATCTCATCTTCTAATTTGCATCTACAGAAAAAACATAACGTTGAGTTAAACGCCTTCATTGTTACTCATCCTTTGATGTTTCCACAGAGGGTTTAAGCACTCCGAGACCACTAGAGAACCAGGAGCTCAATCCACGTTGCTTAAAGTGAGTTAAGAGCAAGCCGCAGAAACAAGGGCTGCAGACTTCGTCGGCTGAAACAGATACCGAAAGTGCCGGTAACAACATAGCAAAGGGATTTAAACGTGTGCCTGGCTACTTCAGTGTCCCTTTAATGCCTGCCGCCTTCGTTTTGCGACCCTCTCGGTGCTAACACCAGGGCTGCTTTGCTTTGGGAAGTGTCCATCCGTGCCAGCCCCCTCCGGGAGCTTCCCTAAGCCTGGCGGCTGCCGGACCCAGACACCCTTCTCTCCAGCAGTGCCCCGATTGCCGTCGGTGGGTATGCGCAGCCCACCGACAGCACCGTGGGCCGCGAATCCTACCGGAGCGGGCTCCATCGCCCACCTCTGCACAGACCAATGGGAAAAATCTTTCATTAACTTTCGCCCTCCCGCTCCCTCTGTGGAAGCTGGCGTCTCCAGAGTTCTGTCTGACCGGCGGAAACGGAGCGGGGAGGCTGCCCGTCCTCTGCCTGCTCCCCGGCCACACCAAACTGGGGGGAAAAAGGGGTTCCCCCAACTTTTCCCGAGTCCACTCCAGCTCCACACGGCAGCGCGTCCTCCCCCTGCCGCGGGGTCCTGGGGCGGGGTCTGACCGGGCCCCGCCCCTCGCCCCGCCCCCCGGGCCCCGCGAGCCGGCGCCCGGCCCGGCCCGGCGGCGATTGGTG
>JAWMRA010000041.1:27993452-28054002 GCA_035584735.1 Pseudotriccus pelzelni | reverse complement strand
GCCGGGCGCGGGGCGGCCGAGCCCCATTAGGGCGGGGAGCGCGCGCGGGCCGGGCAGTCGCGGCGGAGGCGGCAGCGGGGGCAGCGGGCGGTCCCTGCGCGGCGCGGCCGGAGATGCGCGTCCCCCGCCGGCGCTGACTCCGTGCTGCAGAGCCGCGTACCCGCCTCCCTCGCCGTCTATGTGACGGACCTCACCGCCGCTCTCCGCCCGGGAATACGTCGCCGCGGTCCGGCCGCGCTGCGGGGAGGGTAAGTGGCGGTTCCCCGGGGAGTGCGGGGCAGCCTGCGGCGGGACGCCCGGCGGGCTTGACGGGGCTCCGTCCACTGTGCCCCTGCTGGCGCGACGCTTCCCGCGGTGCGGTGGGGGTCCTGCGCCCTGCGAGGGGCTTGGATGTACAGGGCGTGCCCTTGAGGAGCCGCCCGACCCCGGTGCCGGCGCTCGGAGCGCCGCTGGCGCGGCGCCGTCCTGCGCGGAGTTGTCGGACGGGGCTGCGGGCTTGGCAGAGCGGGGGCGGAGGGGGGGGCGCAGAGAGTCCTGCCGAGCCCCGCGGCGGCTCCCGGGGGAAGGTGTCGTGGCGCCGCCGCGGTGCCGGCTCGGTGCGCTCGGCGGAGCGAGGGGCGCGCCGGGGCCGCCGGGCTGAGTGAGGGTTCAGATGCGAGAGCTCAGCTGTTGCCTGTCAGTGGGTGACAACTGGCTCCTGCAAGGCAGCCTCCGCCTCCTCCCTTATCCTGAGCGAAGTGTCCGCCTCTGGGACCTGCACCGAGCGGGGACCTTGGCCGGGGGGGGAAATCTCGGTGTGCCATCCCGGCAGCATCTTCCGTGCGCACTGTTGGCTGTTACTGGGGGTACCCCGTCCCCTGCGCCTCCCCGCCGCTGCAGTACGGACCTCGCCGAAGTATGTGTTCTGTTCCTTCCTCGGTGAAGAGAGCTCTCGAAGCGTCGTGGAACCTCCCCGAGCCCCTTCTCCCAGAATATTTATGCTCACCGCGGGATTTCAAACTCCAGCAGCCACCGTTTATGAACCGACCGAGCTGGGCTGAGTCCGGGCGCCTTCGCTACAGTCCGAGCCCGCGGCTGCTGGGTCTGGCCTTGGGCAGGAATCTCTAACTGTCCCCCAGCGGGGTGGCCGGGAAAGGCAAAATAGAGCACCCGCCAATACCAGTGTCTCCGAATGCCATCAGCTGGAGAGCGAGGAAACGCAGCGGGGGGTATTTTACAAGCGCGCTGAGAAACGCTTATACAGCGGGCTTAAAGGTTAACAATGCACATTCCCTACATGCTAAAACCTAAAAGGTGGCAAAAATACGACTAGCGTTATTGCAGCGAAGTTGCCTGTGATCGTTGTTTAGCTGGTAGCTGAGATCTTTAAAGTGCATGTTTTGCGTGACACTCGAGTGAGTACTGAGGTTTTCTAGCAGGAAGGGGTTTTCCCCCTTTAGCTCTAGTTATTGTTATTATTTCTAGGAGTAATTACGTGATTTGAACTACTCCTTTACAATACAGGTATATCACAGTGGCCAGGTTTTCATCTCAAGATGAGAGTAGGTCAGAGTGGGCTTGGACGAAGAGCGAAAAGGAGGGGAGAAGGAGAGAGCAGTTACTCTGATGCAGTGACAGATTCTCTCATTTCTCCCTGCAGAGCCCCGGATGAGCCGGGCTGGTGCAGTTCTGCCAACAGCACGGTTAATTGTGTCCTGTAAATCAAGGTCCACGGAGCTGCGCTCTGTATAACAAAAGGTTTTGTAATGAGTAAGCCCAGATCAGTAATATAACAATTTTAATGTAACTGGGCAAGGGGTGTGCATGTGTGTGGATCTTACAGGGTTAATAGCTAAACTATTAAGATTGGAGTCAGATGTGGGTAAAAGCAACAGGAGAGTCTGGTTTTTCCTAATATCCTGTAGTATGATAACTCTGAAGAAGGTAATTGTTTTTTAAAAAATCTGTTTCACTTTAAGATTTATTGAGCAAGAAGAACCTTATGTAAACATCAGAATCTTTTTCTTGTTTCGAAAGGCAAGAAATGGCTAGAAATGTCATTTGAACCTAAAGACTATAAACTATGTTTGGATTTTCATGTGTATGTGCAAGAATGTTATTAATCTCATTTTCAGCTCCATTGTTCTACGTCTTAGGGGGACTGGCGTGTTTAACTCAGGCTTTTGGTAAAATGGCTTCTGCGCTTTTAGGTTTTGTTCCCTACTAAATGAGTTTTTCCTAGCATGTAAAAAGACTGTTAAAATACAGAAGTGAGAGATAGCAAATGCCTTCCAAGGAAGGAGAAATGGAGGGGGTGGGAGGGGAAGCAGAGTTTTACTTACATGTGTTGTAGGTTGGGAACCTATGTTTGTATAAGGAGAGGATCTGAGGAATGACTTGGCACGCTAATGACCTGGCTTTTCAGAACTTGAAGAGTTTGGTCTGTCTCCCCCTATGGTTATAATAAGAGGTTAAATGCATTTGGAATATTTAATTAATTAGCATATGAAAATAAGATGACTTTTACTTTGTCATTGTTTTCCTGTGAAACTCTTCTATGCTAATGAATGTCTACATTTTGCAGAGTAATTTAAATGGCTTTGCTTGCATTATGTTTTTGCAGATCGCTTTGACCCTTCCTAATGCTGCAAGCCTTTGTATCGTAGCCTAAAAGTCCTTTTGCTTTGTCATATTCATCTATGAGTAAATATGTTGTCAGTGACTGCTATACACAGCTTCTAACAGAGCAGACTGACAGCTACTCTTAAATTTAAGGCCTCTATTTGCTTGGATGCTATATCTTGTGCATTCCAGAGCTAATTGGATGTGTGGTGATAAAGTCCATTTAAAACAAACAAACAAGTGGGGTTGTGTTTCCGTTTTCTACCACTACCTTACCCTAAAGTTAGAGATCCCTGTTGTTGGGGTGTGAAACCATGCTCTGAAACATTACTCCTAATAATTGTGAAGCATCAGTGGTGCTTTTGGGGAAACTGTTGTATGACACAATATTGCATTAAGAATGCTTGGCTGAGATGGGTGTACAGTCACCAAGTGGCTTATATCAATATTCACTTTACCCCCTTGTATTAAGTCTTAAGCTTCAGTTTAGCCAGCTCTGGGTTTTTAGTTATGGTGTTTAAACGGAGGTAAACTTGAGGTTAGCTCTAGCCATTAGTATTTGCTTGGTGTAAGCCATGCATGCTTAGGTCCTGCTCCTGGAAATGTTTACAGAAATGAGTAACTTTTACTTGAGTGCTTAAATTGTTTGGATTAGGAGTTGTATAATGGGAAGAACCAGCTTGGAAGGATACAGCACAGCAATCACTCATCTTTTCCCCCTCCCACCTTATGGCTGAAGAATGATGGGAAGAAACATGTTTTGCACGTAATAGCACACTGAAGTCGTGGCACTGCTGGCAGAAATTCCCAGATAGACTGTCAGATCAGTTTGCCAAAATTACATGCTTTTTTCATAAACAGCTCTTTGGCTGGTTCATTGACAAAGGATATTTCCAGCTACTGAAGAAAATTTCATAGGTGGTCTGCTATAACTCTTTCTCTTTGTATTTTACTTCTTTGTAATATGTATATTGTAGTGGGGTTTTTTTTTTTTGTTTGTTTTTTGTTTTTTTTTTTAGCAAAACTAAATGAGCAAACGACTTTTTAGGACAAACTGACAGTAATTCCCAAGCATGATTTTGTGCAAGGAGATTTTTCTAAATGTACAAAATGAGTGCTCATATACAAGACATATGAGCCAATACAAATATTTTCAATATTTTTAAAATATCTGTGAGTGACAGCTTTTTGCAGGTTTACCTTTTCTTGGAACTCTGCCTGGAAGGCTAACTACTTAAAAGTTCTTAAATATAGCCATAAGCTTAGTGAGTTGCTAACTAGTAAACCCGGGGTAAAAAGTCTCTCAGGCAGGCCTTTCATTTCCAGTGGATTACGCATCAACAAAAGCTGGAACTGTGTTATTTCAGTTGTTCTGTACCAAAGTCGTGTACTCCTGTCTAAGGTCTGTGTTTGAAAGAAGAATTTATAGCACCTGATAGCTCTTGATGTTCTGCCTTCTGTACTTCTCTCCTTCATTTTCCTTTTCCTCCCCTCTCTCCCCTCCTTAAGATGTAATAGTATTATGGAGTGTGCTTGTAAGTTTGTATCTATAACAGTTTTATTCAGTTGTCCCTCTTTTATTTAAACATAGATCCAATATCTTGCAATTACTGTCTTTGACTTTAGTAACAATTTTTTTTTTAAATGGTTCCAGTTACATACACTATTGGCTTTGTGGAGCAGTTGCATGCCAAAAAAGCATTTTCAAATGACATCCAAATATTGAAATATAATTGCTTGCTTTTATATAAAGTAAATTTTGTTTCCTGTGATGCTTTTTTAACCCCCTTTTTGAGTTTGTTGCTTTCTAATCTTGGATCAAGTAACTCCAGTTTTAATACTACATGATTCCAGAACTAGGCTTCTCTGTCGGCAGCATGCCAAATCCTGTCTCATGTCTGCCTTAATGTGGTATATATGAAAATTGACTTCTCAGTGGATTTGATCACTGATTTGTATAATTGCAACCAGCGTGATTAAAAATCTGCATGTCAATATCATGATGCTTATAGTAAAACTTAGGGTTTGTTGTGTTTTTCTTTTTCTTTTAAGCAGGGTGATATTAGTCCCTGAAATTTTTTTTTGGAGCCTTCATTGTCCAAACATCTTAATTTCTGAATGTTTGAGTGTGTTAAAAAGAAAACAGCAACATGGATGTAGTTATGAATGTAACAACATAGGTCTTGGATCGTGCTGCATGGTAGGACTCTTGCATCCTCTTGTTCTATAGGAAACCTGCATATTCTCTCACCAGTCTTAGAAGGACTGGCATGAGAGACTTGCATCTGAATCCTTAAACATATCTAGACAGACACTGCTACACCATTTCTCAAAACACACATCCCTTCTGTATTCCTATGCTCCCTGCTGGAGCCATGTAAGTCACCTCTGACACAAACAGTGTAATTGTTTGGCTTTTCCCATTTTGCCGTCCCCTAATGTCTTCATTAACAGAGTGCTGCTGTGACAGAGTAGTGCTAGCTCAGCAAGAGGCTCAGCCCAGGCACCTAGGCACTCTTGCTCAACCTGTCCAGCACATGGGCTGGTCGAACACTGCCCTCACCCATGGCCCATTTCTGTGGCAACACAGACACACAATAACCATGGCACAAATTTAAAGCCACATTGCACTTTCAGGTGTGGATCAAGTTGTCTAAGAGCAGTAAAACCTGACTTGTTTTCAAGTATGTTAAAAATTAGTGCATGATTAGTGAAGATGTTTTTTAAGGATCTCTTTTTGTAATCAAGTGTTAATCACCCAGAAGTTCAAAAGTGTTTATGTAAAGAAATTGCATGTGTTTGTGTGCATACTTTAGAACGACTACACTTTTACTTTATTTCAGACTCTTTGCAGGAATTGGTATTTTCATATAAAACTAAAAGCTTCACATGCTGAGATGACTATTCAAAGTATGAATATTTATGTACTTTAAAATGAATTTTATGAAGGTGCCTAAGAAGTGTCTGAACCTAGCATATTTGCATCTCTATATACAGACTGCTAAATGAGTTATGCTTAGGTCTAGAACCTCACTAGTGAATTGCAGATGCCTTTTGTAAAAGTATACATATGGCTTTCTGAGAGCTTTGAACTGTTTTCTCATGCTTTGCTCATCAGAAAGATCGTATGGATAACTCGTGAAAGGGCTGTTTTTTCTTCCAGTCTTGTTTGCAAAGCATGGTGGATCAGTGTGATAAATATTGAGTTCTTATTCATCCTAGGACTGAAATGAGTTCATTCTGTGCATATGGAATATGAGAAAAATATATACAAAGGATATGTTTATATTTAATAAAATTAATAGCATAAAGTGAGTGCAAAGAAACTTATAAGCCTAAACAGCTTGGCAGGCCAATAGCCAGCAAACATCTTAGAGTACTGCCAAACATGTAGAAAGCAGACGAGGCTCTCATCTGTTCTGAGGTACCAAAAAATATGCAACTTCCAGCCCCTTAAGGATGTTGTTTACGCAGGATGCAGCTTTGTTCTGTCCTCTCAGAAGTTCAGTGTAGGTTTGGATTGCAGCAAGTGTCTGCTAGGAGGTACCCTTGCCATTCAGGAGGAATGTGACTGCCTAAAAATGCAAGCAGTTGTGCTACGGCAGCACCTCACAGCCAGATCTCAGTGTGCACGTCCCCTTTTATGGGGCACTGGCATCCCCTTAAGAGGCTCTGGGGAAGAAAGCTGTGTTACCAGGGTAAAGCTGGAGAGAACATGGTAAGAGAGAGTTCTATGTACTGCTGCTGCGCTCGACTGTGAGCTGCCAAAAAGCTTTGGAAGCGCTCTCGGCAAAGGATGCTGCCGAGTAGGTTGGTGAGCTCAATGGCTTCTTTAGCTGTTTGCGAATCCAATAAATGTCAAGCTTTACCCTGACCTCGCATACAGCCACTCTGCTTGGACAACCTTTGCAGGGGATTTTGGGTGGTGCGAAGCTGTAGTTCAGTGGTCCAGGCTAATAGCCCATTTTGTTCACAGTATATGGTTTTCCAGTTATATAAAACTGTTGATTTTATGCAAGAACAAAGTGTATGGTTTTAGAGTAGCTGTTAATATACTGAAACTGAGCAATGCAGGTATTTGATTGAACTGAAGTGACCACAGTGACAAGGAGGCATCTGTTTCATTGCTGCAGATTTATTACTTTTCTCATTTCTTTGCAAAATGTCCCCTGACACTTGGAGCTATATTGTCTAGTTCTCAATCTGCCACCTTTTAGGCTGTAATTTTGGAAGGTTAATTTTTTAATGTCTCCCTGTCTGTTTTGTACTGTGACTATTCATAAGCATTTTTAACCTATTAGTGGATGTCTTATTAGCCTGGAGCTGATGCTGTAAGGAGGTACTGATATGATGAGGGCTCTTTCACAGTGGTGTACTTGGTGGCCTTATTTTGGAATTGAAGTGATACCAGCCTCCTTTTTTTTTTTTTTTCTTATTTTTTACACTTTGATGCCTAAGTCAGTGTTCAGCCTCTAAATGCTAACTACAAAACACTCAAAGTTGAATATTCAAGGGCATGTGCTTATTCTTGCACCTCTTTCCATATTCCCATGGCCTCTGGAAGGAGACATGCTTTGAAAGAACAGGTCTGAAGAAAATCATGAGGTACATCTTGAATTATGCAACATTTTTTCTGCAGGTGGAAGCCATCCTCCTTTGTGCAATTTTGTGCATTTACCTTCATCCTGCTTTGTTGTGTATTAAATCAGCTGATGTCTAATGCAATTGGGAGAAGAAGATAATCTAGACTTGTTTTTAAAAGGAAATTGATGGCACACTGTCCTGTTGGAGTGCAGGGAGCAACACCAGTATGCGGGCTGTGATACCAGTCATGCATATAAGTGAGAGTGGGGGGAAAAACACTTCCAAATGGGCCGTTACAGTAATATTCTGCCAGAGCTGGACTCTGAATGAGTATAAATTACTTCAAGCTAGCATTACTGTTGTAAATAAAACCTGATAAAGCAATGAATTAAGACTGTATTCCCTCTGTAAAGCACTCAAGCTATTTACCTTACACTGTTGCATAGTTTTGCAGGGACAGTTTAAGTGGGGATGTAGAGATACTTTGGAAATATTTGGGGGTTTTCTTACTTTTTAAGTGCGCTTCCCAAATCAGTCTGAACAGTACAGTGACTGTGTTTATGCACACTGGGGTGTGGTGAAAAAGGAGCTTCCTAACCACATGCTGCTACCAAAAAAAAAAAAATCAAAACCCCCCCAAACCAGCTATAAACCATAAAGCTGTAGCTTCTGTTCTGCTGTAGCTCCAAACCATGAAGTGATTTTGTCACTTATGTCCCATCTAGTGCTTTGTCTGACTGGAGTTCTAGTTTCAAGTGTTGCTTTCTCTAACCACTGTAATATTAGTTGTTCAGATGATCCTGAAGGGTTATGGAAGATCATTTGTTTGGACTTGAGTATGAATGATGGTTAGGCACTATTTCTAGCGATGCAAATAGTTCAGATCTCTGCTCTCACTTCCCAGTTGCTGGGAATGGAAAATCTGTGTCCTTCACAAAGAAAATGGCCTGCTCCTCATTTTATAGTATAACTGTAGAAAAATATGAATCAATGAAGTCTGACTGAAAAAAATTTTAAAAAAGCAATATTTATTTCTAAATTCTTATTTCAGAAGGCAGTGCCTAGGCTTCTGACTTCCTAACAGCAGTCTCAAGTCTTTAAAGAAAAAAAAGCTGCAAGTTTTCTTCACCCCCAACCCCATCTAGAGCCTCTTTGCCTGCCTTTGCTTGTGTACTCTATCGGTTTCACAGTTCATATACTTGTGTTTTTTTAAATCTCCCCCTGCACTCTGGTGGGAAACATGTCTGCTGTTTCCTTTCAAACACACAAGGCTTGATTCTCCTCTCACAATGGCATAAATTGTGAAGAACTCCACTTGAAATCAATGGAAGTAAAGACATGTAAAATGGGGTGAGAGAAGAGCCTAACCTCTGGTTTCTATTTTTAAGTGAGTCTGGTTAACCTAAAATTGTTCAATGTGCCACTGTGACTTTAGTCTGTAGATATCAGTTGCTATGCTTGTTTCTTTTCATACATAATGCATCATTTTCATATATAATACATCACAGCTAGTACCCCTAATCATGATGCACGTCTTTGACTTAATACCTTGGTACTAGTACGTCAGTTTTGGTAGTTAATAAGTAATATGTATGGTAAAGTACTTACTGGAGTTGGATCCTACGAAAAGTCTGAGTTACAGTTGTATTCCTGTGCAGCTCCCGAAGGACAGAAGGCTGGGTTGGCTCTATTGCTACAACCTAAACTTTCTTTGTGGTTTTCTACTGCTTTAGTAGTTCTAATCTGTGAATCTTGTTCCTCATTATCCCAGTTCAAGATATTAATTCTACATAACAACAACTGAGAAAGTTTTGTGTGTTTTTCTGTGCTTGTAAAGTGTTCGGCTCCATTCTTATGTTTTGTACGTGCTTAAGAACTTGCTACAACTTCAGATTTTCTCTGAACAGTGAAGTACTTTGTAATAAACCTGGAATATCTGCACACAGTTTTGGAGGTTGTACACATTTGTTTATTTTTTGGCAATGGCTTATGGTCCTTAATTACCATCGGTAGTCAAATAACAGAATGAGATTATACAGCAGTGCTGTAAAAGCTGTTCATGCTAGCTACGATCTGTACATGTGTGGATATCTTTAAGAACAGTCACCTCATTCATTAACCAGTGCCACAGACTCCAACTTAACCACTATTTAGTTTTTGAAATTAATGCAACGTTCTCTACCTAACTGAAGCATTGCTTTGACTGCCTCTTTCTGTATTTCAAAAACCTCCCATGAAATAGTTGCCTCCTGTAATGTATTCTAACTTTAAGTAAATCTATTGGTGCATTTAAATTTTTGTTTTCTGCTAGAGTAGCAAATCACAGGTGTCCACAAGGGAGTCTCTTTAAACTTGAATACTGTAGTAGGCTTAATATATCACTTAAATTTTATCTCTAATTTTATTATGATGAGAGTGAGAATCCTGTGGTGTTTAGCTGTTAGGTCCCTGAGCTTTCCCCTTCCACTAACCCCCCAAAAAAGTCAAGAGGTTGCTTAGCTACTGTGTGGTGGCCTTTTGTATCAGGGACGGAAGACGCCACAGAAGCTTGCTGTGCTGCATTGGGTTGTAGTGATGCTGATCTCAGTGTTCAGTGTGGCTTCCCAGCCACAGAGGTGATGCACAACTGGCTTCTGACTTCTTGACTACATTTGAGAATTCCAAGAGCAAATCCTTCCTTGTCCCTGCTAGGTTTTGCATTACTTACCATGGGGAAAATGGTTTATCGTGGCCAATTAACTGTAGTTTTAACCATGGCTTTTTTTGAAGTATAGTTATCTGACAGGTAGCATGGTGGAAACTAAACTAATCTGTGGTGTTCACTGCTGCTGTGAACTGCTGTGGTCACGTGCAGCAGTGTTTGCCTACAACTGCTGTGAGGAGTGGTGGGGGCAGAGAAGGGTCTATGATAGGGGTACATATGCTTGTTGGTCAAATGAGCTTTTCCCACCTGGAAGCTGGACACTTGTCAGCTTTGTTCAGGTACAGCAGTCTTTGTTGTGGAGTAGGGAACTGACTGCCTTCCAAGTGCAGAGATGTGAAGATGGTCTTCCTGGTGGCAGGCTTCACTCATTTTTTTTTACCTCATGGCTTTGAGACTCATTCTGTCTCATAATTTTTGGAGCACTTTTTTAAACTCTTCTGAGAATTGTTATTGTGGAGGCTGCAGTAAGTGTCTGGAAGAGAAACCACTTTTGGTACTATTGTTAAAGCATGAGGTCTGGTGTGCAAGTAATTTTTGGGTACAAAAGAAACAAAAGTTTCTGTGGTTAGAGTATCAGAATCTGTGGGAAAATCAGTCTCTAATGCAAACTGGTACATACAGCAAGCTTGAAGAAAGACTGAATCTTTGCCAAACAATATGAAGCACCTTCTTTTCACAAGTGAAGGAGCTTCTATTGAAAAAGATATGGGAATAGAAGAGCATGCTTCTGGCTCTTTATTAGTTGCAGTGGTTAAGAACAAATCCAAGATAATAGCATGTAATAAGGTTGGTGACTTAAAGGCTCTGAACAAACTTAAGTAACTTTCTGCCTGTTGTGAAATTCATGATGTAAGGCTTGACTGCAGAAAATGGAGATGGGTTTGGAGATCCAGAGCTTGAGCTTGTTCATAGGTATTTTTAAGGAGTTGTCACCACAGAATACAGAGCTGATGGTGCCATGCTTCTGTAAGACACAAATCTGTTTTGGAAGTAGCAATAAGGCCAATGTAAATTTTAGGAAGTAGCCCTTCTAGTAAATCATTCCAGAGCCATTTGCTTTCAGTCTTGATTTGCATGTAGGCATCCTGAAAGCTCTGACTACTGCACAGTTCACTATGTACCTATTCCAGCTGTCTTTAAAAACTACCTTTTTTCACACAGATGCTTTCTGACAGACCTCAGACAGGTGCTTGGCACTTATGTCTTTTGTGGCAGAAAGCAAAAATGTATGGGATCAGAAGTGTGAGTAGATTATTCCTGAATAATCCCGCTATTCAATAATAGGCCCATGTCAAGGCATATACTGTAAAAAAAGAAGTGTTTAAATCTCTTTTAGAAGATGCATGTGTTAAGGACAAAAGTGTGTGTGGTGGGAAAGCAAAGCAGTGTTTTACATAACACCAACAGGCTCTAAGCTTTTATCTGACTGTCCTCTTTAAGGAAAGTAAAAATGATTAAAAATTGGTATGCTGTGGAAGGGTGTGTAGAAAATATTTCTTGGCATCCTTCCAGAATTACTATTTAGAGACAATTTTGTAACGCTGATGTCTAACAGCATTCTGGTAGCCTCAGTTTTCTTTTCCATGGAACAGTTCCAGCCCTCACTTACAAATTAGCTTGCTCTGTGATACCATATGGAATAAAATAAATATCAGGACACAATACAAAACATTTATGCCTAAATTTCTGACCAAAGTATGCACATAGTTTGCACCTTGACGGTTTATGTTGAGCTTCTTGTCCACCAATACCCCAAAGTCCTTCTCCTCAGGACTGCTCTCAGTCCATTCCCGTCCCAGCCTGTACCTGTTCTTGGGATTACCCTGACCCAGGTGCAGAACCTGGCACTTGGCTTTGTTGAACTTCATGAGGTTCACACAGACCCACCTCTGAAGCCTGTCCCGGCCCCTCCGGATGGCATCCCTTCCCTCCAGCGTGTCGGCCACACCGCACACCTTGGTGTCGGCGACCTTGCTGAGGGTGCGCTCGATGGCACTGTCCGTGTCGCCGACAAAGATCTTGAACAGCGCCGGCCCCGGTACCGACCCCAGCCGAGCGCCGCTCGACAGAGCGCTCGTTCCGCCCCTCGCCGCAGCCCGCGGGGTCCCGGCCCCGCTGCGGACCCGCCCCGCCCCCGCCAGGTGGCGCCCGTGCGCTGGCGCTGAGCGCGCCGGCTGCTGCTCCTGCTCCTGCTCCCGCCGGCGCCGGGATCGGGATCGGGATCAGCCCTGCGAGAGCTCATGTTAAACGGAGCACGGCCGGGCGCGGGGAAAGGACAGCGCTCCTGCTTTTCGCAGTGCGCTTGTGGCACTCGGAACACTTCTGCCTGGCCGTGTTTTCAAGGCTAAAATTATTTCAGGGACGGGTTTGCAGTGGCACCGAGAGCAAAGCGAAGTGTGCTTTTTCATTCCCCTCAATTTGCCATCATCCTGCTTTAAATGAGTGAAATTAAACGGATTTGAAGGACAGGTGGCAACCTGTCAATGCAAAAAAAACCAACCAAACAAAAACCCAAACAACACAGGATTTTTTTCTGTTCCTCTGCATGCTTGGTCTCTGTTAATTTGCCACTGTTCCGAATTATACTGAAACCCAAAGGAAGAGGGAACAAGCTGAAAGGTCCCAGCCCATCTACTCAAAGATCTGTGTAGGTGTTCACCTTTTGGGGTGACATCTTGCTTCATTTTTTTCTGTCAGGAGAGGATGGACGTGACTTTGCAGGTAGAGCTGGAGAAGTGAGGTAGAATGTAGCCCTTGGCCTCTAGTTGCCCCAGCTGGCTAGAGGGCATGTTAGGAGCCTGGCAGGCTGTGGCATTCCATGTTGGAGACTAAGCTCTTCCCCACTCCAGAAGACCCTGTGGACAGGCAAGTGTGTGTGTTGCCTGTTGTGGTGGCAGCTCTGGGAGGGAGCAAGTGGTCCCAGTACATCGGTGGAGGCAGGAGCCTTCTCACAGCCACTCCACAAACACGGAAGACAACAGAAGTCCATGCACTTTGATGTGGTTCTCTAGGGCCCTGGTAAGCTGCCCAGACTAGTTTAACCAGGCCCAGAGGCAGCAGAGCGAGGAAGAAACGGGCTCTGCTGAATAGCCAAAGGAGCGCTTCCTTATCACCCTCATTCCTGGGGAGCTTTTGCCCAGAAGTGAGCCTGTCCCAAAGATACAGGAGCGAGATAGTCCTGCCTGAGACTGAAGGAGAAACGTGTTTTGTTAATAATTGCGAGGAGGCCATCTGGGGTCAGTAACTGTTGGTTCTCCTTTTCAAGGAAGGATAGGCAGGTGCTAAATTCGGACTTGCAGAGTAGTCCTGCTTGGGATGCAGTGGCCTTGGAAGGAGAAGGGGCACCTAAGGACGTTGCTGAGACTTCAGGCAGATTATGCCTTCAAACAGCAGTGTCCATATCTTTCGATGAATGCAGGGTGACTGTCAAATAGGGAGGGATGTGACTCACCTGGCAAACTTGAAAGGGTGAGAGCCTGCACAGCCTGCAGCCAGATTTGTAGATCAAAGCCTTCAAGCGCTTCACCCTGAGCTGCACGGTGAGCTCTTCCACATGCATTAAACTAGTCTAACTGCAGAATGAACGCAATACTCAGTATTCACAAAATTTTCTGCAGAAAAGAAATGGGGAGGAGTTGTTGGCCCTCTAGAATTTAGGCACCTGGCCAACTTGTCCGAAATATTGTTTAAAAATAAGATGGTGGTTTCTCAGAATTTTAGGTGTGTGGTTTGAGAGTTTTTAGTTAAATCCTTATAAGCATTATCCTGTTAACATGAAAAATGTTAGTAGTTTTATAGACTTTCTGATAGGGCTGTGAGACAGAGGTGCTAATAATGAATCACCTGGGTGGCAAGTGTTATAACCATTCAAAAATAGACCAGAAGGCTTTCCTTTTTTTTTTTAGTCATTTACAAATACTGATTAATCTTACACCAAATAAGACTTGTCTCCTTTTGTACCGTTCTTCCCACAGGAGAAACAAAACATTCTTTTGGGAGTGGTTTGGGGTTTTTTGTTTGTTTGGTGTTCGGTTTTTTTTCTGGGGGTGGGGGGGGTGTTGTTCCTTGATTTCAATCTTGGGAAAGGAAAGCCTCAGTGGTAAATAATTGGGTAAGGATCTAGTGGGATGGGCTTAAATTAAAGTGCCTCGTTCAGTGACTCCTCTCCCTTCTTAATTGTACAATGGACTTTCTCAACACTGCTTCCTGGTATTCATCCAAGACCTTCAGCTCTGATACCTGTAAACAATTAGCATTCTCCCACATGGCACACAAGCACTGGGGTTTAACAGTGTATTTGTGTGTAGCAGCAGTTTAACTGCCTCAAGGAATTTTTCTGTCCTTCTCCCGTCTTTCTCTTCTGTGTCCTTTCCTTGCGGTTGTTTGTTGCCAATTTATTCAATTTATATGCAGATTCTAAATACAGCTGTTTCTATGTGATGCTACTGTCTTCTCTTCCCTAAGAAACTAATTGCACAAAAATATCAGTTTTTAATTGTATATATCTAGTAGTCCCTATCTAATGCTCACACCTGCTTTTCGGTTTGTCATAGCAATAAGATGCTGATGGGAACATGATGTTTCACTCTCCCATACTGCAAAAAAGTGAAGCGGTTCCTGCACCTTCTGTGAGGTTTCTTTCATTGCTGTCCTCATCCTTTTTTGTGTTTGAACAGAGTATGTTATTAATTGCCTCTTGACTGGTCAAAAGCACAATTCAGGGACGTGGAAGCAAGAACTCCTATGAAATGTACATTGCCTACTATTATATAGCTTGGCCATTGCATGACAGGGAGTTAGTTCTGTGGTGCAGAACCTCTTGTATAAGGTGTTAAAATGGGTTGAAAATCAATATCTAATGAGAGGCTCTTAAAAGTACTTTTCCAAATCACAGGACTGACTGGTGTGGAATATGTACAAATGAGCACAGTCTGGGAACTCCTTCTCAGGCAACTGGAAAGTAAAAATGGTTGACACTTATGTGCTTCCAGAGAGTGGAAGGTCTCCTAAACAACAGCTTTCTTTGAGTGAACCATTGCTCAGCCCTGGTGCTAGTTTCATTGTGCAATCATGAGGCATGAAAATTGCCATATAAAAGTGCTCAGTGCTGCAGGAAACCAAGCCCCAAATTCTTGAATGTTACTGCATTAGCTTCCATTTTTCATCAGATAATGCACAGCCTGAAGGATAAGTTTACCAAAAATAACTTTTTCAAGTGTGATTAGGTAATAGAAACAGTGTAGTAGCACCTGCGTGCCAGTCCTTTGAATATCAGCTGCAGCTGAAGCACTTCAGGATTCATTGTCTAATGCCTGTGATCATCTTGGTCTTCAGCAACCTGTGCAAGCAATTGACTTCAAGGATCAAATTTATCCATATTTTACACCAGAAAAGAGTGAGTAACAAGTAGCTGGAAATTTATCCTTCAATGATTATTTTTCTGTCAATAAAGACTTTTAGAACAAGGGAGAAATGGAACTGACCCTTACTTTTTGAACAGGTTTTTTTTTTCTTGTAATGACTACGGTTTCTTAACCAATATGCTTTGCATTTAAAAGTGGAAATACTTTTAGGTGGAACGTGGAATGTGTAAGTCTTACGGCAAGTACTAACTGAATGTTTTGTCTGACTGACCATTTCTTATTAATTACAAAGCTAAAAGTAGATTGGGTTGATAAGGCATAACCCCGAAGCTGCTTCCTGTACATGATCTTTAGTGTTTTTAGAATTCTTTTCTTATCACATTCTCATCATATCTGGGATCATGACACAGGCCTTTAGGGGATGACAGGCTGTGGTCCTGTGGGATTTTTGTTTAAGTCTTCTAGCATAGGTTTTAGGAAGGTTCTATTGAGTCAGTAACACTTTCAACTTGTTGATAGCGTACTGTCTGTACTCTGGCATGCAAAGACTAGTACCAGAATACAAAACATTGACATAACAGGCAACAGTCTGAGGTTGATATTTCATAGTTCAATGTTTGTGCTGTGACTAGAGCAAGCTAAGATTTGACAGGATTGTTAGCTCAAGGAAAGCTTAGCAAAGTAAATAAAACTCTGTGTTGCTTCAGTCTTAAAAAGTATCTTTTAAATGTAGACAGCTCTTGTCCCTCACTGAAGCTTGAACTAAATATTGAAGACATTTCTTGAAATAAGACAAAATGCATTGAAAAACAAGAACAGGGTGTTTTTGTTTGTTCTGGAAGTTCAACTAAGTTCATTGAAGGGCTGACAATACATCAATGACTACTGCTGATTGCTGTCTTCATACATCACCTTTTTCATCATAAAACCATTTTTAAATGGCTTTTTAAATGGTCCCTTCTGTAGAATGTATAGCTCTGGTGCCACTAGCTGTCTCTTTTTTTTTTTGGGGGGGGGGGGGGTAGGACTGAATCCATTTGATTGACTTAGTTTGTGAGCTGCTTCTGTAAAGCCCAAAAGCATATGTTGTGTCTGCACAGCACCTGAACAAAATGCTTCACAGAAGTATGTAGTATCACTGGGGCACCTAGCTCATAAAACAAAATGCAGATCTAAAACACTGAAAAAGGCCATCCTCTGTATCATATCCAACTTGCAATTTCTTAACTCTAGGCTGCTGTTTCATGAAGGCAATTCTGTACACAAATAAGGCAAAAAATGTCACTTTAAAAAAATCTATTTTTGTTCTTGAAGTGTTTGTACTCAGTTTATAGTTGATGCTTAAGACGTATCTGTTCATCTGACTTGCTTTTGTTTTGTTCAGTAAAATGTTGCTGCACTGTTGCTGTGGAACACCTTAAATTACTGAAATAGAGTGACATCTGGCAAGTACTGATTACTTTTATTTCATCAATAGCACATTTTTCCATCTGTACTTTGAATAAAAAGAAGAAATTGAAGAATGTGAAGTGTGAAAGTGTGTTTCTTCGCAGTTATTTTTTCTGATCAGTAGAGTCTGTCAGGGGGACATTTAGAAAAATAAACTTACTATGTAACAAGTCTCATTTCCATTTGAAGTATTGCATATATTCCTTCCTAATTTGGTCCATACTCAGGTCTACTCTTCTTCCACTCGATGACTTGAGTCCTTGATGATTACACTGGTGGGTACAGAAGGAAAATGGTACTCAAGGGAACGCTAAGAATGGTAGAGGTAAAGAATCTGGAGAGACAGAGAAGATACAGTAATTACCATACATATTTTTCAGACAGTTCCTTCTTTCGTTTGAAGAGAGGCAAGCTTATAGTGACCCAATACAGCTGGTAATGAAATGGCAGTGTAGCTCTGACCTGAGTGGAAGTTCTTTAATGGATAATTTAACCAGGGTGTTGTTCTCATCAGGAAACAAAGTTATTGTCTGAGCAGTGTGTGTACATCTCTACCACCTAGTAGTTTGCTTAGAAAAGCAAATACAATTGACATCATGCTCAAAAATGTTACAAATTCATTTTAATGGAGGATGACAGTGCTGAAGCATTTCAAGAGTGCGCTCACCAAGCTAAAACAGTCACCACACTGGATGAGAGAGTTTGACAGCTGTAAATCATCAGTCTTCGCACCCATGGATCACTGGGAAACTGAGTTTTGGACCCTTAGGTTTACTTTATTGTTCATATTTATTTGTGTCAGGTCAAACCCAATATAAATCTTATGTGAGAGCTGGAACAGTTACTCCCTGTGTTACCCACAGGAGAAATTACAGGTGCTTTTGTAGAATCATTCTCTTTGGAAACAACCTCTGGAGATCAGTTGATCTAACCTTCTCTCAGAGCAGGATCAGCTGAACTCAGACTACCCTGTATCAATGCAGCATTTGGATTTGTGCAGCATGCAGCAGGTCTCTTAATAAATAAGCCAGTGTTTCTATGAATTCTATCTTCACAAATTAGAAAGCCTTTAGTAAATCATGTGTTCCCACTGGAAGAATGGGGATAATAGAAAAATCCAAGTTTCTTTCCTTGTGTGTCCCGTTACTCTTTGCGGATGCAGTACGGCATCACGATCAGTTATGAGAGCATGTTGACCTGTTTATCTGACTTTCTTCATTCTTGGAGGCTACTTGCTAAAGTAGCTGGCTGCATGGTCAACTAAGTGGCACTTGAGTAACAATATCTTCCAGTGCTGTTAGAAGTGGATTAAGATTTAAGTAGGCTCTAAGTTGCTTTTCTTCTGAAAGTAGCTTCTAAAATATTAATTTAGAGGCTGTATTCATGAAATACAGGCTTCATGCTGCAGTTTAGAGATGTACTGTAAATGATAGACAGTCGAGTTTTGTCATGCTAAAGCAACTTGGTCATTATGTAGGACAGCAGACCTAATCATTCACAACCCATGAATGGTCAGGGGTTTGTTCTCAAAACATTTACAAATCATGAAATTCTTCAGAAACTTGTGAGTACCAGTTTAGAGTACTTCCACAGGAATACATAAATAAAAGGCAATAAAGATTGTCATCTTCTAAATCTACATGGTATGAAATAGGGTTGAGAAACTGGTCATTCTGGATGAGTAGCAACCTTGCAGCTCAACTTGAACCTCCGAGTTTGGTTTGGTTTTCATATTTAGCATATTTGCATTATGCTCCCTTGCAGGTAGCTGAAGTTGCATGTTTGTACCTTTCAGACAATATTTTTATGAGTGTGAATTCCTTCCAGGTAATTTGGTAGTAAAGGGGAAGTTTGATTAGTCATAGTTACGCTTTAAAGAACAACTCGGAAGTTTTGGATGTCCAAAAATACCTACAGCAATTTAGTGGAAATTGGATTTGAGAGGGGATTATCATGGAGACTGACATTTGATTCCTATTGCTTTTCTGGGCATCTGAAGATGGTTAAGGAACTGCTTATGTGAGCATAACAGGCCTATCTATTGCCAGGGAGTGCTGGTGGCACTGGCAGTAATTTGGCCATGCAGAGAAAGCATGTTCTTCCAAGAAATTCCACTGTTCTGCACTGATGCTTTTTTTGGTTGGGTTTGGGGTTTTTTTGTTGCCATGTTTTGGTTGGTTTTTTGTGTTACTGTTTAGCATATCAGAGTCTATTACTGTTCTATCAGTTTACAGTGTTCTACATAGGTAAGTAAAACTCTTTTACTCTTTCTGTAAGTTGTTAATTGCTTTTTAATTCTGTTTGTATAGAGTAAACCTTCAGATACTTCAGCCATAGAAGTTCATATATTATACTTTAAGCCTCCAGTACTCTTTACTAATACAAACAGCTAATTCCTACCCACAGTAAATCTGTCTCATGTTCTTCTTCGCCTACACCAATGTCAAATGCAAAAGAACAGAGAGGTTCAGGGTATCACTCTGAATGTGAAAGTGGAATCACTTAACATGGATACAGCAATAGTAGTTTGAGAACAGCAAAGGGAAAAGTGGTCACAGAGGGCCTGGTTCTGCTGGCTTAGAGCACTGTTCAGATAAATGCTCCTGTGATCTGCCTCTCCTCTTGTAGTAGCATTCCTGCTTGTCTAACCTCATGGTGAACTGGTTTTAAAAAATCAAATCAACAGGAAATTTCACTTCTTTTCTCTTTTTCTTTTGGCAGAGTTAGCTTTTTGCTTGTTTAAATTCCTCTGCAGTTCCACCATGCAATCAGCTGAGTGCCAGTGCTGGCACAGTGCCTGTCTGCATGGAGGAAGAATGCAGAGACCGCGCAGTATCCCAAACATAAATGGGTTTCAGTTGTGTCTTAGAAGTTATGCAGTTCTTGTGCATCTTGTTTTGCCTTGTTCTTCAGTTACACTTACTTCTCTCCTTCAGGTCTATTTACATGGTTCACTTTTATGACTTCACTAATAGTCAAATGTTCCTCAGAAATGGTGGTGCCCACTAAAATAGTTGGGAATGCTGTTGCCTGTGATTACTGCTCTTGGTGGTGCAAAGATTATCGGGGATTGGAACCCTTTGCCTGCTGTTTCTTCATCAGCGCGGCTGTCACCCCTGGCATCTTTGCCAAAACTTATTGCTCTTCCCCAGCAGAGGTGTGTAGGGTGGGGTGATGAGGTTTCAGTCTAAACCAGGGACAGAATCATAGGTCTAAATCCAAATGGTGGGTAAAGAGTACATGCTCTGGGGAAAAAAAAGTATCCCTAGGTCTAGGATGGGGGAAGATATTACAAAAGCTGAGGTTTCCTATATGACAGACTTTTTTTTTTTAACTGTGTGATAGGCTGTGAGATGGAATTAATTCCAAATAAAAACAAACAAACATTTGTATGTAGCTAATTGTGTTTGGTTTTTAGTTTACCACCCAATCTTCTGGGTCTTTTTCTAGGGTACTATAACTTATTTTGGTTTGTGGTTTTTTGGTTGGTGTTTTGATGTGGGGTTGTTTTGCTTTGTTTGTTTTGGTTTAGTTTTAAGTGCCAAGAAAAGACTTCAAAACCTGAGTTCACATTTTTCAAACGAAGGATTTTGTATGTCTCACTTGTGCCATAATGATCTTGTTGCAGATAAGGACAGCAGTGGTAAGAGATTTAAGAATGCTTTACAATAATTGTCAACCTCTAAAAACTTCTGGAACTTGCTAGATCTTGAATGCTAACTCTCTTCAGTGTAATTGTGCTGTATGGTTTTGTAAATATCTCCTGTGTTTTCTGTTCTTAGTTTGATTGTTTGATCTTCATTGTACCCAGAAATGCAAACTCAGGTCTGGTGTTTATAAACAGTTGCTTGTATACATCAGGTGTACAAAAGCAGAAAAACAAGAACAAAAAAAAAAAACCAAGAACAAGAAAAAAAAAAGTTTAATGCATTCGTATTGTGTGTTCACTACTGTGCTCTTAATGAGGACTTCAGAAGTCCCACATCTGAGGGCTTGTAGAGAAGTGCTGTGCCAAATTGTCTGTTGCTTCCTCATTAAGCTTTACTAAATACTGAGTTTTGGTGTTGTCAGAGATTAGTTCCTCGAGGAAGGGAAAGGCTAAACAGTATTAAAGGTTATTTAAAAGATGCTGCTCTGACTATCTTCAGTCAGTCGACAGTGGCAGCAGCAGAGGTGGTAGCGGCACCCAAGGTAAGCGCGGGGTTTAGAGCTGTAGATTCCAGCAGCGCACGGGGGTTCCCGAGCCCAAGGACACTGGAGCAGCAGCGCCGCCCGCCCGGACCCGGCAGGTCTTGGCAGCCAATTAGGCGAACAGAGGGCCCCAATTAGGGACGTTGCCAGGACCATCTGCGGGATTTTTAAAGGGCTCCACGGAGCGTGAGTGACTCGGAGAGGGCAAAGGGGAGCGTGGTGCGGCAGTTCGTGCAGGAAGGGCGCAGCCACTCTCCTGGCTCTGGCTGCGTGTTAGGTGTGGGTATGGTGGTTTTTGGTTTGGGGGTTTTCTTTTTCCTCTCCGACTTGACTAAATCCAGTAATGGTTTACAAACGACCAAAAGCCACCCTTGCAGCAGCCAGCAGGAGTGTGACGACCCAGACAGAACCCTCCCAAGAAGGACACAGCTGTGTCTGAGTCTGGTGTTAGTGCTGCAGGACAGTGCAAAAGACACCTGTGAGCAGTGTGAATGGGTGAATGATCTGCTCTCTCTAGTGACAGAGGTTAAGGAAGAAGTGGAAAGGCTAAGGAGTATTAGGGAGAGTGAAAGAAAATAAACCGGAGTTTTACCCTTCCAAGCCTGAGAGAAGCTCAGCAGGAGTCAGAGATGCCTCATCCCTCTTGCCATCAGGAAGAAGGAGAACCTAGTGGATGGGGGGGAACGGAAGTCCATCCCTGCTCAGGGAGGTAGAAGAGTCCCCTCCCAAGCCCCATCACCTTCCCAGGTGCCCTTACAGAATAGCTGTGAGGCCCTGGATCTACAGGGTAGACAGATAACACTAGAGAAAAAGATCTGGGGGGTCTCCCAGTTTCACCCCGTCTATCAGACAGATCATGACCTCAGGTATTAAGAAGAAAACAAGGGTAGCTGTAGTAGGTGACTCCTGAGGGGAACTGAGTGCCCTGTGTGCTGCCCAGACCCATGCCACAGGGAACTCTGCTGGTATATTACCAGGAGACTCCGAGAACTAATTCAGCCCTCTGATTATTACTGACTGCTGGTTGTCCAGGTTGGCAGTGGTGTGGTTGACAAGAGGGGTACCAGTGTAATTAAAAAGGACTTCAAGGCTCTGGGTCAATTGTTGATGGGACTGGAAAGCAGGTGATGTTCTGTTCAATTCCTGTTCAATTCCTGTTCAATTCTGTTCAATTGTAGCAGGGATGAATGGTGGAGGAACAGGGAAACCCATGTTACCAATAAGTGGCTTAAGGGCTAGTGCCATCAGTGGAATTTTGGTTTATTTGATCATGGGGCAATTTTTACAGCACTAGGCCTGCTAGAGTCATATGGTCTTCATCTGTCTAGCAAGGGCAAAAGGATTGTAGCCCATGAGTTGGCAGGGCTGACTGAGAGGGCTTTAAACTAGGTTTGAAGGGGTAGGGGGTGAAACCAGGCTTTCCAAAGATTTCTTTAATGAAGATGAAATACATTATTGTGAGTCTCAAAAACTGGTGATGATAAACTTCATGAATGTTTGAACTAAAGAGCGATTAAGCTTGATTTAGGCAAGTTGTGGCTATGAAGTATGTGCCAAAATTTTTACTTCATTATATCCTGCTCCTAGGGAAGGGAGATCCTGATTGCAGCTGTGTAATAACTAGGCCACACCATGCTTTAACAAAGAAGCCAAGAATATAATGTATAGAAATAAGTTCACTTAAGGTGATACCTGTAGTTATGTGATGAACTGATGTTGAAACTTTTTATTGCCAGCAATCTATGCTGTTCTTACTGTGTTTAAATTTTCCTGTGTATTCTTGTAAATGCAGATCTTAAGAAGACAAAAACAAAAAAGCATCAGATTCATTAATGCGTCTAAAAATATGCAAAACAGGCCATGCGTCTTCACGTGGCCCATTGGACTGCTACATGATATCTTCTATTGTTACACTGTGTAGAAAGACTGGGTGTTCAAAAAAAAAATTATTAGAGAAAAGAGAGCAGGCAAGGACTGGAAAATAAAGTTGTCAGATTCTCCAGCTGCAGTAAAAATCAAACTCAGATTCTAGTTGCTGAGGTTTCTGCAGCGCTTGGCTAATATGCAGTATCTTGCTGTATTCTTGACTTCGAGCAGCTATTGTGCTGCAGTGGAGGTCCTGGCTGTCGGAGTCTTTCCCACTTTCCACATCCAGGAATGGTTGGGGCTCTGAGAGAACAGATTGTCTGTCTCTTTTTTCCTTTGTTTTTAGCCAACCTTGTTTCCAATCTGGTCTGTAGATAGCAATCAGGGACTGGCTATGAATAATGTCTGCATTGCTTAAAAGTGACATCTGTGACTTGCCAGACTGCGTACGTGAAATGCTTCCAATGATCTAGCTGTTGCTCATGCACCCCTGTAGGAGGGGGACAGCAGCCTTAGGACAGAACCAGAGTGCTCTGCTTCACTTTGTTGACCTTGGGCATGCACTGCTCTATCCCGAGATCCCAAATCCTGGTGTATGTGATCCACTTTGAAATGGTGCCAACGCTGGAGTGGAGCCACACACCACTCCTGTTGTGGATGGCTGTGCCTGCTCCTGCTGTCATACAAGTGGCAGTATTCAGGAAAACCAGGAATTCAGAAACCCTGTGTTCTGATACATTTCTTTTTTTTTAATGAGCTTATGCATCAAGATTGACTCATGAGGATTTCACAGAGAAAGCTAAATCTTCATTTCAAGGGTTAAATGACAGATCTTTTGAAAGTGATAATATGGACAGTAGATCGTCCTGGTGGTGGCTGAGAAGTATAATTTAAGAGACTTCTGAGCTTCATCTGCCTCTGAGAAGGGAAGAGAATAGTTGCTCAGCTGTAAATAAAACTAGAATCTAAAAGGCTCCCATTTCTCTGAGGTGTGGGCTTGCATAGTGCAATATAAAATAAATTTTTATTCGAAGGGCTGCAGTTACTGTTTGCACCCATAGTCTGGAGAAGATACTGATGACAGATTGCTCTCGCTGTCATAGCAAGTTCTTTATTCCATTATATTTCATGATGATGCCAGGCTTCAACCTCATGATTGTGGCATCTTTCCCTAGCTGCCCTAAAGTGTGTGTAGTGTTTGTACTCTTTATGTTTACAGGCAGGTCAGTGTTTGCAACCATTCAGAAGAGATGGAAAGACCTTATTTTAGGAGGGAGAAAAACTAACAAAGACAGTTAATTGAATAAAATCCACTCATTTATCTGTAACCTTTCACATCTGTTAGCTGTCCTGAGTGTTGATTTAACAAGGAATCTGGAGATATACTTAAGTACTGAAGGAGGCTTGTTTGCCCTGCTGACATCTTTCTTCTCGGTTGGTAAAACCAAGAAAATAACTCTCACATATGGGTTGTAGTTTGTTGTGCAGAGAAGTGATTTTAGAAAGAGTTCTTGTAGTGAATTCTGTTTAAGAAGCACTAATTATGTCTTTGAAATCTGTTGAAGCAAATGGCTGGATGCTGTCTAAGAATACTGTTACTTTGAGTTGGACTTGGTGATCCTTGTGGGTCATTACCAACAGGATGTTCTATGATTTTTTTAAAAGCAAATCCACAACATGAGGTACTTGGAAACTTAAATAGAGTTAAACTTGTCAATACCCAATTAAGTTATTTTTTGGCCTTTTTATCTCAGTTTCTGTTGAGACAGTGTGTCATTAAAATACCTTCTAGCTTGGGTCGTGTTAACTTAATAGCATAGTCTGAAAAAGATCCCCAAAACATAACTTCTTTTTACCAACTGATCGTGAAAAGTCAAGGTACTGAGTTTAATTATACCTAAGGAAATCAGATAGGGTTGTAGGGTAGGATGCCTTTGCACACAAACTGACCAAGTTTGTGTGCAATTTGTCTCCTGGATGTTCTTCTGGGACTTCTACTACAGACAAATGAATAAAGCTTTACTGTTGTGTCGGTATTTTTTAAGCCGGCAGGAGAGGTTTAGGGCTTGGAGTTTTTGCTCCAGAGTTGCTTTTAACTTCACATCTATACTCTCCAAAAACCTAGCAGCCAACAGGATGGGTTATTCTCCATCATCCATGTAGTTACTGATTGGTTGTTTTGAGGAACTATAGTATGAAGATATGAAGGCAATGCTTTGAAACCAACCCTTGCATCTGCACACAGGGTTTTTCTTGCAATGGATGAATAACTTGGTCACAGATGCTACGGTGTGTATTTACAGAAGTTCTCTTTCCTATCTAGCCAGGAGATGGCTCTGTCTAGCCATTCCCAAAGGACATCAAGATTTCTGAAACTAGAGATAATTGGTATTCCTTGGGAGATCTAAATGTGGTGTTTTATGCATCTGTTTCATGAATTTCGGGATACCTGTAGGGAAAAGCTTGAATGGGAAGGAATTGTTAACAGAATTACAGTAAGAAAAATGGATGCATATGGACATGATTGCCTGTAATTGGAGATCTGTTTGTAGAAGGTCAAGGTAAAAGCCTTACAATAACCACAACCTGGCTAAAAAAGCCTGGCAAGCACTCAAAGAGTTGTCTTGCTGCTGGGAACACAGCCTTTGAGCTGAAGCATAAGCAGCTGTGGAGCATGGTTTTCTTATTTCTCTACAAGTGTTGTAACACCTAGTATCTACTTCCACTGATCTTAAATAAAATAATAATGGTACATGCTGAGTGGCCTCATGCTGTTAAGCCACTGATATTTGATCCCATGTCAGTCACAGGAAGAGAGAAAGGAGGACTACTGATCCACTGTTTGCTACTTAGTGGTCTACTACAAGACCGGGGGACCCAAGAGTAGAAATAAACACAGACTATTTTACTAAGTTGAAGCACCAAGACAAATACTTGAGAAAACCCAAGAGCAATTGACCCGTCAGCTTAATATTCTGCAAAAAGTGAGGAGAGCACATGTTGAGAGTCTTACGTGCTGCACAGAGTGAACTATCACATGAAGAAAGTGTTATTTGTACGTAGATTTTGTAGTTAAAGGACTCAGATGAAATAACAGTTGCAGTCTGACTGTGAATTGTATTTTTGACCTATTAATGCTGGTGATGATCACAGTTCTTGCCATTCATACTCTTGTGTCATCTAAATATGCACAAGTGAATCCTTGATGATTAGATCAGATTAAGTGATTACTGAATATCTTGTCTACCGTCATAGCTCCTTAGGTCAAAGAAAACAATGTTTTTCTGTTGAGCAGTAGGATTTTTTCTGTTTTTTTTTTTCTAAAACCAGGTAATTGGATAGTATAAAACTTCTTGTTGTTCTTCTGTTGTCTTCTCTGTTGCATTGCAGATGATTTGCTAAATTTAGACTCACATTGATAGATCTATAGAGTATTCACCAAACATGGGCCTCTTTAAATAGAAGATTTCAGTCTAATTGTACACTTTACTGGTGACAAATGTTACTAGGAGTCTACATAAGCAAACATTACTGAAAAAGGAGGAAACTGCAATTTCCAGCCCTGAAGGCTTCAAGTAAAGCCTTCTTTGTCAGGCTATTCAAGTTCCAGGCACAAAAATGCCATATTTGAAAGTATTGTTGTAAGATTGTCTTAAAATGGCCAATAAATGTTGGTTTAGTTCATATTTGGTGACATTTTCATCAGTGTTTAATGCTGAGAGTTCAGCCTTCAATTTGAAAATAAAAACCTAGAATTTAAACTCAGGAAAATTTCTATTGAAAAGAGAAAAGGAAAATATAAGCATTTTAAAGCTGGAATAATGTTGGCGACGTGACAGGTAGCCTCTGTTTTCTGGAGATAGGACTCAGTTTAGAACTTAAGGAAGCTGATTATGGAGTTTTTATTTGTTGCTTCCTTTACAGACAAGTTGATTTTCATTTTTCTTGATACTAAGATGGCTGTCTGATCTTGAGGTAAGAATCTCGAATTAATTCAACACTTCTGAGAAACCCTGGCTAGTAAATATTAGTAAGTTTGACATTATTATTGTCCTGGCTTCTGAAAAGCTGAACTTCTCTGTGAGGTTTCACTGTCATTGGTTTTGTTTCAGGAGAAATGTGAATTTAGTGGATTGGTTTTTTTCCGAGAGGTTTTGTGGAACTGAGTATCTTTTGGGCACACAAAGCTGACTTGCTTGGATGTGGGTTTTCTTTTTTTTTTTTTTACCTGACACTGAAAGATTTATATTATAACACTTAAGTATTTCTGACCAGTTATAAAATCTGTATGGCTTAATGATCTTCTATAAATGTTTTACACTGTGACAAGGTATGAAGATCTAATCAGTAGGGGGAGCTGTGTGCACAGTGGTTTCTTCCTTTCTGTGGTCCAAGTTCTGCAAGGCAAGACAAGACCATTTAAAAAAGTTTTGAAAACTGGCTGACTTGCTGTGAAATACCACTGGCTATTAACTTAAGGCACTGGTGTAAACTGATCTAAATGCTTTAGGGAAATGCATTTCTGTGCAAATAGGTATAGCTGCAATTATCCTTTTTCAGATGTCAGTGAAATCATAGACTGATAAAAGAAAAGTTAATTTTGAGATGCAAATCCCAACTTAGGCTGTACATGTTTTGAGCAAAAAGTTACAAAAGAGAATAAAAAGCACCTAATTGAAAATCTCTTTAATATCTGTGAGCCTCGTCACTACTGGGGACATCTTTGTGTTACATTTTCAGAGATCATTTACAACTGCACAAACACCCACTGAGAAAAGTTAATGTATTTGATTTTTTTCTCCCACCCTCATTAATCCTTGTACTTTTCATAACTCTAAAGTAGGATGGTTTAACAGCTGTCTCATGAGCAGCTGAGACGTCCTTATTACTACTCATCTTAGAGAAGAGTGGGACAGGCAGGTGGGGAAGGAACATTTCCTTTACAATCATGGAGGATCTAGAAATCAGACTTTAGCTTTACTTCATCTGAGTCTTCTAACTCTATGAGAATTAATGTGTGACTTTTAGTGCAGCACTGTGAAATAGAAGGTTTGCATTAGAAAGCTCTTAAAATGCACAACAGCTAGTTACCGAACGCGTAATTTTGCCAAAGTTAAAATAAGTGATTTAAGAAAGAAGCTTTTTCTTGTAACTTGTGCATGCATGTAATTAGTAGGTTTAAACTTTTCCATCTGCATGATTGTTCTTTTGCATTACATAAGTCTCCAAGAACAGGTTTAATTACCTAATTAAGGCTATGGTTATTATTTCCTGTGGAACATTTTAATTACAAATAAAATCTGAGGTGAAGCATCTAATATTGAAGGAAAAGGTTTGTTCTGAGATTTTACAGCCATTTATGCTGGTATAACTTAGTAAATGTTTCCATATGAAACCCTAAGGAGCAGAAACTCCTATTTACATATATCCACCCACAGGAGCAATTCCTCTAAAGGTAGCCTGCAGAAGACATTTTTGAAGGTGTTCTCAAGCCACTTCATACCTTGAAGTAGAAGGCCTGGAAATGGTTGCAGTTAAGTGGTATATGTTGTTTAAATAATTGTTTCTTGTCTTAGGTACAAAGCGTCTTGGATTGGTTACCTAGATCTTGATGGAATGGTGATCAGGTTCTCCAAAGCACGTGTTTTTGAAGGTTTGCAAGGTACAGGACAACAAATGGAATTTCTTCAAAATTCGCATCACTGAAGTATTAGAAGGTCTTAATTAGTTCTTTAATGACTAATAAAAAGAAATTCTCCATTTAACACAGAGATTTGTCTTCACAATGAGAAAGCGCTAGAGTAAATACATACTTAGACTTTCTCCAAGTCCTGGATTCTCAGGAAAGATGTTGATCTTTCAAATTAAATGTTGAAACCTTCAAGCAGATTGGCTGAACTGCTTTTCTGGTTCTTCAGAGTTTATACTTTTCAAGAAAGGGGCATTTTATGTGGGAAGATGCTCTTTTCTCTATCCCTCAAGAAAATCCAAACCAAAACCCTGTCTTTTCCCAGGTGTTTTGTCAGCAACAAAAAGCAGATAATCCTATGTGTATGACAATAGCGTGAGAACTAGTGCTTGTACATTCACCTGAGCTTTCTGTTAGACAAGACCTGAAGCTTTGGTGTCCAAATTATTTGAAAGTAAGAAAAACTTAGTCAGAAAAGGACACTATAAAGGTTGAGTCCACAGACTGCTTTTGTGAAGTGAAGAAAGCCAAGTTCTCCTTTTTACAGTAAAGAAAGTGAAACAGATGGACCAAGTGGTTTGGCAGAAGCAGAAAGTTTTATTGTTGAAAAGGATTAGAGTTTAGGAATTTTGGTTTAGTGGTTTGCACACACCCTTCTGACTATGTACTTATTAATTTTTTTAATAAGGATGTGGTGGAGATGCAGAATTTCTTGGTTTTTTTTTTTTTCAGAGGTGGGGGAGGTAGTCTTTCTTGACAATTTAACTCATATGTGCTTAATACTATGCACTGGAAATGCAGCACAGACAAAGCTCCAAAGATCAGCTCTAAAAATCTCTGTCTTGCTGGGGAGAGGGACATCCATGATTTGTGTGCCCTAGTGAAGCTAAATGCGGTCACAGATTTGTGCTTGCATTCAGGCCTTCCAGTGACTGGAAGAGTTGAGGTGCAAACCAACCAGATTTTCATGCCACTCACCAGAATGCGTGTGAGCCTGTTTTGGGACTGGCAATGAGAGAGGTTAACCTATTTCTTCTCTGTTGGTGAAGCCTTATGAAATGTATGTTCTGTGGATGGTTCTTGGTCCGCCCCCCTCCAGTAGATTTCTTTCTCCTTCAGCAGTTCATGTCTGGCTCAGGGCTGCAGAGTGTAGCAAATCAGGCAGGTGGAACACGTGTCACCTGGCTACTAGGCTAGCACTTTTAGAAAAGCAGCCATGGCTTTACACAAACTACAGCTCTAACCATAGAATGAAGGGAAAAAAACCCCAGCAATTTCAGGCTTGTTAAGCTTGGTGGGGATTTCAAGTTAACTTATTTCGGGTTAAATGCCACATTCCTGCACAAATAATTAAGAAAGTTCTGAAGTCAGTTTGCATTAATTACTCTGGAAACAAATGTTACTGAATAGAAAATGAATTATTCCACCATAAAAGAGATGGAGGTAGTTCTTAGAATAAACTACTTTGCATCTTTTAGCTGTCAGTGTGCTCTTTCAAATTGTACTGTTACTTGTCTCAACCTGTCTACTGTTGTGTCCTTAAGTGCTCTGGAATATTCTTGCTTGCTTATAGTCTTACCTATGTGTGTGTGTATACATGCACATACACACATGTAACGTGTATCTTGTATGCACGTAGGGCGAGAGCCTGCAGCCAAACGTGTCTGCGTTGTAACTTACAGTCTGTCTGCTCTGCTTCCCTGTTGCCTTGGTTCAAGATATTTTCCTCCCTGCACTTCAGGGTCCTGTCCTGAGAATAGCAACTAAACAGTTGGGAGAGAGGCAATGTGTCTGGATTAGTACTGCAGGGAAGTTGTAAAAACTGAGGTGGCCTAGGGGAGAGAAATCCCAGGGCCTGTATGTGTCACTTCAGATAGTTAAGACAGATGATGGGGCAGGTCCTCCTTTTGCCAAGCAGACTGCAAGAGATTCTTTTGCCATCACAAAACAGTTGAGACCTGAAGCTCCATTAAGATCTTAAACAGAAGGAAATCTAATGCAAAATCCAGTGGTAGTGCTGGGCATCTGTAATTCCTGGGCACAGGAGTGAGCACACGGCAGGTGCTGGGCTGGGCTGCATGTAAAGCAGAGTGCTTTCTCCACTGAGCAGCTTATCCTCTCTAACCATGGCATACCATGGCTGTCTGGCTTGCTCTTCTGAAAGCTGTGCCTTTTGAGGGAAGGTCTCTCTACACCAGCAGTGTCTCCACTGCAAGGGCAGACTCTGGGAGTGCAGACGCTGCTACTGCGCCTGCTGCTGCTGTCACTTTCCCGTTCCCTGGGATGTCCTGGCACTGCTGGAGCCTGGTCCAGAGCCCAGTCTCAAACAGCCTCCAGTGCATGGTCAGAACTCTCATCCCAGTACTTTTCTCTCCCTATAAGCAGTTCCAGTGATTTATGTGGCTTAATGGAAGTTGTCTTCTGTTACCTTTCCCTTCACTTCTGTGCTCTCCACAGCAGTGCCTTGTGTTTTGGCCTAGGGCTATGGGCCTCCCTGAGGAGCTTTTCCTCCTCTGAGTCCCAGCTCAATCTGCTGCATTGGTGTTGACTGTTTCCCAACATTGCCAGTGTTGACTGGGCTGTTTATTTATCCCATTGTACATGGTTAAAATAAAGTTTCTGTGTAATTTTTAGGCTATTCAGTGGATCAGTGCTGTTTGTACCTAAGCTGTCATAGTCTCACTGATATTCAAAGGTTTAACTGAAAGCAGCAATCTTTCCTGAGTTCTGTCAAGTACTGAAGTCCTATTTAAAACTTACCTTTAAACAGCTTTGCACTTTGAACATTTTCTTTTTTATTTGGTATCTTTTTTCCTTCGATGAGCGGCTGTTTCCAGATCCAGACTGCTGGTGTTAGCTCTCCTGTTCACCTGAATCACCTCTTATGTTCCTGGGTATCACAGCTGCTTGTTAGGATGGGGCCTGGGGATGGGGAAGGAGGTAGGTTGTTAAATCTCTTCGTCCTTTTGCTGGCAGGAAGATGGTGATTCATCCTGTCAGCTTTCACTTGGAGTATTGCTAGACCCCAGATGTGTGTTCTGAGCATTCCCAGATTGGCTCTACTTCCTTGGAAGCAGAAGCTGTGGGGGAATGCAATAGAGACATCCAATTTTAGCAGCACAAGAGCTATGTAAATGCAGCTATATTGTTGCTGGCCCAAGCTGCATATCCAGCTGCACTGCATCATGTGGCTTTATGAGCCTGCGTCGCTGCTAGCTCATGAGTCTCTGTTTCTGATCTGTTTCTTGGTATAGGCACGCACATCTTTGCAGATGTGTGTGCTCGAGGGTTCAGTCTGAGATGGTTGTAATTCTTTATCTTACCATTTCAAGTACCAGCTCTTGAGCTGTGACTGGCAAGGAGCCCAGCAGCCATATGGCAAAGGGCATACTGCCCAGTGCTGTATTCTCTTCACTGACTCCATTTGAAGTCATATCTAAGTTTTGAACCCTCCAAACTTTTGGATGGGCTAGCCTGCTCTTCCACTTTGAAGCACTCTCTCAGGAAACAAGTGGGCAACTGTGATCCTTTAACTACAAAGGAGAATGTAAAACCTTTTTCTTACTAACATCATGAAATGAACTCTCCAGAACGACTTTTCTCAGGGAGACGTGCTTGAAATGTGATAAGCAACATAAGCAAACCTAAATGGGCGATGATGGAGTGACTCAAGATAATAGCGTTAATGAAGAGATCAGCTCTTCTAGATCAGTCGTAACTATTTTAAAAAACCTAATCTGTCAGTTTCTGATAAACATTACCATATTGAATCTTGCTTTGTTTGGCTCCCAGGGTTGTCCTGGCTTGCTTGTATTTTAAGCTATAAAGTTAAGCATGTGGTATTTTTAATAAATGCTTATTCCTGTATCTTGGTCCTGTGAAGAGATGCTTCAGAATAAGTAGAACATTGCAAAACCTTATTTCAGCGTTTTGTTTCTTTTACCTCAAATAAAGTACAAAATGACAGGCTTCGTAGCAGCTAAAGCAGTGTTGTTTATGAAAGCATCTAGATATGAACTGGTGAGATCTTAACTAAGCTTTTCATGGTAGAGCTGTTTTGGCAGTCAGGTCCCTGCTTATTTATGTGTTGGAAGAGTGGCATTAAATTAACTGTTCTCCTTGAGTTAAAAATTACATGTGCACTTTAGCCTGCTGTTCCGTAGTTTTCTACTATAAAAACTGTGAAAACCAGTGCAGAATGGCATGATTAAATCCACTGTAAATTACCTATTTTAAACAAATGTGTTCAATATAGTAGAAACTCATGCCTCTGGCATGCATGTAGTATTTGCTAAACTTGAAGTCTTAACTCTGGCTTCTTTCTTTCTTTAAAACCTAGTAAATATTGTTAGGTACCTGAAGATCATGGGTAATTTCTCAGTAATCCTGGCTTCAAATTTTTTCTAAAGGGAGAAATTAAAATGCTGCATCTAAATGCTAAGGGAGAGAAATGGCTGGATGGTTGTTGGCAACTATTGGAGTAATAAAACCCTTCCTTGGGCACAGGTTTAGATCATCCTCTGTCAGAGTAATGTCATGGAAGTATGCCTAATGGGATTAAGGTGCATGACTTGATATTGAAACGCTTTCTCTTTCAAAGTGTGTACACCTAAAGCAAGGTGTTTACAGAGGCACAAAGACTTATCTGTACAGTTGCCTCTGATGCTAAAGTTTTGAAGTCTAAAGAAACTGGGCAGCTCCAGGGAAGGGACTGCTGTACATGGGGTACATGCTGGTTGTGTAAGCATAGCAATACTCGCCTGGAAGACTCAGGCACAATTGCTTGCTTTTAAGCTTTGAGAAAATCCTTCCTGAATGTATTTGATAGAAACAAGCAATGTTTTTATTAGGGTTTGCTATTTAAAATATATCCTACTTAATTCCTCCAATTTAGTCTTCTCTAAAAAGCAGGTTCTTTCTGAAAAGATTGCTCCTCCTAGAGACAAGGCAGGTACTAAATGTTTATAGATAAAAGATCACCCAAGATATCAGAAGAACTGTGTGTTTTGCTGTACTCCTGCGTTATCTTTCAGTTAGTCGCAGTAGAAGGGAGGTGGGAGGGAGAGGACAAAAGAGAGGAAGAGAGAGCCTACGTGCGTGCAAGTCACAATCACAAGCTGTACTAATTTGCTGCAGGGAGCATGGAAAGAGAGGGCATATAAATATGTGTTAGCTGAGATGGAATACAGCCCTAAGACAAAACTGCTTACAACTTGCATGTTATCACACGTCAGCCTGTCACCAGTGGAGATTAGGGTTTTATTTTGCCTTGGTCAGTTTTATTAAAACTACAATGTGCCCTGTGTTATGGGTGTGCACTGCAAGGTGTCATACATTGGCGTAAACTGCCCTTGCAGCTTTGCTGCTGAGACAGGTGGAAAGTATGTGGGGCTGTACTGGTATAGTGTAACTTGCTGGGATGTTACAATATAATAGCTTTCGTTTGCAGGCTGTGCTCTTTGTAAAGGTGCTTGCAGAAACTGATCATGGGAGGTCCAAGTGAAAGTTGCTTTTTCCCATCTGAAGGGAACTAGAGTAACTGGAAAAAGGGTAATTCCTTTAGTAAAGATTGAATCTAACCCTTGAGTTTAAACTCATTTCTAGAATCAAAACTGAATTTAATTGTGGTCTGTTTGTGCTTTCAACAGACATGTTTTAGAGTAAATGACCTTGATTTGCTGTGGGTCACGTGTTTACTCCTACGTGTAAACTGTGGCCTGTTGATCAGACAGGAAATGTTTTGGTTTGAAAAGCTTCCTGTCGTGTCCTCATTCATGTGAAAATGAAGCTTCTTGCTGTTATAATCCTTTCTGGCGCATCTTGTTACCGGTGTCCCAAGCTAACACATCGAAGGAACTGCACTGCAGACGTTCCAAAGAGATTGCAGTGCGCTTTCCGAAGGATGATCCTCTATCCAAGCAGATGGTTGGCCTGAAAAGATGAGGCTGGGACTCTGGGCTGTTGCTCCGAAGAAACGGGAGACAGCTAAGTGAAAAGGAATTTTAAGAGATGAATGACATGCAGACTTGTCATGCTCAGTTCAGGAGATCTTAAAACATACGGTTTATGTGTGAAGGAAGGTCACAGATCAAATACTAGGAAAGGTCTGAGGCAAGTCATCTTAAATCTAGATAAAGGTACATGCATCCAGCGTTAATGCAAACTGGCAGATGTGGGATGACCATGTTTGCACCTTAACAAGTATGATCCATAACACATGATCCTCTAATAACTAGAGAACGGCCAGTCAGTCCATGCTGACTGTGCCCAGTCTCTTCACCTTGATTCCATATAGCAAGCTAACAAACAATCCCCTTGCCTCTTTGATCATCCAAGAGAGTACCAGCTCCAAGGGAGTTCCTGCCTATGCAGCCAGCTTAAAATGAATCCAGGCTGGTGTGTCAGACAAGCAGCTAATCAACAGATCTGCTCTTCCAAATGTCCACTCCTGTAAGTTTTCCTCAGTAATACTACTGTCTGCGTGTTTTCTCCTGTCCAAAGGAGTGTTGCAGGTTTGTGGGATAAGATCAAGTCCTATTGGGCCTGGCTTCCTGCTACAGCAGGTTTGTCAAACCTGATATTGTAGTAACCTTGTTTCTCTCTTAGCCAGGTATGGGCTTCTCAGTACCTAGGAAAACAAGAGGACCTGCTTTGGAAGTAGAGGCATGTGATGGATTTGCTGCACTTCACACGACTGTTTTTATTATCTGCTTTTCATTTGTCTAGTGAAGACAAATACCTCTGCATGAAAAAGTCTGTTGGATAGTGATGGCATAGAGAACTTGGCAAAACCAAAGCATTTACAACATCTGTATCTTTGAAGTGCCTGCTTAATAGTGCCATTGTCATGCCAGTTGGAGGCAACACTTCTCTTTGCAATTGAAAGGCTCAGCAGAGCTAGCTGATAAGCACTGGTGACCTGCTGGGAAATTGACCCTTTGAACTGGGAAGAATCTCTGCAGATAAGCAAGTAATGGAATTTTTATCAGGTCTTGTTTTTTATTGTAGCACGTTTAGAGTTGTCAGGCTTTCTAAGTTGCAAAAGTGTTTTCTCTCTAGCCTAGTAGGTGTGTGGGCAATGTAATAGTCACAATCTAAAGATGCTGCTCCAGGCTTGAAGGGGATAACCATGCCTTGCGCTCACAGAACGGAAAGGAAGCAATGACAGTATAACTTAAATAACAAACGTATGTTGATTTAAGAGCCAAACTTTCTGAGCATCCTAACTCCCAAGGGAAAGGAGATGAGTTTTGAGCATACTCTTAGTATCTTTGTAGATATAATGATATAAAGTTTTCTTCACTGTTCCCTTTTTTCTAAAACAAAACAGAAACACAAAAATCCCAAACCAAACCAATAAGCCAGGAAGTTTATTTAACAAATAAACTTTTTTCATTTCACTGTAGAAATAAACGCTCTTTTCTATATTAAACCTCATAGATACATTTGTCTCTAAAATGTGTTGTTTGTCTCAACAACATAACAATGTTTGCGAGCAAAGGACTGTTAAGCACCAAGCTTCCTCTGTGCATGTGAGAATCTGCTTTCATTTAAATCAGGGATCAAGCTTTTCAAGGCTTTTCTTTCTAAGCCCAAAAATTGAACCATTAGACTTCTTATCTCAAATCTCAGTACCAAGAAAGCAAAGAGAAGGAAACAAAAATTCAGACTTGACCTGGGTTTGAGCCTTGTTGTGTCCCTGTCCTGGATACTGTTGATATTTCCAGTATGACTGTTCCAGGAAAGCACAGCGTGGGTCCTGTGGAAGGGCTGCTGTCGCCTGCGGGAGTGTTTGAGTTGGCTTTGCGTGTTCTGAACCAGGACGTTGTATATTCAGCCCATGCAATCTGTTTGGCAAAGCAGCCGTCTCTGGCAGGCTACACATCCAATACAGATGGTTTGATCAGTGATGTTTGAGACAACAATAGAGAAGAGATGGCTCTATTAAATATGTTGATTTGAACAAATTTGTCTGGTGGACAACCTGCAGATCAGAAGAAAGCTGTAAAGGAGAGTGCAGCAAAATGATGTGGGAAGCTGCTACCATTGCAGTGGGGGACGGGATATGTTGCTCTGAGTACAAATTAATCAAGTTCAGGCTGACATTCCTTCGTGTCAGGTTTCCCCTTTGGTCTCCCTGAGACATTGCTGTAGTGGAAAACCTTTCTCTTCAAATAGTTTTATACCACTTCATTGATCTTTAAAATGTGCTTTATTCCTTGCTGACGATATAGCACTGCTGTGTTATATTAATGAATTTGTAATTTAAAGAACAGGGGCAGGGGCTGACATATGGCAAATACATGCTTTAGTTCTGGTACGCACATGATTTTGAAGATAAACAAAGCTGTTTCCTTATCCTCAGCCTGTACTTACTTTGTTTTGCTGATAATGAGAAAAAATTAACAGTGTTAAACATGATTGAAAACAGCAGTATCTTCTGAAATTAATGTCTGTGTGAACGGCATTGATAGCCCCTTTGCTTCTTTGCAATTCTAGAGTTCATTTAAAAGATGCATTAAAAAATCATCCTAACTCAAAAAGGTTCAAATTTCTCTTATTTTGTTTTCAGTCTGGTAACAATGGTCTCTCTGCATTTGCTTCTCAAATATGTATAAAACTAAAAGTTTATTTTTATTAAAAATTGGGTGCCATCAAAAAGTTTCAAAATGATGAAAGAGTTTCTGAAAGTATTTTATAGCATACATGTTTTGCATTGACGTTTGTAACTACTTCCAGCACTCAGGCTGGAGTAAATCATAGTTCCAAAAAAATTTTTTTAATAAAGATTTTTTTTAAAAGACATGTAGATGTGGCACTTGGGGACATGGTTTAGTAATGGGTTTGGCAGTGTTAAATAACGGTTAGAGTTGATGATTTTAAAGGTATTTTCCAATCTAAATTATTCTGTAATTCTAAGGAAAGTAATGAAAACCTAAAAATCCAGGGAAGGCAGCAGTTATTCTGCTATTCCCCACTTTAACCACATTTATTAAAGCCAGTGGAAGACTTCTCAGAAGCCCAAGTCTATCTATCTGGGCAGCGTTTCATTAACAGTAACTGCTACCCTAACCCTGAGACCAGACTGCCCAAATCCATTGCCCTTGGCCGTAGTTGCTGTGCACTGTGCACTGCAACTCATACATGCCCTTCTCAGAGACATTAATCTTTGGTGGATTGTCTTTTTTTACATTCAACATGCTTGAAATGTTCATTATGGTGCTGAGAGTGTGTGTTGTATATGTTGGGGGACTACATGAAAGTATGGCTGAGTATTCAAAGACTCTTTCAGCTAGTACTGGAGGACTGAGGAGGGAGGATGGAAATACTCAAGGCCAATCCTTTCCTGGCCCGCATGGGAGGAACGGTTCATGCCTTTCTTGTATCCCACTCACTGTGTCCAGTGATGCTGGTTACTCAAAACCATGCCATGGAGTGTGCCACCAGTGAAAGGGTCTGAGTGGCTGCAGGCTGCCCTTATGCCCTGTTCCTGTTTAGCTTGCCAGTGCAGAGATGGTTGGAGTGTCCTTTCCGTTAAAGGAGGGTTGAGGTGCTCTAAGTGCCAGTATCTGGGACACTGTGGGTATTTGGCACTGAGCAGGCTGCAACTGCAGTGAAAGCTCATGGCTCGTGTCATGGCTGGTCCTCCCTACCCATGCTCTGATGTGAGTGCCTTCCAGTGCCTCCTGGGCTGGGGGCTGAAGGCTCTTCTCAGCACTGTCTTGTGGCAGAAGTACTCAGTGTGACCTGCTCACCCTGTTCTGGGCTCACTCAGTCTGTTCTGGGGGCTTCCTTTTTGGTGACTGCCTGTTTCCAAGGGGGCAGTGGGCTGGGAGGCCCCAGAACACCACCCTGCAGCTACAAGAGATATATGCAGTTATTCTGCATATGCAGTACATGAGAAGTTAATTTAAGGTGTAAAAAGAAGAGCTGGGTTGAGGAGGTGCTATGATGAGCACCCTTTCCGAGACCAAACTGAGATCAGTGATCAGTCCAGAAAAAAGTTTGGCACTGCTGCCTCGCAATACTTTTGCATCATCTCTAACTCTTTACTGAAGCATTCTAGCAGAGAGTCTCAATGAGCTCATGGGAATGGAGGCTGATGCCATCAAAAACAGGAACTAGTTTATAAAGATCTCTGGCATAACCTAAGTCTATTCTCAGTTTAAAAGATAAGACCCTTCTTAACACAAAACCCAGCCTCTGAAGTGACATCTCTCCACTAGCTCTGAAAAATGTCTTTGTGCCCTTGAGTTGTAGGAGAAAAAAAAAAGAAAAGAGCATGCAATTTCGAGACCTTCTGTAATTTTTTTTCCTATTTCTTTTAAAGTAGAGAGGTGATCTATCCCTTCTTATCTTTTTCCATGGACTGAGCTGTAGATGTAAAATTTTTTTAACCCCTTGTTAATGCTATAATGTTCTGCTACAAAATCACTGTATTGTGAACAGCACAGAGCAAGCAGTGGGTTGTTTTATGCTTCTTCATAATTCTGATTAACGATGTCTGGTTTCTTCTAACACCTCTCACATGAGGGTTCTAGCTCTGTTCTTTGAAACAGATGTACAGCTATGACAGTAATTAGATAAACTCCAGTGACTGAACTTGGCATGCACTTCCCAGAGGGATTCTCCTGTTTTGCTTACATCAGTGCCCAAGAGCAAGAGAGCACCATGCAGAGCAAAACATGGATTCTGTTGCTGCATTGGTCTTCAAGAGAAAAGATGTGCATGATGAAACAGTTTACTAATCAAGTTCTAGACATTCAGAACAAACTAAGCTTATTGTTGTTAGTATTTCATGAGGCATGTTTTCTTGTAAAATAACCAGACTTTGTCCATAAATTTGAACAGTGTGACATTAATTTCTCTACTGTTGTGAAAAGCTTTCCTTTACCTCTCTTTAATAACATCAAAGTAGCAAAATGTTGATAATACAATTATGCATTATTTTACAGTATTGTCAAAGTAGCATTCAAATAAGTAATATATTTTTGCAAGAAAAGGATGGTATCAGCCCACGTTTCGGATGAGGAAAGCTGACAAAGAATGCTGGTGATGTGTTAGTAGTCACAGGAAGGTGATACTATAGCTTGATGCGTATTTGAGGAGTTTAGTTTGTATGGGGCACTTGTTTTCATAGCTGCGGTATCTTTCTTTAGGTGTTCTGCATGGGTCTAACCATACAGAAGCTTCATTCGGTCTCATAGATCAAAATTCAAGAGTAATACACAAGTATCTTCCTGGGAAATGTGACAAGATATTACTATTTGGCAGGGGGTACGCTTGCTACTGGTTAGGATAACTAAGAAAATGTACAGCTCAGCCTCAGATAGCATTGTCCCCAAAAAAAGCCCACTGTTAGAGGGATTCAGTCATTCCCAAGACAGACCATGTACTTAATTATTGCCTGGGTGTTCAGAGCAGAGACTGGTTTTCTAAAGAATGGGATTTGCTTTGGGTTCTCATTAAATGTTGTGTGCCGTAGTGTGACACACAATATGCCCTGCAGTGTGTCATGTGCTATGATGCTAATCAACATTCAATACCGAAGGAGGAGAGCAGCTGCTCTGCAGTCAGCATGTCTGAACAGTCCTGCACCCAGCAGGGTATCACTTAATTCACACTAATGGATAAAGAACTGGCCTCGTAACACTTCTGTAAATGAGGCTAATGATCGGGGGGAAAAATGCAAACTAGCTCTCATTTATTCATACAGATAGGTGTAATTAGAGGTAATAGCTGGATCCAAAAACTTGCTCTCCAGCGTTTATTTGTTGATAGTACCAAATGTGAATGGCTTGTTCCACTGTTTGTCTCTTGTGAAGTTATTAACTTCACACAGAAGTTGAAATATGTATGCTCTTAAATTCTCATTGAGAAAGTTACAAGGCTTAATGGGAAAAAGCTATGGATAATTGCATCTCTTAAACCTACCTCAGTCATTTTCACTGTGTGGTAATGGATCTCTATTGTAAATCCACTGCTGAGAAGATCAGTTTATTGCTTCAATTTTTTTGCCTTTTTCCATTAGCTTCACTGTCTTCTTGTAGATTAGAGAAATCAAGAGGCAACCTGTCCATTGCAATTATGGCCACTGAGTAATAAGGTTGTAATTAGGTACAGAGGTCTTACATCAGCATCTAAGCTGTAGAATACTAACTGCCCTCTTTCATGTCCCCTGGCTTTCTTCCTCGTCCTCCTTCCTGAAGCCTGGTGTTCCCCTCTCAGGTGTGTCGTCCCCATGGCACGTCTTGAAGAATCAATCAGTCACAGTGACATAGTACAATGGTATCAAGCAGAAGTTGATCAACCTGAAATTTTAACAAGTCATCATCTACGTGGGTTTGCTAAGCTGTGCCAAGTGCATGTTTCTCACCCTACTCTACATGCTGCTTTTGACTATGCATATTTCTCCAAAAGTAGTCTTCCTGGTGTGATGAGTAGAGAAGAACTAAATCCAACTTTTATCTAATTTAGAAGTGGAAGCTGAGTAACACTTGGGGCTCTGTGGTCCCAACAAAGAGCCAGACTGGGTTTATACAGGCATTCCTTATTTTCTGTAGTTTAATGTTGTGCAAACTAGCTACATAAAATTCCGTGAGAGCAGGTTTTACTGCAGCTGAGCAGGCCCCTTTCTGGACCTTTGCATGGTAACTAAGTCTTGCAAAATTTTAGGTGTTATATGACACCAAGAATTGAGAAAGGACATTCTAATCGAACTTGCCATAATGGCATCAAGTTGGTTGAGAAAGCAGTGGTAGTGGTCAAAACAAGTCAGGATTCTCCATTCTGAATTTATCCATTTCCTAATGAAACTGTATCTAATTTAAGTAGATGATGTTTTCGAACCTTTTCTCTTTTTTCTCTTCTTTGATGTGCCCATTAGTAATCTCTTCAGGTCCCCTTTCTGCATGAAGCTTACACAGCAGTCTGGAGGTGTCTGTGAAATATTTGCTGATGAAAGCAAATCATCCAAACCTAAAAAGTGATTCTTGCCCAAATCTCCACCCTGCTCCTGTTGGTAAAAGTGGTTCTTGCTTTAAAACTTGGACAGTGGAAGGTTCAGAGTACCTTCAAAAGACTTGAGTTCTTGTTATCACATGGAAGGAAAGTCCAGACCAACTGTGAATCAATTGCATTTACAAAAACAATATAATTATCACTGACTCATTATTTCTGCCTACCAGAAAAGGAGCATTGTGAAAGAGTACCAGTGAAGAGAAAGTAGATGATGACTGAGGAGGGAGGGATGTGTAACAGAAAAATCCAAATACTACATTAAGCTGGAGAGTCAGGTGTATATGGCTGTTATGAAACATTCATTTTTATCTTTGCCCTGTTTAGTGATTATCTGAGAGTTAATCTTGTCCTAGGAATATTTGTTGTAGACAAGAAAGCAAGAAAACAGGAAAATACACAAGTTTAAAGTGACTAAATGATTGAAAATTTGAACTAATACTAAGCATACATGAGTATTCTCGGGACTTTTTTTAAAGACTCCGTATGTGACTTGCCATTTTTCAGGCATCTAAAAACACCATGTCTTGATAAATCACCTGTCAGACATACCTGAAGTCATATCAAGCAGCTCTGATATTCACAGGTTTTACTTAACAAAATCTGGTTTGTCAAAATTTAGGGCCTTGAGTTCACATCGTTATCTCAAGTATATGCTTTCAAAATGTGTTTAAAAGATAATGAAACATCGTGTATTGGAAAGGTTTGGATGCTTTTCTGCTGTCTCATGCTGAAGGTGATTGAACTTTTTTCCTTAGAAACTGCTGAATTTTAGAAATTAGTCTTGAGCTATTGTTATGCAAGTGGCTTGACACTTGAGTAGATTAGCTCAGCCCCTGACGTTGGAAATTGTAGCAATGGTAAAATGGTTCACTTCATAGTGGCTGAATGTAAATATATTCTAAAAAAATGGGTGTGGAAGTTGTCTATTCTAGAAGCATATGTTGTCTGTGGCCATAGATTGCGTTAGCACTTGTTCACTTCCATTAAATTCTGGTACTCTTTCAAAGCTAGACATTATTCTTCAAGGAATCCAGCCTCCTGAGCAAGCTGCTAAGAAAAGCTGGGATGTGCTGGCAAGCCCAGGTGGACGTAGCTTAAAGCTTGGAGGCTGCCAGCCTATCAGGTGTCAAGTATTGTCAAGCAGTTGCTGTTTCAGCAGCTGACAGTACCATGAGGACTTAAGGATCAATGGATGCTTCTGCAAAGGTCACTCATGTCAAGGGTACCAGTTGAGTGTTCTTAAAACAATCTCATTCTTACAATTTGCTTCATGCATAAGGATTTGCAGTACTATGAATAATCAAAAAATATTTTACTCCTAAAATATCCTTATATACTGCAAACATTTCTATAAATTACAGTTAAGGGTATTGGAGACTCCAGAATTTTCTGTAGTAATGTCATGTTGGTATTGAGATGAAGCTTGATATGTAGGGGCTTTAAACTGATTTTCCCTATTGTAGTTACAATTAATTATCTTGCCAATTGGTGTGGAAAGGATAATGACTGCTAGCTAAGAAACATAATTAACTGGATTTCTATTTGAATATTTGTTTAACGAAGATCTTCAGTATTATGCTCCTGAACAAACAGACATCTTGAACAGACACTGCCTGCCCACTTGGCCTTTCAGTTCAAGTGCAGTGGAGATTAAGAGAAGGAAAGGAGCACTTTTATATGTCCAACCACCACACACTAGATGCTTAGGCATCTAGTTCTGTGGTGAAGGGAATACTCTTTCATAGTATCACCATTGAATCATAGAATGGTTTGGGTTGGAAGGGACCTTAAAGATCATCTAGTTCGAACCCCCCTGCTATGGGCAGGGACACCCTCCACTGGAACTGGTTGCTCAAAGCCCCATTCGACCTGGCCTTGAACACTCCCAGGGGCATATCGGGCCATTGACCGCAGGTCTTTGGGTGCCACCATCCAGCCAAGCCCTTATCCTTTCAAATGCTGTGGATGGTGACTCTACTAGGTCTGAGGTTTTTATTGATCTAGCACTTCTTGCCTAATCGTTCTCCTCAGTTCATACTTGAGCGTCTGTAATCCCAAGGGTACTTGGCATGCAGCTGAGAGAAGTGTTGTTGAAGCCATCTTCCTGACTGCCTTTTGATGTGGTCTTGATGTGTCAGTGTTGTTATGATAGATAGCTTCTTACTAGGAGTGAGACCATCCCTCTCAGCCTTCCCCCCATCCCGTTCCTAATACTAACGATTGTGCTCAACTCATCCTGCAGTAAACCAGTTCTGTGAGCTAAAACAGCAGAGAAAAACTAATCATGCTTAGAGGAAAAAAAACCCACAAAAAAAACCCCAAAACAAAACCAACCAAACAAAACAACTCTCCAAAAAATTAAAGAATAGAGAAGCAAAAGCAGGGGGTGAGGAGGTGGGAGGAAGTAACCTCCAGATCAGCATTCCTCACTCTCTTAAGCAGAAAGCCTCTTTAGGTTTTCCAGAAAATGTGCTGAATCATCCCCCTCCTAGGAAAAGAAACAGCAAGCTCCAGCCATGCGTGTTTACCCCATTTCTTATTGGTCGCACACAGATTAATGTTGGTGAGGTGAAGTTTGTCCTAAGGGCAAAACCCCCTTAACACTGATTTTTATTTGCCCAGGCATGTAAATGGGGGCTGGTTTGGTGCCCATTTTGGAGAAATGGGTTACGTTAACAGTACTTCCATTGGGAAAAAAGACACTGGGAAAATTTTTAGCAAAATGCCACCATATGGAGGTTTACAGTGCATTTAAGAAAGACACGCGAGTGAGGGGAAAACCTTCACGGCTCTCACTGAAGGAACTTCAATTAGGTGGAAGACTTATTCCTCTTCCTTTTTTTTTTCTTCCTATTTTTTAATTTTGTTTAGGATTGGAAAGAATAAGAAGGGAGAGGAGGAGATTTGAGTATCTTTTTTTTTAAGGCAGCAACAAAGTATGGGAACACATTGTAAAACCGTGTGTTACTGTCTAGAGTCTGTGTGTCATTCAGATGCTGCCTAACCCATGACAAGCTTTCTTAAGAGTGAAGAAAAAGAAATCATACATATCAAGAAAGCTACAGTAACAGTAGTGGCAGAGAGCATGAGCTGCCTGGATAGATGAGCAGTGAACCTCTGGTGAAGTAGAAACCCGCCCAGCTTTGAGACAGGATTTTTAGTTTGCTGAGCAAGAAGTGAGAGCGCTGTTCCTAGGCTCACCTGGCTCAGATAATTATTTAGACATTGATCTTTCTATGCAAAATACTAAAATAATTACCATGTTTTGGTGATGCCTTTTGGTAGAACTTCATGGCCTTCAGTCTTGACAGCTCATCAATCAGGCAGTGTCTCTTGCAGCGCTGTACTAAGGAAAGCTAATAAAGGTGTAATGCATCTTGTTATCCACCTAACATTTTTGCATCCTTCTTGCCTCACTTTCTGCCCTGAGGTTGACCTGTGAGAGTAATTTGGTAAAATAAACTAATAGTTAATCTAAGCATTGTTCTCTCCCCTGTGTTTGTAGTGTGCTATGCATGTAGCTTGTGGAAGATGGTCACACAGAACTGTGCAGGGTACCTGTTTCACTGGCTGCTGGATTTCCCTCATGCAGATTATAAGTAAGAAGAGGTTACCACAAACCTTTGGATATCTCATCTTTGGCTTAAAACTGAATTTTGTTTTTCCTGGATATAATGCTGCAGGAGCAGTGGTAATCCTCCATGTCGAACTACTCAGTCACTTGTTTTTTTCCCTGAGTTCAGGCTTTTGAAAAGTATTGCCAGTGACAGGGAAGACTGAGTGTAACTGGACCATCACTTGTGCAACAAAATCATAGTCACAAAGGGATTGAAATTTGGTTTTAAATACTAGTTCAAATATTTGAATTATTAGTTTATAATATTACTTTATTGTTGTTGTTGTTATTATTATTATTTTCTTTACATAGATGCCCCACTCCTAGGGTCAATGTCCCTTTGTGTGTGTATATGAATGTTGACCACAGTGGAAGATCCCCAGAGTTCACACCATTTCCTTTTTTAATCTAAATCAATTTCCAAACCAATTTAGATAAATTGTAAGGAGTTCTTCAGAGGCAGGCCTGGGATCAGAGCTTGACATGGATAAGAGTGCACGATCTGCACAGGCTTTGGCACAACACTTGACTGAAATTCCCTCAGTAAGCAAATAGTGCATTAGCCCTGGCCCTGCAACGCCTTCCCCATTGCATAATGGTGTTTGTGCTGCGGTGTTATTAAAACCCCAGGCAGCGATTCCACCCTGCCTCAGCCTCTGCTACTGGCAAAATGTTGCAGGCACATGTTGTTGCAACGCACTTTGTTGTGCCTTGTGCAGCCTGGGAACAGGGCACTGAAGAACCTCGGGTGTCAGTGTGGGCAGGGGAGCCCCAATCGTACCCATCAGCTGATGGTTGTGGTGGTGTTCTGGGGCAGTTACCCCTGGCCTGTGTGACTGTGGGCTGCGCGGAGCCAATTACGATAAAATCAAGATTGCTGTCTTCAGATGAGCCTGTGGGGTTAAGAGTTTCCAGATACAGCAACAGACCTGTTGGTTCAGGAACAAGTCCTAGCCCGATCTGACAAGAAAGGGCATTTTAATGAAATTTTAATTCTTTGCTGCTGAAGCAAAGTAGGATCATGGTTTTAGAAGGTGTGTTGGTCTTCAACTCTGAGAGCATTAAGGAAAGGAAATAAAATAAACCTCTCTTAGTCAAGCATTCCCAACACAGCAGGTGATGCCAGCCAGTCCTCAGGCCATCCGTAGCTGGTGTAGGCACCGTTTCTTTTCTTGATGCTTGATTGCTTTATGCCTTAGCGGATCTGTGTACTATTGGTTGGTGAAAATAAAAATGAGCTTTTTTATTATTATTATTTATTTGCCTAGTGCTACTTGATTGTCTCGTTTTTTTATCTGATGTTATTATTTCCACTGGATGTATTGACTTACTTTCTAAGGTCGTTTGTGGCAGTGTTCCGTCTGCATCGAAACTGAGGCAGGCCGAAGGCAAGCTTTTGGATCACAGGGAATGCAGCAAAGAGGAGAGTGGAAACCAAGCACCCTCACTTAATCACAAACCCTTGCTGAGCAAAAGTAATCTTACTATTTTTTTATTTCACGTGCATGCTTACTTTTTAATTCCTGTATCTTGTGTTTTACTACTATGTCTCCTACAGAGCTGGTTTTCTCTGGATTTTAAATGTTATTTTTAAACATTATTTAAAAATTGGCAAAGATTCAGACTTTGGAGCCATCAGAACTTTTAAGATGCTGCCTCATTCCCTTTCCCTGCAGCCTCAAGAAAGAAAATACAGGAAGACACCAGTCAGCAGCACAGTCGAGAGGCCCCAGTATGTTGGTAACAGCACTGGTTTACCTCTGCTGCCAGCAGCACATGGCGATCCACTGTTGGCACCAAACTGACCCACTTGGGTGGGCAGGAGGAAGCAGTGTTGAACAGGGAGAGGTTTCACCTATGGCTGTAGGTGTAAAGTGGCTCAAAGAGGGGCTGGTGGCCCACTGGGGTCCTTCAAGGCTTGAGCTTTGCTTCAAGGACATCCAGTGCTTCAGGTGTCTCCTAGTGATTGTATATAGTGATAAAATAGTGCAAACTGTTCCCACCTATGAAGGCATACTTCCAGCCACTCATATCTTTAACCTGTGAGAGGAAACCTAAGGCTGGGTTTGACAAGATATTCCAAGTATCTAGAGATGCAAGTGGATGTCCACAGGGGTTTCTGAACACACCAAGGCAAACAGAGTAAATGTGAAGTGGTCTTGGAGGTTAGGCTGTTTATATACCACCTAAGCAAGTTGTATAAATACCCAGTTTTCCCAGGAGAGAGAGGAGCAAGGCCGGGAACTGAGCCTGCAGCTCCAAAACAGTCCAGCCTCTCAGGAGTCTGTCATGGTTTTTCCTTGTGCTAACACTGGCAGGTCAAAGAAATTAAACTAGCATTTTTCACTGGATTGGGTTTTCCAGTAGATCATCTCAGATCATGGTGAAACTGCTTCCCTTATTCTGATCTCTTCACTCCTTCGGGGCATAGATCTTGGGACCACTGAAGGTGGAAAGGACTTTGGAGCTGTAAATGCATCCTAGAGCTAGCTTCCTGTGCTGTAAGCTGCAGGCAGGACCATACATGGTCGAGTCATCGTCCCTAGAGTTCCTGAAGGGCATATCTGCCTGCCTGCATCAGAGATTGGCTGTCATTTGTGCATAACCCCTGGGGAGCAGTTGTAATTCTGGCTTCATGGACTCCTCCTGTGCTGTCAAGTGTAAGGAAAACCTTTTCTGGTTTGTTTTATTTCAAAACACAACACCTGGTTTATTTTGAAGAGTTTTTTCACAGACTTCTCTGAAAGAATTATTACTGAGATTTTTTGGTTTTGTTCTAACTTCCATCCACCTTACTGCATGCTTTTACCTTTCACAGCTGACTCGCAACTTTTTATTTTAAATGAACAGGTGAGATGATGCTTAATTAAAATTCTTGGGATGGAGGTGGTGATCATTACAGGGTGATGAAGAAGAGGGTGAACTTTTCTGTTTATCCACAGAACTAATCGGGCTTGAGAGGTGGGTGTTAAGCCACTGTCCTACCTGGAGAAGCTGCCTCTGAAGCATAAGAAGTTAATTAGTTTTCTGCTCCTTGGTCTCTCTTCTGTGATTGCCAGCAAAGGTAGCAATTACCAGGTTCTGTCAGGGGATGGTCCCTGATGTGGATAATTTGGAACTGGGAAACCACACTGACAACTCAGCAAATTTCTTACAGGCCAGAGAACACCCCTGGCCTGGTCAGTAGTAAAAGAAAGTTGTTACCTGGACTAAATTTGTGCTAATACCTTAGGGCAAAAGGTTCCATATCCGTTACAGGTCCCCTGAAGCATTTGGTTGTTTGAAGGATCAACTCTACACAGTCAAGAATGTGTTACATGCTGTAAAGGGTGAGTTGTTTTGTGCCTGTCTTTTTAGTGTCTTTTTTTTTAGGCAACTTCTGTGGCATAGTTTATGCTTCACATAACAAGTGTGTATGCTGTAGTATTTGTTGTGTAAAAATAAAGAAAAAATCATAGCAACACATTTGTTCTTGTGGAAGCAGCCTAAATCAAAGGAGATGGTTCAGGAATGACTTTCACAATTTGCAAATGCCTAAGGGGAATTATGATAGCTGGTTCTTTAGCCTAACGTTCAAGGGTACCATACAATTGAATGTTAAAAAAAAAAAAAGAAAAAAAAAGTAGTGTAAAATAATTGACTAATTGAAATAATTTAACAAGGACTGTAGTGGATTTAACAGGAGTTGTAGTGGGTTTTTTATTGCTAGTACTTCTGAATCAAGATCAAATGTTTTGTTCATGCAGCCAGTAATTGTAGGAAAATCTTACAAGCACATTAGTTCAGACTAGAAGATCACAATGGTTGATTTTGGCCTGATAATCTATAAGTGCATTGTCCAGAACAATATAGTAGTTTCTGTGCTCAAGCCAGAAAAGTCCAGGGAAGAAAAGAGCCATGCAGCCAACTCTGTCTGTATGCCCTCCAACACTTCAGTGTCAGGGAAAGCTTTAGTAAAATGGGAGAGTTTAACTGACCAGGAAAGTAACTGAACATCTCTTTGGTGGCTTCAGTAGAGTCCTGGTCAGGAAACTTTGCAAACTTATCTGCAGCCATTGCGTTGGTTGTGGTGCAGAAGTTCCCAAAGGTGATTCTCATTTTTGCAATGGGCTGTGCAGAGATGTTAAGCCTCTGGTGTGGGGAGGTGCTGAGAAAAGGTCAGGCGCCTCTGGAAAAGGAGTAACTGATATATGCAAAATTGTTGGTATTTATTCAGTCATGTAGTGGGAAAGAATAAACATTATTCCTGACATTTCCATTTTTGATTAATGATGAACAGAATTGGCAGATGTTCAGCTGGAAGCCACATGGGGTTTGCTCAGTCCAACAAACAGAACAGGAACAGTCTGGGTCTTGTAAAGTTTGTTCAAGTGATATGCCAATTTTGACCTCAAATTACTCAAATTACTTGGCCGTTTCAGAATGGAGGTAGTACAACCAGTGAAACTGCTTATGGAAGCAAAATGGGGTGTGGAAGGATGGGAGTTGGTTAGTTTGCTGGAGTTTCAGTAGGTTTTTTTCAGCCGCAGGAGCCACAGAGTGTGGCTTTGATACCCTGGGGTTGGATCCGCGCGGGGCCTCCTGCATTCACCCACGAGGTGTAATGGTGAGGTCTCTGAGCACATCTAGTCGGTCGGTGGTGGGGTTCGGCTGGTTGTAGCGTTGTTAGCCCGGGATGGGCTGTGCCACGTGAGATCAGATAGCCCAGTGTTGGTCCTGATCCATCGGCCGGCCGGTCTGTCTGCCTGCTTCTGGGGAATCAGCCCACGGGAGCAGGGGGTGCGGGCTTCTCCCGGCCCGCCATGAGACTCGCGTGTGCCCGGCCGACGGTCGGGGGAGCCCGCGGGGACGGGGGGCGGACAGGGCTGGGGACAGGGACCCTGCTCGGAGCGCCTCAGCCCGCGGCACCCGCCGCGCCTGTACCCGTCGGGGCCGGCTTTCCTCAGCGCCCTGCGGACAAAGCCATTCAAATTTAGAGGAGTGAATTTAAATCCATGCAAATTCGGTTACGGGGGGAGGCGATAAGTGTCTGTGAAGTGCCCCGTCTCAGTCCCGCACGGCGGGTCGGGGCAGATAAAGCCGCCCCCGGCCGCGGGACCTCGGGGGCAGGCGGGACACGACACGGGGCTGGGTCACCGCTGTCCCTCGCAGCGGAAGGGGAGGTGGGTGTGGGGAGTGTGTGTTGCCGCTTTGACCCCGAGATGCAGCGCGAATAAATTCCCTTTGATAATGACTTCCCCAGGGAGACAAAAGAGCGGGAGGGAAGAGGAAATTTGACCGCAGTGTTCACGGTTACATTGGAGGTGCCGGGGGGAAGCTGGCCGCCTGCCTTTGAAGCCGAAACAGCCGCCTCTCGGGGCTTTTTATGCCTCCGGGGGTGGAGGAAATGGTAAAAGCGGGGGCTGGCAGACGCTTAGGAAATGCACCGGTAGTCTCGGTGCTACTTCTCTGTACGTAAGATGGGGCTCGGACACCTCATTCCCACTTGAGATGTGGTACAGGAGGCAGCGATGGACGGCTGCTCTCTGTGGTCTTCGGCTTCAGATTGGGTTTATTATTTTTATTATTCATGCACAGCGATCTAGAACAAATGATTTCCCGTCCTGACCCGAGCCCTTCCCGTCCCGGTGCGCGGGGCGGCGGTGGCTGGGCCGGGCAGGGTCAGCCCGGGGCGGCCGGAGCGTGGCCAGGGTGGGGTGGGAAATCTATTTCAGGCGTAAACACGAACAAAAGCGCTGTCCATCGTGTCCCGAGCGCAGAATTTATTGTTTCTGCAGGCGCTCGGTCCCTGGGGTGGGCAGGCGGCGGGGCCGGCGACCCTTCCTGCCTCGGGGCCGGTGGCAGGAGCCGCTCCCCCTTCCCTCGCTCCCTCCCCCGCCTCGGGCAGCGCTTTGAACGGAGATCGTTGGTGGGAGAGATTCCTCCCGCCGCCTGACGAGGAGCGGTGAGGGCGCCCGGCGCTGGGGTACAGCGGGGTCGGGGGAGCCCCCCGGGGGGAGGCGGGACGCGCTGCCCGGTAGGGGCGAGTCTGGGGAGGAGCGCTCGGGAGGCTCCTTCCTCCCTGGCTTGCCGCTCCGGGGGGGGGGGGGACGGAGGGCGGTGCAGGTATCTCTCCCGCTGCGCTCCCACCGGGCGGGACGGGGAAGGGAAGTGGCGGCGCCGCCCGGCAGGGACAAGGCTGGAGGAGCTGCTCGCCGCTCCTTCCCTTGGCAGAGTCGTACCTGGAGCTGGCCGCTCCTCCGTACCTGCCGGGCACGGGAGGGAGCCTCGGGACGCTGCCGGCGCCTGCCCGGGCGTGCGGGTCTGTGCAGCCCCGGCTCTCGTGTGAAACTGCCGCGACGGGGCGCGGGTCGGCTCCGCAGCCGGCATCACCTCCTGCGCCGCCTGTCCCGGCTCCGCGGCAGCCTGGCCGCTGTTTTGCTGCCGTACAGAGGTAATTTGCGGTTACTTGTATCCGCTTTCCGTGGAGGCAGCTCGGCCGGAGGGGCAGGGTGGGTGCCAGTGGATGCCGTTGCCTTCGCCCATCCGGCTGCAGAGCGTGGGGACCCAAAGGGGCTGGGGTCGCCTCTGCCCCACCGTAAGGTCTTTGGGACTTGGTGAGGATGGATAGAACCCCACCTGTCCTTCAGGGAGCTCTGCCTGAGAACGGCACCGTCCCGGCTCCTCCGGGATAAGCGCTCGTGGCGGGGCTGTCAGAGTACACAGGGCTAGGCGCGGAATTTTTTTACTTTTCTATTCTTTACAATTCCAGCCTTGTGACTTCTTGAACACTTTCTTCAAGTGTTTTCACTGGAAACTTGTCTCAAATGAGGGCTGTTAGCCCTAACAAAGAAGGGTGTTGTTCGAGAGCCAACAGGTGACGGGGTGAAACCTGAGTATATGTGTACATTGGAGTAAAGTCTGGCTGCTGTTTAAAATAGAATTTAAAAAAATCAATGGGAGACTGTAAAAGGCAAGATTTCTTTCTTTCTAAATCTGTACACCCTCCTACGGAGAGAGGGGGGAAAGCATCCGTAAGAATACCGCTTCCTCGGCTGGAAGTTTGGGTTTTGCCTTATGGCAGCGTGCGCTTGAGTTTCCATCATCGCTGTAAAGTGCCAAGGATAACACGGCGAAATCAGATGTGTTGGCGTGGGGCGATGTTTTGTCATGGGGCTTCCTCCTTTTGTTAATAGAGGTAGCCTGTCTTTGCAGTGTAGCTCGTCAAAAGAAAATACCCTGGGAAGGATAGTCTGATTTTCAGTTGGAAAAGTGATCTTTGCGCTGGGATGCTAGAGGAGGAAAGCAGTAAACTCCTCTGTCGGTCCTTGTTCGCTGGCTAATGAAAGGGAAAAAAGTTCTTACTTCTAGAGGTCTGTTGAATGAACAAGTAGACAGGCTCTATTCTTTCCGCTATTGCTCTGGGTAGTTCATTACTCAAAGGAGTCAACAGCTGAAGAAGTGGGTGGTACTGATACAGATTCTGCTCATCAACTGGATCAAGATTTTCCAAGCACAGAGCTCACTGTAAATATGTCACTTGTTCTGTAGTTAGGGAAGGGGACTTCCTGATGATGTGCGTAATACATATTGGAAATAGTCTTTGAATTATTAATAGGTTACTTTATGGTTGTTTATTGCTGCTGTATTACGCCCTTCCTCTTCTAATGTAGTTATCTTGCACCAGGGATTAAATAAGCAGGTGAATGAGCTGGCCATGCTAATCTTGACTCGTTGAGCCTTCATTGTGAATGGATGCATGCGATATGCATCTTGTATCCCCTATAGCCTTGTTAACAAGCCTTCTAACAAAAAAAGTTGTTAAAACAATTTACCCTGCAGGACAGAGTAAAACAGCAGGGGATGGGCAAGGAGATGTTTGTCTAACTGTGCTCACAAATCATGACCTTTCTATCTGGTGGGGGGAACGTAATCAGTGAGCTGGAAATCCTAGCACGGGGATAACCTTCTTACAGACTTCAGCAACAGCTTTACTCTAAGTTTGATATCCCAATATTTTTTGTACCCATAGGTTTGTAATTAGGAGTGTAGTTTGTCTTTGCTTCTAAGGAATTTGTCATATTATGGTTGTTTTAGTTCATCAGTGGAAAAAACACATTAATTGCTTTTCTTTTTAAATCAAATTTAGCTGTGTAATTCAATTATGTTATTCATAGTTGTCAACCTGCCAGTGAACTACCTCCTTGTAGACTATAAAGCCTCTTTTAAGAGGTAGTATTTGAACAGAGCTGAAACCTCAGAATGTTCCACAGACTTTAAGAAAGCAAAGCAAAACAAAACATCCTTGCTGTATTCTGTAGGTGTCATGCCAGGAGTAGAAAACCCACTGTTCTACTCATCCCTTGGAAAGCACTTATTTTTTCAGCTGTTGTTTATATTCATTTGAATCCTCCTTAGGATGTAATCATTTTAAACAGTTCACTTTGAAGGATGAGTGTGGTTGGGAGGTGGGGAGGAAAAACCCTGTAGTTTTAAAATGCAAACCAAATCACACTTGAGCAGGAGAGGAAGAAGAACTCCTAAACAAGCAATTGCTAAAATAGTTCTGCAGATAGCCTGCTGTTAAACTAGGCTGGATTAGAAACCTTGCTCTCAGCAACACCGCAGTATTTGTGACATGTCCGTATTGATACGTGATGTACTGTCAGTCATTTTGTAGCCAGCTTCACATTTGCTCTGTGGGAGCATTTTTCTTTGAAAGTGAATAATGACCTTTGAGTAATCTCAGTTCACTGAAGATTTGTGGACCTTGCTTTGAACATTTCCAGTTGCCTTATCTGGGGAGGAGAACCCTGACAATAAAGTTGCATTTTACGTTGGAGGTAAGGTGTATTTTTCTTTTATTCTCTATCAGCCAAGCTTTCAGCTGTCCTGTATGGCTGGAGACTGGACCTGTGGGTCTGTAGTTTCCTCTTGTTGGTGTGCAAGCTCTCTGAAATGGATTGGTCAGAGGAGGCCCGGGCAGGACCAGTTGCTGCAGAAAAGCAGTCTCTGGTCCCTTACCAGTGCCTTGTCTTCCTTAGGAATTAGGCAGGACTCCTACACTTACATAACTTTGCTTAGTTGAAATCCTGACGTTGCCCAGCGCTGCTTTTTGCAGTGTGGAAGCAATATTTGGCCTTAGTATTCAAAATACTCAAAGAAGTTAACACGTCATCATGCATTCAGATTTTGGGTTGTTTCCTTGGCTTTCAAGAGAAGTAAGTCAGAGAAGTTAATCTGTGATCTTGCAGAGAGAGGGTTTGCACAATCAATATGAAGCAATTACTCAGTTACTGGTGGGCTTGTGTTTGGCATTGTGTGAATGCGTCAGGGGTACACTCTGCTCAGGTGCCCAGGCACTGCCAGAGCTTAACCTGTCCCTTTGCCTAAATTATGTTTCAAATCTGCTTTGTGTGGTGTGTGGTTGAGGTCAGGCTGCTTAATGAAATATTGGCAAAGATGTTTCGCCTACTGACTTCTTTCAGTCCTGGGTTATTGGGCAGGAGTCAGTTCTTGAAAACTGATGGTTTGACCAACACAAGTTCTTGTGTTGCAATGCCATAAGAATTGGAAATACCAGCTTAGATGTCAGTGAGTGGCACAGTGTTGTAAACCAGATATATGCCTCTTTCTAAAGGGAAATGGTAAACCAGTTCACCTGCTGCTGAGATAATCTTGGAAGGAATTGGGCTTCTCGATCCTCATAGTGATTTAAGAGTTATTTGGACATAGATGATGCAGGATACAAGCTGCCAACCTGAGCATCCCATCCCTCAGCAACAGTGAGCGCTGTTGCCTCTTTTTGCTAGAGTGATTTCCTAACTGCATCACAGTATTCCGCTGTCCTTCTTCCTCAAACCCCAGTTTTAGGCAAGAAATAACAAAAACATACCTGATGCTTAACTTTACTTCCAATAGTAAGTTGAGAAGGGAAACAGTCTCTTGTCATTTGTTTCTGAAGGCAACTAATTCAAGGGATATAGTATGTACCAGGATATGTCATTCTATTTTAAATATATAGGATTGAGTTTGGTTATACTCACCCTCCTTGAGAAAGATGGTGATATGACAATGTTAAACTCAGAAGCTGTTTTGCTAACATTCAGTTGTTCTACTTGAGGAATATTTCAGACATGTGCCTGACAGCTCACCAGCTTTCCAGAAATAGCCTGTTCTCAGAGGGGAAGTTAGCAGATTTGCTTGCCCCATCAAATATTAAATTAGTCGCTTATTACAGTGCAGCTATGAAGTGTGTTGGCATGTCAGCCATGCACCAAAAATAATGCCTATGTTTTTGAACCAGGAGGTTTTGCAGTAAAGTTAAACAACTTAATTTCTTTGAGCACTAGCCCAGTGGAAGAGTAAAGTAATGCCATCTCTTTTTATTGGGTGTGGGAATGTATAGATGTATAGAAAATAGGAGTAGATAAGACTGTACACTACTGGATATTGTAATTTCTCTGAGTTTGTTGCTCTGGATATATGTGGCCACTTTTTATGGAACAGGTTTAGTTTATGTGCTGAATCATCAGAACTTGGCACTAATCAGTGCCTCGTGCTTGAAGGAGAAACTCCTGTTGAGTAACCAGCAAAATACTTGGGTACACAGTCTTAAATCTTCCATCAGCAACTTACTTTCTCTAATATGGTGGTGATGAGATTGGATATGTAATAATGTGGAACCCACCAGAAGTTTTTAGATTGCTCTCTGCATTAGACCCACCAGCAAGGTTATATGGTAAGGAGATTAGAATTTTCTGCAGTTAGGATCTAGCTCTCACAAAATTGGATCTGTGTTTAGACAAATAGGTGAAAGACTGTCCTAAAACGGTGAAGACATAGCTCATGTGTAATATGGTACTGTTACAGCAAGCTTGTTCCTACCCTGAGTGGTCAGGATGTCTGCCATGTTAGGACACATCCTCTGTGGTTTTGGTTATGTGTATTTATATACATATATATTCATCGAAATTCCTCATCTGAATTTCCTAAGAACTTCTGCTAGAAGTTCTAATGTAAGATATTTATCTTAAGCTTTTTACTGCAGACTGCTACAGATCTTGGTGAGAGCCTTCTTTGCCAGTTGTTACTCAAAATGATCCCACTGATATTAAGCTTTGCAGGCTTCATGAATCAACAGAAGCATCACCCTGTAGGGTTTCAAATTGACAGAACAATCATGATGTATTTTACAGAGAGTAATCTGGCATAATTGAATTTCAGATACTTAACAGGACCAACGCCCTTCCGCTCCCATACAGCTAAAACAAAGTTCTCAGAGGAATCCAGCAGATGCTTGCTGCTCTGGGCCTGCCTTGTCAACAACAGGATGCTACTTGCACAACTGTCTTTCCCCAATAATTTCTTTAGTTTTTGACAGGTGGTTGTCATGTCTTTTGTTTTACTAGATTAGTGGTAGTAATGGCTTGAGGAAGAGCTTCTGTCTTTCATGTTGTTAACATCTGCTCAATGAGTCTTTCCTAGATATACCTCTGTACAACCTGTGGTGTGAAACAAGCAGAACTGCAAAAGACGACAAGTGTTAATATTGAAATATACTGTGGTTGCCAAATGTGGTAGTGTGTGTCTAGGGTTTGTTTTGGTTTTTTCTTCGGTGGTTTTATTTTTATAACTCTTTCAAGAACTTTTGAATTGCTTATAGCAAGCTGTAATGAAGCTTCAGTAATTTGTTATTCTGTGCAACAAAAGGAATACTGAACTGTTCTAAGATCATTTACACTGATAATTAGTTGTTGCACGTTCAAATTTATTAAAGCTCTATTAATCTCTTTCTCCAGATCAATTTCTTCATGAGCTGCAGCTGAAATATTTAACGCTTCACACTCATGCCATTGGAGATGGAGCCCAAAGCCAATAACCTCGTTTTTGGGTGTCAGCGAAGCTCAACCTCCGACGATGACTCTGGCTGTGCCTTGGAGGAATACGCCTGGGTTCCCCCAGGCCTCAGACCAGAGCAGGTACCAACTATGCTTCTGCATTTTAAAAATAAGCCTCGTAAGGACTGTCTGGGGGAATTATGTGCTGCCTCTACAAGTGTAATTAAATTCTTATAATTTATAAAACTTTAATTCATATAGAACTTTTAACTTCTTTTTTTTGTTTGTTTCCTGTTCCAGTGAGGCTATGTGTAGGGAGCTTAAAATCCTCAACCCTGAGGAGTTTTATGTTCCAAAATACAGTTCCCAGTCAAGGTTTTTCACTAAGTATGTGCTGCAGAGATTGTATTGTCAAGTCTAAAAGCAGCACAGAAATGTGCTTTTTCTTTGAAAGTAGTTATTAGGTTAAATTAAAGCTTATGGCACACCTCCTGGCACTGTGCTCTTTGGCCAAGTACTTCACTGCACTTGTATGACTCTTTAAATAATTAGGCATTTGACATCGAGGACATGGATGGTACTACAGCGCACGTAAATGAAAGTGCTCTATCACTGTGACAAGTAATAACGTTTTTTACGCTTGTTTCAATAGTTGTATGGCTGTCGTTTGTCCCTGCTAGGATTCCTCTTGCATGGTGTCTGGAGCCGACACTCATGGGTTGGCTGGGCTGTTCCTTCCCCTCTCCCCATAACCCTTTTTTTTTTTTTTTTTTTTTGTATAACATCACAGTAATGGAAATAAAAGTGAAAGTATTAATGAGCAAGTTTCTATGGGAGATCAAAATGAACCTCTCGTGGTATTCATTAACCTGATGATATCGCAACTGGGCTCAAGCTGTGTACTCGCTAATATCCAGAACGCAGACTTTAGTGTTAAGTGGCCAGGGTGGCTTTGCAACATCTGCTAAAGGAGGCAGAGCAATCCTGGCAAGTTTATACAGTCCATAGTTAAAAAAAGTGCAGATGTCTCCTTTTTTGCAATGCAGAGATTTTCTTAATAGTGAGTAAAGTAACAAGTCAGCAGGAATGGCAAATAATGGGCTATTTTTGGGGCAACTCTTTTTATCACTTACTTAAGCATCTATAAGAATCCTGATGAATCAGACCTTAAGGCAAACAGCAAGCTAACATTCTGCCAGAACAATTAAATGCCCTAAAATATCCTCATAATCCTAGCTAGCTCAAACTTCCTGTAGGTTTTTTTCCACTATGAATTAGAACAGTGCAATAAACTTGAGAAAAGGGCATAAAGTATCTTTAAAGCCTCACTTCTTGCTGCATGTTATCTTTTTCCAGAGCTTTCCCAAATACAATTAGTAGCAAGTGGGCTTACAGTAGACTTCAGTTATTTAAGTTTTGCTTAAATGAAGACCAAAGCATGTTTTGTACAGCCTGTCTCTAATAATTTTGATTGCTTCCTGACTTAAGTGACAGATTACTGCTTCTTTTTCATCTGTCTTGAACAGTAATCAGCTGTTGACCTGAGCATTATTTAAATCTGGATGGCAAGTAATATTTTTCCCAATAGCAAAATTTACAGCCCCAGGCCTCATGACAAGCTGGAAGCTGCATAGGAAAAACAATAAATCTGTAGCTGTTCCACAAAAATATTTTTTGCCATTGGGCTTTGTCATAGTGTTCATTACAGCTTTCCTGTCATAATATTCTTCTGGAAAAAAAAAAAAAGAGTGAAGATTGATACAAAAACATTCATCCCATGAAAATTCCATGGTTAATTTGCATCTGATTGAAATGTGGCTGGATCCAGCCTCCTCCCAAGGGAAGGATGTTTCCACCTCCTTACCAAGCCCACATGGAAGCAATGAAAGCTGATGCTTTGGGTGAACCTGGTCAGCAGGAGACTACAAAACAGCTTTTGTCTCAACAATGTGTAAAATGCAGAGAGCAAATTAAATTTGTTTATATAGTGGCTGTTTTCTGGAAAGCTTCATGCCTTGTGTGGTAAATTGCAGAGGGAAACTTGGAATTTCCACAGAGCTTTTGACCAGCCCTAAAGAGGGTGGGAATAATGAGAACATTAAATGTGCATAATTTATGATACCCCTCTAATTGTCACTGCAAATTGCATTCCAGAAAAGCAATTCAGCAGCTGGGTGCTAGTTTTATCAGAGACAATTCAGGTTTGCTGAGCTGGTTCATTTGGGTCTCGTATTTTCAGCAAAAACCCTGTCACAGGTCTAATGTAGCGTGACCTTCTTCCTTCATAAATGAGACCTGAGATAAAACAGTAGCTAGAGGATGCTGGCAGTGCTTGGGTGATGCATCTCCCTTGGACTGAACTTTGCATTTTTCCTGGTCAGGTCCAGCTGTATTTTGCTTGCTTGCCTGAGGAGAAGGTCCCTTATGTTAACAGTCCTGGAGAGAAACACCGGATTAAACAACTTCTCTATCAGCTGCCACCTCACGATAACGAGGTAAATACAGAATTTAGGATGAACCGTCAGGGCTTGGGATCTCCCTGCTGGCTTTTACGTGGAGAATTACCTGCCTGTGTATTTATTACAAGCCTCAACTGTGGCCTGCTGTGGCATCTGAGCTATAAAGCAGCGCGGTGTGTACACTGAGTCCATTGTTCAGCTGTCCGCTTGGCCTGTGTGCAGATAAGAGCTGTCTGGAAGGACACTGCTTCTGCTTGTTAGGGAGGCTGGTGTCACTGCAATAAACTTAACACAAGTTGGTTTTATAGTGTTTGCAGCCACCCACCAATTACCAGGAACCTACAAATTCCTGAAATTGCATAGCAGTGCACAAAAAGGATGCTTTGTGGTAGTAAAAGGTTTGCATCTCAGTTATGCAGTGTAATTTGGAGTAGAAGTGGAAATAACAAACAAGCTCTTTGTAAGGAAAGGGGCGGGGATGTCAATACTTAAGATCTTGTGTGTACTGCAATACTTAGTTGTGGGCACTTAACCATAAATCTAAAAGACAATGTTACAACTGATTTGGGTTCATTCCATTGTTTTAGGATAGCAGCAGATTTTGGGTTGGCTTTTAAAAATTTTTTTCTTGCCTAAACAACTCCTTAGTTTAGCATGGTGAGGTTTTTTTCCTCTAATACAAAATCTCCCTCCATACTACTTTTGTGTTATGCCATATTACCTAAATATTAAGATGGTAGAAAAGGCAAGTTGGAAAAGTTTAATGATGAGTGACAGCAGGCCTGATGAATTCCTTGCATATATGCACTTACTTATTAATCTGTTACTTTAAAGGCTCAGTGTATAAAATAAATTCTCTTGTGTTTTCACTGGAAGGTGAGATACTGCCAATCTTTAAGTGAAGAAGAAAAGAAGGAACTGCAGATGTTCAGTTCTCAGCGCAAAAAGGAGGCACTTGGCCGAGGCACTATTAAACTACTTTCAAGAGCAGTGATGCATGCGGTTTGTGAACAGGTAATACTCCTAGTGCCACAAGCCAACTACCAGGCTGAATAATCTAAAACTACAGTATAGAATCATAGAATTAACTGTGTTGGAAGAGACCTCTGAGCTCATCAAGTCCAACCCTTGATCCAACCCCACTGTGATTACTAGATCATGGCACTCAGTGCCACATCCAGCCTCATCT
>JAWMRA010000041.1:27913354-27993352 GCA_035584735.1 Pseudotriccus pelzelni | reverse complement strand
CAGTGATTGTAAAGTGAGCTCATGTTCCGCTCAATCTACATCAACCAGTCGATTTGCTCCATAAAGCACAGTGAGATGGGTCATGCTCATCCAAAGACTGCTCCTTTGCAGGTTTGCCCTCCTGCCGATTTCCATCTCTCCACTTCCCTTATTAACACCCCACTGGACAAAGCTGGATGTTCCTACTCTTTCTGATATGGTCTGAAAACAAAACAAAACAAAATTATGACATGTGCTCCTGGTCATATATGCACATAGGGAATCAACACTAAGCAGAAGAGAGCTCTGCAGAGAACTTTGTTTAGATCACATTAAGTATCACCTAGATACTTGGTTTTGCATAAAATACAATATCCCACTGTTTGGGACCCAGATTTAGTCCCATTGAAAAAAGAAGGAAATTAGCATATAGAACTGAAAGTAATGAAGCAAAAATACAGATCGGTGCCTCACCGTTCCTTTGTCTTTGCCAGTTGACCCATCATTTGCTGCAGAAGAGCCAGCTTCTTTCAGACAGTAGTCTATTGGTGCAAGAGATTGGTGCAAAAGTCCTTGTATATTGCAGAAAGAAGCGGGAAGAAATGTGGAATATAAATGCGGAATAAAACCTTTTGTTTATATAATTTCAAGAATAGCATACTTCCCTGTCACCTTCAAGACATCTCCTTCAGGATTATTTCTTGTTTCAGTCCTAAAACTTGCTTTCTTTTAAAATAAATTCATTTGGTCTAGCAGATTATATGAAAGAATTCTTAAAATAACCACTCCTCATTTTATTCTTTGTGAGGAGTGGTTATTTTTTTACATCAATTTCAAAACCACATCAATTCTGATATGTGGTTTCCAAGATCAGAAGAAAACTGAATCAGGTGACCCTAATTCAGCAATGTTGTCAGGAAGACGGCTATCCATAGCCCTACAGCACAAGGAAGAAGGTAACAGTTAGCTGCTCCAGGTATGTTTGTAATTCCTGATTTGCTTGCTTCTTCTCCTCCTCCTTCTTCTTTCTTCTTCTTCCAGTTGTGACCCATTCTATCTCGTGGGAGTAGTTGAAGTATATAATTACTGCTTTAATTGGTAAAGCTCTAAATATGCAGCACCGATGAACCCTTTTCTCTCTTTCCTGTTTCCACTTAAGGGCTTTTGTCAGTGATGGCCAGATGCAGAATTATTCATATGGTGCTGAATACTTTGCCACTTCTATTCATGATGGGCTTCACCTTCCGTAATGAAAGCCTTGAAGAAGTTCAAGAGCTTAAACAAGATTAGAAACAAAACAGAAGTTAATAAGTTGAAATAAAAGATAATGCAATGTTATCAAAGCCCTAATAAAGGGGGTGTGTGACTTTTATCATGGTTTGGTTTTGTTTAGGGTTCTTTATATATTTGTTTAAGAAAACCACAACTTGATAACATTGGAAACAAGATGTGGGAAATTTCCACTTCCTAAATTCAGACAGGGGTGACATATGCAAAGATAAAGTGGTATTTGGCCAAAACTCAGCTCTCAGAATCTACATTTAGATTCTCTCCAATGATCCTGTCTTCTGTACCACTTGTGCAAGTGGAGGGCAGGATGGAGAAGGCAGCAATACCGCCTTTTGAATTATCCTAAATTCAGGCAGGATTCTCAAAGATTTCAGAAAAGAGAAACAAAGTAATACCCCCAGAGGTCTCACAAAACTCTTAAAACCATAGCTGCAGTTATCTGGTCATAGTCTCCAAGAGAAATTTTGTCCTCCTGCAGATGCTGCAGTGTCAATGGGTGAAATTCTTTGAATTTTCTGTGTGATTGGTATGTGCAAATTTCAAATATAGAAGTGATTTATGAGTTTATAAACCACTGCTTTTCAATGACATTTAGGCTTTTAAGTGCTTAAGTCACCTAACTCCTGAGCTCTTAGCTATTTTACAGCTTCTCTTCCATTGAAATGATTTCTTTGTTTGAAAGTAGTTTTTAAACTGTACTTCTGAAAGTGACTTTTCATCTTCAGAAGTTCATGTCAGTATCTATGGACTATTCAGAGTTATATTTAGTGTTCCATTGACATACACTGGACTATTGATTTCTTCTCTTTCATTTGACTCCAGATTCAGATTCTCTTGAGAAACAACTAAAAATACAGAGCAAATGCATGTAAAAAATGAAGATATACTTACTCGTCATGTATGGAGACAATTACATCTGAGGAACAGCACTGACTGCTGAAATTGAAATTTCAATTCATGTTAAAAGCAGCGTTCATCTTCTAGGAAGCATCAATACAGGTAAATGGAGGTTGTGAACAGCCTATAATGAACATATCAGAAGAGGAAATCATTTGACCTTTTATTGATTACGAGAGTCAGTCTGGTGCAAAACAATTTTTCTCTTCATGTTTTGCAGAATTCTCTGGCAGTAAGTCTTTGTGGGTGATTTTAAACTTCAAATTTAACAAAACACTGTAATAGTAAAGAAATTACTAAAATGCTGTCATTCACTCATGACAAAAAGCTGGAGTTCAGAAGATTTTCATTATTAAAATACAGTCAATAAATAAACAAATAAATATTGCTGGAATACTGCAGCCATGTTAGGATCATGGTACCTGCAAAATGATTGCTAGCTGACTTTAACTGGAGTTTGTTCCTAGTGCCAGACTTTCTGTCTGACAGCTGTGGGATGCAGGATCATCTTGTTCATGTGTACAGAAAATCTGAAAAGTGCCACAGTGCTTCCACAGTGCTTTCTGGGGTTTAAAGAAGAAATTGGGTGTTTTTGTCAATGACTAAGGGGGCTCCATGATATCCAGCAGCTGTTTCAACCACAGGAAATATACTACTAGCTGATAAAAACAAAATAATTAAAAGTGGTTTGTATTCCCGCATTAGGATATAAAAAATAAAGCATGCTTGAAGGGACATTTCTTAGGCAGAAAGAAATTTGATTCTCACTGACTAAGAAATTGGGAAGCAAAGGACAGCTCTGTGTCCATGCAACAAAACCTGGAACATGTCTAGGCTGCAGCCGGACAGGTTGGTAAATGAAAGATGGAGAAATAACAGCAACAAGTATTTTTTTTAATACTTTGCATAGATTTGATTAAAAAAATAAAAAATAATAAATATAAGTTATCATCTGCAGCCCACTTGAACCCCTTTCCTTCTTGTGTAACTCCTGTCCTGATGTGGACTGCAATCCATAACCAAAGTCTAAGCTCTCTGCCAAGAGTGTAAGCAAATGGGCAAGTACAGTGACTAAAGGGTATTCAGCTAAGGAGTAGCAGTTTCACAGATTTCACAAAATATTCTGAGTTGGAAGGGACCCACAAGGATCACTCAGTCCAGCTCTCAGTTGAATGGCCCATACAGGGATCAAACCCATGACCTTGGTGTTATTAGCACTGTGCACTAAGCAACTGAGATAATCTCAGGGTCATTTTTAAATAAAAGTAAACATTTATTACAGGAAACAGAGAAGTCAAAACAAGAATCAAAAAGTAAACATAAGGACAAGCAGAAAAGTGAAAGCTCAAAATTGGATCTCTAATATGTTTCCCATCAGTGGTTGGATTGGAGAATGAGTGAAAGACAGGGAAACTAAAAGGGTGTTGGGGAAATTTCATAAGGTTTTCAATGAAATAGATAAAAAACCTGTTAAAATGGTGACTTATGTCAAACTAAAAAGCGTTTTCTTTCAGTTCTGAATTACGTATCTCCTTCTGACCTTATTCATCTAATAATGGCAGCTTTTAAAATGGAGAGTTAAATACTAAGTTGGAAGTATTTGTTTCTCAAAATTCTTAATTTCACCATTGCTTTAATGAAGCATTTAATTTTGAAAATGTCAAAACATTTTACTTGCATGTTTTGACATTTTCAAATCTCCCCATGTCTGAATTTGCAGAGTTCAACGCTAATTGAGATTTTTAACATCCAAGTTCCCCCTCCCCCGCCATCCCGCTCCCAGAACCCATTTTGCAAAAAAGAACAAAAGTCCCAGATCTTTCTGAGCAACAAATAAATTGCTTCTTAGTCACACAGCAGTGATTAAACAGCAGCTTCTGACAAACAGGAAGAAGGACCCTGGGTTCTTCCTGGAACACAGCTGGATTCATGGTAGTTCAGCAGGGCTGCAGGGAAGTGTGCTGTGGCTGCCAAAGGCATGACTGAGATGGGAATGGTGAGGCTTGGCATCCCTGTTGGTGAATGTTAAAGAACCATTCTCAGCTCACAAGAGTGCGCAGCTCTGTGTGTTTCTCCACAAGCATCAAACCTGTGGGAAATGTAAAAAATGTAAAATCAGAGTACAAAGCCATCTGAACTGGTGTTCAAAACAGTCTCCTCCTTAGTATCTTATTTATAAAACAGAAGACATCTAAGAACCTTACTTGAAGCTATTAATGCTTAAAATGTTTGTGCTCTTTTCTCTTGCAATTTTTTTTTGCTTTTATGTTTTTATAATCTTGTTCAGAGCTGTGGGCTCTTTGAAGTTCCCACTGTGGTTTAATCTTCAGTCTTCATTGATTGTATTCTTCAGACACTCTGTTTCATTGCACCCTACATTATCTTGCCTCTCCAAAAAGAGTCTTATGTTTGTGTTTTGAACTATATTTTTATATTTATCTACAGAAGTGTGAAGTAAAATTGCAGTTTTCAAAGGATTGCCATGTGGCCTATCCAATGGAAAAGATAGGTTTTGCCTCTTCTGACTTGCTTACGTTTAGTTCCATATAAAACCTCTCAACAGTTCTAGTAGTGTTGATTCCATATTTCTTCTTTCTCATGTGAGTTGCTGTCATATAACAATAATAACAAAAATAATGTTAATTATAATTAATAATAATTTTAATAATATTATATTATTACCTTAAAAAATAGAAAAATGAGAAACAAAACCAGTAAAGGTTCACTATACAGTTAATTCCATTTTAGGATGAACTGTTAACTGGGACAAGAACTGCCATGTAAGCCACTCCGTGCTTTGGTGAATAAAATTACTTTGGTGAATAAAATATAGCATTAAGATCAACAGATATGAAAGGGACAGTCATGGCTCACAACTCCAGAAAAAGAGTCAAGAAACTGACCTCTACCCTTGCAGAAAAGACCAAGGTGCAGAAAACTACTCTCCTGCTGACCGTGTAACAGGTTCAACAGGTACTGCCTGTTATCTGCCACTCTGAGGCACTGCAAATATTGCACAGGGTGATAAGTGGATGACAATGAGGAGTGGCAAAGATGAGCTTGACTCTGTGAATCTAGAGTCGCAGGCCCTGTTTTTTTTTTTGTTTTGCTTTGTTTTGTTTTGGTTTTGTTTGTTTGTTTGTTTTTTTTATGGGGGGTGTTTTTTGTGTTTTTTTTTCTGTTTTTTTTTTTTTTCTGAACCACTGTGTGCAGCAGATTATTCAGTTAACATGGAATTAGTTTGTAATGATTACTTCTGTGTATTATAAATTATATGAAGTGAGATAATAAACAGTAACAACACAAATTACAGAATGCATTGATGTCTTTACAAAAAATGTCCTAACATGGCAATAATACTACAGCAAAACAAATTAATGCAAAGTGACTCAAATTGCATTTCTCTCTAGTAAGTGAATCATAATGCTTTAATGCCCTAAGAAAATCTGCAATTAAAGGCACAAAAATTAAACTCAAATGACCACACAGGCCTGTTAGAGTGCTCAGAGAAAATAGACATGAAGAGAAGACAGGGAAGAGAAAGAAATAATACACTAAGAGATAAAACATTGTGCAAAGTTTGAGTGAAACAGGGCCTAAATTGCTGTGCACTTTCCACTAAAAATTTCCTGAAAGTATTTCATTATACAGCCTAGTGACAATTAGCATTTACTAGAAAGTGAAGCTACTACTTTTTTAATATGAAATTTAAATGTGGATCTAAAAGTGTAGTTCCGCGTCCACATGAACTATGTAAATTAAAACTAAATTAAGCTACAGATTTCGTCACATTCTGTTTTGCTCAGCCTGAGCTTTCTGAGTTCTGTGAATTGGAGTGAAGTGATTAAGGATTTCATAACAATTTTACCCTTTGTAATTCATTAATTACTTAGCATACTCTTAGTAGTCTATACTGCAAACTGGAGAAAATAGAATTTAAACAGAATGAAGTGCAATGGAAATTATTTAGAATATGGAGACATTATAGTGTTTTGATTTGACCCTGATTAGTGATTAGCAGGCTCAGTGCTGCTATTTGCTCATCATGAAAAGAGCAGAGAAGCTGGTAATTCACCAGCCTCCATTTTTATCTTCAGCCCTCAGAATACACAAAGAATGTAGACTATTTTGATTGTAGTATAACACAAAGAAATGGGCATCATATCACTTTGCACATGTCAAGTACTTTGTGAGATCTCTTGAATATGTTTTTCAACCATTTCAACCATTTAACGGACAGTTCTGATTCAAGTGAAAAAAATTCAGTGAGACTTGTAAATTCACTAATATCAGACCATTTCTAGCTCCATCAGAAAAGACGTCTAAGAGGTAAAAGTTTTCTATTGACTCCTATTTTGAATGGCAAATTATTTCCACTATTGGAAAAGTAAATTCCTGCTATGAAGATGCTGATCCTTAGACTAATGCACAACCATCGTCATAGAATCATAGAATCATAGAATCAGCTGGGTTGGAAAGGACCTCTGAAATCATCAAGACAAACCCTTGATCTACTACCACCACAGTTATTAGACTATGGCACTCAGTGCCACACCCAGTCTCTTCTTGAAAACCTCCAGGGACAGAGAATCCACCACTTCCCTGGACAGCCCATTCCGATGTCTGATTACCCTCTCTGTAAAGAATTTCTTCCTAACATCTAACCTCAACCTCCCTTGGCAGAGCTTGAGCCCATGTCCCCTTGTCCTATTGTTGGTTGCCTGGGAGAAGAGACCAACCCCCACCTGGCCACAACCTCCCTTCAGGTAGTTGAAGAGAGTGATGAGGTCACCCCTGAGCCTTCTCTTCTCCAGACTAAACAACCCCAGCTCCCTCAGCCTCTTCTCATAGGACTTGTGCTCAAGTCCCTTCACCAGCCTTGTTGCTCTTCTCTGGAACTGCTCCAGCACCTCAATGTCTTTCTTGTACTGAGGGGCCCAGAACTGAACACAATACTCAAGATATACTCTCAGTATTAAAATTTAAGCTTATCTCTGTCTATGTCTGAAAACAACAACAAAACCAACCAAACAAATTTTTTTTGAAGCTGCGTGGAAGAAGAAAGAAGGTAGTGCTTGCTTAAGCAAAACACAGCCTTTGATACTGGGAATGAACTGAGTCTTTGATGTATTTCCTACTCAAAAAAAAGCCCTAATGCTGACTCATACTAAAGTAAATACAAATGAAAAACAGACATATGCTTTAAAATATTATTTTATATAAAATAAACTTACAAAAAGTTCATTGACACACATTTTGTCTAGACCAAAACTGATAATATTTTTTACATCTTACCAGCATTTTGGAATAAAATCTCATATTGGGTTTGGTGTTTTAACTTAGTTTAAATGGAAGAAGCTAGTAGTTTGGGATGGGAAGTGTGTTCACTTTCTGCATTTGTTCCTAGTGTGGTACAAAAGTAAATGGCGGTGAAGTTGCAGTTTTTGCCTCAAGAGCCGGGCCTGGTGTGTGCTGGCATCCCTCGTGTTTTGTGTGCTTCACATGCAATGAGCTGCTTGTTGACCTTATCTACTTCTACCAAGATGGAAAAATTCACTGTGGCAGACACCATGCTGAACTTCTCAAACCTCGATGTTCAGCCTGTGATGAGGTAAATAATTCACATTTTACAGCCAATGTACACTCCCGCTGTTCAGTTAACAAACTGCAGTTGGGAAATATCTAACTTCAGATTTAGTTACTTAAGAAGTCAGGCCTCTGCTCCATAGATGTGTTTGGAGGCTGAGGGGTATTTAATTTCTTGTCAAATTGGCAATATTACAAGCAATATGATGGTATTTAGAAGGCACAAACCTGTTTGTGTTTAGAGCTGAACCTTGTAGATTGAATAAGAAAAAATATCTGTGCAAATATTCCAAAATATCTTTATAGAAGCCTCTTTAGTGGCTGAATTCTTAGGTTCCTTTTTTCTTTTTGCTTTAAAATGTGCTGGGTTGTTTTTTTTTTCTTACAGAAAAGGTCAGAATTCCTCAATTGCTGTGGGAGATTGTTTCTATCTTTGTATTCAAAAGGCAGCAAAATAAAAATAAATTTAGCATATGAGCTGCAGAGCTAGCATATTTTACATGCTCTAACTCCCAAGGTCAAGTTTTGGCTACTTAACTAAAAGTATACATTTTATTTCTGAAAAGATAATTTTTGCTGATGAGTGTACAGAAGCTGAAGGTCGCCACTGGCACATGAAACATTTCTGTTGCCTTGAGTGTGAAACAATCCTGGGTGGACAGAGATACATCATGAAGGATGGGCGACCATTCTGCTGTAACTGTTTTGAATCTCTCTACGCGGAATACTGTGAGACCTGTGGGGAACATATTGGTAAGTCCTTTTTAAGCATTAAAGTTACAAATTAAGGGAAAGGGAAAGCCAATTTATGAACTGATTTCACATTCCAGAACTATGAATTCTGCAAGTAATTTTTTAGAGAAACCCAATGCACTGCTTTTTCTCCCTTTGTAGGTGTTGACCATGCTCAGATGACCTATGATGGACAGCACTGGCACGCCACAGAAGCTTGCTTTTCCTGTGCTCAGTGCAAGACCTCTTTGCTTGGCTGCCCTTTCCTTCCAAAGCAGGGGCAGATTTATTGTTCAAAAACCTGCAGCTTGGGAGAGGATGTTCATGCCTCCGACTCTTCTGATTCTGCGTTTCAGTCTGCTCGATCCAGAGATTCCAGGAGGAGTGTCCGCATGGGAAAAAGCAGCCGGTCAGCTGACCAGTGCCGTCAGTCTCTCCTCCTGTCACCAGCCCTCAATTACAAATTTCCTGGCCTTTCAGACAATGCTGATGATACCCTTTCTCGTAAGCTGGATGATTTAAGCCTTTCAAGGGAAGAGGCCAGCTTTGTTAATGAAGATTTCTGGAAAGGAAGAGTAGAGCAAGAAATGCCTGAAGACCCTGAAGAATGGGCTGAACATGAAGATTACATGACTCAACTTCTTCTGAAGTTTGGTGATAAAAGCCTCTTCCAGCAGCCCACTGAAGTAGACATTAGATCAAGTGAACACTGGATTTCTGATAGCATGGTCAAGAGCAAGTTGGACTTGAAAAAAAATAATCCAAGCCTAGCAAGTAAGAAGTATCAGTCAGACATGTACTGGGCCCAGTCACAAGATGGTTTGGGAGACTCTGCATATGGCAGCCACCCAGGCCCTGCCAGCAGCAGGAAAATCCAGGAGCTAGACATGGAACATGGGGCATCAGGATACAAACACGACCAAACACCGTGGTATGGAGGTTCACTTGAATGTTTGTCTGACTTGAAACAGCAAGAACAAAGTGTTCGAGACTCAATGGATTCCTTGGCTTTGTCTAACATCACAGGTAATGGGAAAATAAATGAACGGTTTTGATGGAGAAGTCAACCAAAGTCTGTGTGTTGGAGTATTTTGAACAAAGATTTCTCATTTCTGTGATTTTTAACAGCTTTAGTAGTAGGAGATGCATGTAAAGTAGGCAACAGCTTTTATCAAGCACGTAATCTTTAGTGAGATATGTTTCTGCTACTTAAATGCTATTAGACTCTTCTCCTTTCCTTTTGAATTCTCTTTGTTTAAAGCAAAAACTTCCATAATGTCAAACAGAGTAAGAATGGCCTTAAAATATGCATTTGTTATAATCAAATCACAACTTTAAGCAAATGACAAGTCATTTTCGCCATACCTTAAGTACAAGAAGCTGCATTATGTATTAGGATAACATTAAAGATAATCTGCAAAACGCTTTAGATAATTTCCTGATGTGCTTGTAGAAATATGTAGGAAGTCTGAAAGGACAGTAAACTTCTTAGCCTTAGGAAATTAGGTTTATGAGATTATCTTTCTCCATTGACTAAAAGGAAACTGGTAATCCACTTTTTTGAACCTCCCTGTCAAACGTGAGTGGAGTTACCCAAAGGGATAAAGTGCGTGTTAACCCTCCTTTCCTATTTCCCTACAAAACCCCCAAACTTGTGAGTTAGAGACCCCCTTTAAAAGTTATTCAATCATCTTCCATTCTTTTCCTCCTATAACCTGAATTAGTGCAGCTACTCATGTAGCTCGGGCCCAACCCCAGGCTGGCTGCATTTGCCAAGCAGTAATGAAGGAACTGAGGAGGGGAGGTTGTTTCAGGTGGCACAGGAGGAGAATAAACCAGAGGTGTTGCACCTGGGACCATCACAGGGCACATGACACTGCTGTGGGGATGAAGGGTCAGTGGACACAAGTGTGGAGCACAGCAGGCCAGCTTATTGTTGATGCTTTTTGGAGGGTAAGGATCCTTCTTTGCAAGGCAGTAAGCTTGGCTTTCCTGTAAAAACAGCTGGAACATGAATTTGGCAGTACCGGAAACATGAAATATTTTAGCCCTAAAAATGGCAAGCATAGACTGCAGAATAATTTTAAGTAATCCTTTTTTCTTAAAGGCCTAGCTGTGTTCATGTTTCAGAATTTTAAACTCCTTGAATTTCTGCTCTTGATGTCCTCACGTTAGCTAATTCTTTGGTAATCAGAGCTAATACTTAAATATTCTAAGTCAAAACAAAGTTTAATCTTCTATGAAGTTAGTCCTTTTGGTAATAGTTCTGAAAAACACAAATAAGGTCAGCTTTGCTGACAAGAAATGTTTCATATTTTTTTTATAATACTTGTCTCTATCATGCTTCTCTCATTTTCCTTTTCCTCCTTTCTCCATTCCCACCACAGGGGCTTCAATGGATGGAGAAGGCAAGCCACGGCCATCTCTCTACTCTTTGCAGACTTTCCAAGAACTGGACGTGGAGGACTGTGAGAAGATGAGCAACATGGGAACTCTAAATTCTTCGATGCTCCACCGGAGCACAGAGTCCTTGAAGAGTCTGAGCTCAGAGTTGTGTCAGGAAAAAGTCTTGCCAGAGGAAAAGCCAGTCCATATGCCTGTACTGAGAAGATCTAAATCCCAGTCCAGACCACAGCAAGTAAAGTTTTCAGATGATGTTATTGATAATGGAAGTTATGAGAATCTTGAAATACGTCAGCCTCCAATGAGTGAGAGGACTCGTAGGCGTGTTTACCATTTTGAAGAACGTGGAAATCGGCCTTCTCGCCATCGCAGAAGAAGTAGGAAGTCTCGTTCAGATAATGCACTCAACTTGGTCACAGAAAGAAGAAGCTCTCCAAGAGAGAGATTTCGTTATTACTCCCCTCAGGATCATGAAAAATTCATTCAGAATAGAAGCTCACGTGAGCTTCGGGCATTTATTCAAAATGCAGAGCTGTATGGACAATATGCCCATACTAGGTCTGACTATGCACTGAGGAATCAGGTGGTTGATAAGTTTTTTGGGTTGTATGATGAGGAAGATGACTCCTGGTGTTCAACTTCATCCTCATCATCCGATTCTGAAGAGGAAGGATATTTTCTAGGACAGCCAATTCCACAACCACGGCCACTGAGATATCCATACTACACAGATGATCTTTCTGGTCCAACTACTGCGTTATCTACTTCTCAGTTCGGACAAAGGACAACCAAATCAAAGAAGAAGAGGGGACACAAAGGAAAAAACTGCATTATTTCTTAATTAATTCTTAATATGTCTTAATTGGGAAGACCAGTCACCTCTGTAGCTACAGTATGAACCACATCTTTTTATATTAATAATTGTACTTAGGCAAGTTGCTAAAGTTCTTACTGCTTTGCCATTGTAAATGATAACCCTGCCAGAGTTTATATTGTACAAGTAACATTCAGAAGTGTCCCCACACCAGATGATCTGCTCAGATACTGCTAGGTTTACATACTGTGTTTCAGCTGTCAAAATACTGTTACTGCAGTTCTTGATAGAGACTTTTTGTAGACATTTTATTTTATGCTCGCTCGCTATTCACCTACACTGAATTATGTGAGAGACGATTCAACAGAGATAAGTAAATAAAAATGTCAGTCCTGTGCTGTAGCTATATCCACGTAGGTGATCTTTAACTTTTTCCTCTTGCTGCCAAGAAAAAGAAGGCTCTATGCTGTGTCTTTTCTTCACAGATAAAGCTCACTCTTCCTCTTTCAAGTTTCCTCACAAAAACCGGATTTTTTTTTTTTTAAATTTGGGCAATTATTCCTTAAAGAGGCAAAAATCAGAATGTGGGAGCTGAAATGCTTGAAGCCTTGATGTTATCCTAAAGCAACAGTAAATGGTTTATAGACTTAACTTTCATGGGTTTTCCTCCACAATTTTTTGACAAACTGCAAGGTGGTGGTTTTGGGGTTTTTTTGTGCCTGTTTAAAAGAAGGTATTAATTCAGCTGCTGGAATTGGATTTAGCTGCCAATGAGTGGTGATGTTTCTTCTGTCATGCCCCCCACCCCTCAGCAGTGAGAGAGGTAAAACTGCTGGAGTCCTTTGCTCAGGCATGTAACCCCATTTAAGTCAATGAGTCCACTTACGTAACAAGTATTTTCGTAAGGGCTTAAAGGATTAGGCTCCAGAATTGTGTCTTTTCACATGCATTATCCAGGTTTTAAAATGTATTAGCTGCAATTCTAAGTCAAAATACATTGATATTTATAATGTAGTATTTCATAGGCTTAAATGTATTCATAATTTAACAGTGCAAATACTAATGTACATACTGTACAGTTAAAATTTTAAAATCTGAATATTTTTATATCCCTGAATTTGAAGAAGTTTGTTATAAGATCAAACTAGATTTGTTAAGGGTTTAACAGCAGCATTATGGATGAAATATTGCTTGTATTTTAGTCAGGGGGTTTAAGCTGAAAAATATTGAAAAATGTTCAGTGCAAAACAGCTTAATTTTGTCTACTAGGTATTAAAAGCTCTGTATGCATGGTGGGGCTATGTAAATACTCTCTATGGCCCTCTTAATCTTGCAAGTATTATTTATGGGTCAAGCAAAATGTAAACTATATAAATGTAAAAACCACACAAGCCTGGAATATATCAGTACAACCAGTATGCAACCCCTGTGGATGTGGATTTTATTATTATTGTTTCCCCGCCTTTCCCAAAAATAATTTCCGAAGTTCACCTACATATAGGAAGAGAGATCCTGGCCGGTTCTAGAAGGCAAGCTGGCAAAAACTGTAACCTAATAGGTAATCTCAAAAGTCCCCTTGAACTCAGATGTGGAGCAGGAGCTACTTTAAGTTATAATAAACTTCTTTCACTGTTTTAAATAAAGGGCAGAAATTTGTTAACTGTGACATCCACTAATTAAGATAGTAAATGCTAAAGCTTTCTGACCACCTGAAGAAAGGAAATGAATGAAACAGTAGATACTTCTTACCAGAAAAGCCTGTCAAATCAAACTAAGCTTGCCCTTCTTGAGGATATAGAAGTAGCTAAAACATTCCTTTGTTATCAAGTTTCCATCACAAACCCAAAGCACAGCACCACTACACCAGATACTACTTAATAGAAAAACACTTGAAAAATCAGATATTTTTATCATAGTAAATTTAATCAGGATTCTAACAAAGGAAACTCCTAACAAACTGTACAGTAACAATGGAAATTTTAAATCAAAAATATATTAAACACAATTTCAGTATTTCTTCATTAGCATTTCTAACCCAAAGCAGAAACTCTGATGTAACACCCCAAACGTTCTCTGTCCTGTAGACAAGTAGTGAAGTGCTGTATTTATGCTTCTGCATCAGGGAAGACTTTGCCTGTAGTTCACAACTGATCTTGGTAAAACAGATTGCCAGAAGGGGCGGGTCAGGTCTTTGCTACTGTGTCACAACAGGTTGCCTCTCTTCCCCTCTTTCCCTCACCAACTTAGCATCCTGCAGGATCCATGAGATGATTTCCACTCATTGTGAAGCTCACACAGTCCCAGGTGCCAGAAAGAGTAGTTGCAGCTCATCTCCTTTGAGCAATGTGAACTCTTAGAAACCAACAAAAGCCAACTGCAAAACCGCACTCTACTGACATGAGAACTAACCAGGCATCTCAGGAATCTGATGCAATGAATACTTAATACACCATAGTGAGATCTGCATGTGCAAGATGCCGTGATACATTCAGTACCCTGTACATGCAAAAATCAATGCTATTTCATTTATGTTTCTGCACCCCACTCTGATGAAATCCAGAAATGGTGAGTTTGGTCATTAGTCCTTTTAGAGTTACACATGTTCCTAAATGCATATGTAGACAAAACAATCATGCCATTACTTACCTCTGTGATTATGACTCAAATTATCCCTTTCCTAAAACTTTCATAAAAAACAGTACCTTAATAAATGTAGTAAATAGTCAGGATTCTACAAACGAGTCCTGAATATTTTTGACTAGCAGCCTCTTGACTTTCCTCAATCACTGTTCCCAAAATACAAGTTGCTCTATCACGTAAAAAATGGTCCCAGAATCACCTAGGTTTGAAATTATAGTGAATTTGGGACCTTAGGGACCAACTTTGCTTTACACCTAATCCAAAGCTACCTGAGGTTACTAAAGAGATGGTCCTGCTTGCTTTCCCTGCCCATCTTTGCCACCCCAATTCCTGCTCCTTCTTGAAGTCAGAAATAAAGATTACACACAGCCTCTTTATCGTTAAAACTGATGGACGAAAAGTGGTGAGACGATGTAAGGGGGGAGAGGAACAAAGTAGGAAAAGGGAACTTTTCCTGCTCAGTGGCTGCCTGCAGTTACGTTCTGTAGGGTATAGTCAAACACATAGCAAATACAAACAGTAAAAAAAAAATAGAATCCATCCTACATAATACTGCTTACTAGTAATGAGTCCTGGTATGGAAAACACCAAAATTTAAAAGGCATTTGCAAAACCTGCAATTATAAAAAAATACAGCACTTCTTGTATCAAACGGTTAGAGTTGCTCCAGCAGTCAGAGACTAGAGATAACCCCTTGTGTAATTTTACAGAATTAATGGGAATTTTTAAATTAAACCAAAACAGATTATTTAGATCATAATTGTGACCAATTTTGCAAGTCATCCCTTTCTATAGTATATATGAAAACCAGACATATTTCTGCATATGTTGAGGAATGAGAGTTGTGTCTTATTATTTTAATAAAAAATACATTGTTTGAAGTTACACTTATAAGCATCAAAACATGAGAGTGCATACATCAGACTGAACATTTTTTTACATGCTAATGGTGTAAAGGTTTCAAAAATAGTTTGTTGCTTTACAACATTTTTGAGAAGAAAGTTCTTTAAAAGGAATATATATCAACAAGTACAGGTAGGAACAATACAATTGCGGAGACCACAGTGAACAAGGGAACAGCCACCTGAGCTATCTCAAAGGAGCACAGCCTTGGGCTCATATCTCCAACAAGATCTCCTCTTTCCTTGCAAAAAGCAGATTTATACACTATGGCATACACAATGAAGAGGATCTAAAAGCATCTTTTTGACCTTAGTACAAGCCCTCTTTGAAGGATTACGACAGATCTTGATTGGCAGCATCGTACTCAGCAATGAAATGTTTGAGTTCTTCAATGCATCGCTCACCTATTTCATGCAAATTCTGCCTCAGGGCAAACTGGATGGACTTCTCTAATGATGGATCTTTATCAATTAGCATCTTCACTACCATGCCAAAGGTTTCACAGTCTTGTCTGTAGACCTAGAAAAAAATATATTTTACATTAAATGTAAGGCTCTTCATGTTAGCACACCAACAGCCCTCACTGAATTAGATTCAAACCAAACAAGGAATATTGGATTTAAAGTGAGTTTCAACTGTAAAGCTTATTGGCATCTACCGCTCTTCTGACCTGTACTAATACAAATGTAACTCATGCAGAACTATCTGGACATAACTTTTATTGGATGAAATGCCTTCAAAGGAGAATGGTAGAACAAAATGCAAATGCTAAACCAGATTTTCATATCAATATATTTAAAATTAAACTGTGGCATGTCTAGCAACCTAATCTTTATACAAAGCATCAATAACTTAGTTTGTAGTATTTCCTAATACTTTAAATACCAGCCGTATTTAAATAATTTCACCAAATTTTGTTTGTTTGTTGGATATCTGTTTATTGTAGAAGTCCTTGACAAATATGACTTTAATTAGTTTGGGTGCACTAGTGATTCAATGACTAGAGAATAGAGAAATCCCAACAGTGGTTTACCTGAACCCATCTGACCTCATCCTGCAGTGAATGAGGAGTTTTCAAGTCAGTTATGCACCACATTTGAGGTGAAGGAACTTCTCATTATCACTGCAACTGTTTTGCTACCAAGCATCTGACTATGCTCTTAGGTGGTTTTCAGAGCAAGTCAGTGGCATTCAAATTTGGTTTTTTCCAGATTTCAGCTAAGTTTATTAATCTAAACACCCAGAGAAAAAGCAATTTGTCAGTCTTTCAACTGCAGGTGCAGTTCATTTTCACACCTCTTTGGCCAATATCCATTTAGAAAATACATTAGCTTTTTGAATGAAGATAGAAAAATTACTACTTACTTATCTCCATATATTTTTTTGAGGAAAAAAAGCTAAAATGTTGATCCTCTTCAAAGTATGAATATCTCTTAGTATTCTGTACTTGTCTTCGAACCTGTTTTTCACAGGCATGTGCAACCCTTTCCTCCCACATTTATCTATATTGTGGACACCAATGCTACAGCTGTATATAAGCAATTTCCCATTACTAAAAACAAAATTAAAAACCAAAGAAAACACACCCACCCCACGCCCAACCAAAACCCACCACACTATTGTATCCATAAGAACAAGCCTGAAGTCATCTTAAGCGCACAAACTAAACTATTCTCAGAAAAACAATGATTTACAGGATACCTTTAATAAAGACAGTTCTCAAATGTTTGAAAGCATAATCTATAAAAACAGTCCAAAACGAGACCCAAACACTGTCTGACAAATAAAAGAAAACCTTTCAGAAGAAACTGATTTTCAGTGGTGATTAGCAGATTAAAAAGAAGAGTGCAGCCCAAACCAAACTGGAGCTAAACACTGTCAGTGAGGAAACGTTGTGCACATGGCATTTTTTCAGAGAGGGGTTTGTTTCCTCCTTTGTATATTTAGTTCTTTGGCAGTAAAATACCAGCACAAAACCCAAACTCCCAGAGCTCATGTTCCACAGCAAATAAAATGTGGTACTTGCTAAAAGAAGTTCAGAGTAAATTGGCTAACTTCTTTCTCAGACTCTTTCCAAAGAAAAAGCTCAGGAAGAATTGCTGTCTCTGATTAGTCACGTGACAGACAGATGGGATTTTGCTTTGGGTAACTCAGGCCTTTCAAGTACTTGCAGCGTGCTTCCTAGTACCTTCACAGGATGATTTCTGAAATGTTTTTTCCCCAAAGACATTATGCTTTTGGGAGAAATAGTTTGATTATTTTTTTTCTTATTGCATGTCTATTTGTCCTATTTTATCACCTTCAAAGTGGTCAGACCAAGGATGTGTGAATGATCTTCCACAGGTAAACAAACCTGGTAACTCTGAGTCTTCAGAGGACCCTGGCACTAACACACAACACAGATGCATTGCCCTGTCTTCTGCACAGGAAGGCACCCAAAGCTACAACTGGAGGAAATGCTCTACTTTTAATTGGTCTTCAAATGAATCTGCTATTTCTCTCACACACCACAAAGAACTAATCCAGATGAAATTCTCTGACCTTTAGCATATACATATTAGCTCAATCTAAGCATATGTTTCTTTCAAACTTTCAAAAAAGAAGACTTGAAGGAGAATCAAGAGAGCCATGGTCACTCCATCTGGAGTCAGAAGTCACTCTGGCTGTCACAACAACGTGGAAACTAAACACCTTCATATAAGAGATGACCATTTTCAATACTTTACGACAACAGACTTAAAAAAAACCAGAATTGACCTAAAATTAGGGGAAGAGGGCAAAGGTGGAGCCGGAAGGCAGTCTAACAACAGAAAACAAAGGAAACAGCTCAGCTCTTCTAACAGTAATTGAGCAATTTTCCCTCAAGAAGCTTTCTGCCCCAGCTGCTAATTCTGATCCTCCTGGTGCAATCTGCCTCCTTCTCAATTGTGCTGATAAACTTATTTGTATAGCTGCAACATAAACTGCATCACTGAGATTATCCCTTTTAAAATTACTTTTCCCCAATTAATATGATTCAATGATTCAATTCTAAAATCAGATGCATCAGCACGACTGAAAGAACTGTGAGCCATGGTCTTAAAGTGAAAATAACTTAACAAACCAGTTTATATCTGAAGTCAATGCACAACTACCAACCTTCAGAGAGCAGTCACTATGCTTTACAGAAGGAAATAGAGATTATCAACTACAAGAATATCAATACAGAAGATGTTAATTACAACTTAATGGTACAATCAGCTATTTGAAAAATGTGTGAAAGCGCTCAAAGGTCTTAAAAAAAGAGGGCAGTGGCATGACATTAAAATCCATCTTTACATAGAATAGAAGGAGACTATTTCTGAAGAATAAGCCAACAACGTGATGCTTGACAAAGGAAGAAAACTGCAGAAGAGGCTCCAAACAAGCAAAAAAGCTCTCTGTTGGAGAAAAATCCTGGAAAAACTTGGGATACAACAAGGTACAAAAATAACCCTATCTTTGAAATTCCAGCTGACACTGATTTTGATCTCAGACCATGGAAAGCTCATCTGTAAACATCTGGAACTAAAAGCTGAAAATTATTTCATGTGTGGGGAAAGAAGAAATAATGTTTTTAAAATGAAAACCAAGAAAGGGAGTGATACTAATGACATGGTTATTCTGTCCAACATATGTCAGATAATCCTGAAAACAGCTAGAGCCATAGGGTGATCATTTACCAAGGCCCTAGCATACATTTATTCTCTGACCTAAGCTACAGCACCAGCATAATGGAAAGAGCATGTACAACTTCAGTAAGCAGATGAAGGAGAAGTATAAACAGCTGTTCTATTCCACAATACATAAATATATTTATTTTATATACACATACGTGGTCTTCATTTTCCTATGAACCAGAAGTATTTAAGCTGAATGGAAGTTCTCTTTGAAGAGTTTTCCAAAATCAGTACATCTGACATCTGTGAAGTCAGAGGATCACCAATATGCATACTTTTATATTATTCTCATGGAATTTTAGCTCTTTTTATTGTTATGTGATAACAGCTTAGAAGCTCTGGCTGATATCAACCCTTTGCTGTGCTGGTCTCCATATAACCACTTGATGCAAATCTAAAGATGTGACGTACCTCCAACGTGTTAGTGAACACTCCTCATTTATTTCAGAAAACTAAATCAAAACTTGCACTTAGAATTGTTTAAATGTACCTAAAAGACATTTATTTCCAGATATAGTTAGAGAAAATGAAACGTTAGTCCCCCAGTGGGAGGTGATCAAGCCCTACAATTCCCCAGGCAGAATGAAACTTCTGAAAACTCCCTGATCTACATCTATGCTACGTTTTCACAGTTAACCTCAAAATGCCATCAACAGTGTCTTAAATTACAGCGTATGACACTGATGTGAAAGGAATTATGGACACCACACACTTCTTTCAGCTCAGCTCTTCTCTGAACAGGAAGAAAGAGGGGCAGAAGCAAGCACACAGACTGCTCATGTCTTTGACCGCTATATCCCATCTTCAATAATAATCTAAAAATGATCTTCGCTTAAACCAAAGAAAAATATGTTGAATGGCTTTGCTGATGGGTGAAATTATACCTAGCTAGGGAATACCTTGACGACATGCTCACCTCACTGACAAAGTCCACATAATTTCCTTTCCCTGCCTAGCACAGCCCCATGTTTTTCTCCAAAACTTTCAAGAGCTGCACATTCATTTTGTTCAACGAAGCTGTTGGACAACTCAACAGTAATGAGAATGAAAACTAGAACTTAAGATGTCCTCCCCTTCAAATGATTACAGGCTGCAGAGGAGTCATAAGAGTAATCTTGACCTCAAGGCCTTGCATACCTGTCCAAAAATCAGCTTAATTTCAACAGCAAGAGTAGACATGGTATTCAAAGGGGATGAGGACAACCCTTATTTCAACCCATGCACCAAGTTTCCCCCAGCTCAGCTCTACAGTCTGTGCAAAGAAAGGCTTCTGAACCTCTCCATGTGACTCAGAACAGCTAAAACCACAGCATCTATTCCGAACAGATTTGAAGAATAGAGAAAAAAGGAAGAAGTTCCCTGATAACTGGAATGATCTCCAGGAAGACTGGACCCACCAGGATACAAAAGTTAGCCTCTGTATCTCCCTTGTCCACAGCTCACAGAAAGTAGAATTGAGTAGCCAATGAAAGATGCAAATTTCTACTGACTCAGAAAGGACTCAACTGAATCTTCACTTCTCATTTGTAGGAGAACTGATCCAATGGATGTGCTTTCTTTTATATATAGGTGTTAAAACATTAACTTTCTTCTCCAGCTATGGTTTTGAATGAATATGACACTGTGGCACCTTTTTTGAATGCTCTTGGCTTTATGCACATGTAAAAGCCTCTTGAATAGGAATCATCAAGAGACTTGCATATGCAAAGCTTGAGCAGCTATATGCAGGAGATGGTCAAATTCACTTCAATGCAGAAGGGGGTACTTCTGTTTGCAAACACAAGCAGGACCACCACATATGACAAGGGACACATCCATTAAGTGCATGTGATGATTTAGCAAGCAAAATCTATGCCCATGATTTAATTTGTAATTTCCAACCCCTTGCTCTTTTTCATCACAACTTTTCTTGCATTTTTTTCAGTATTTTTATCATTCACTACATTTACAGATTCACCCAATACTCTCTTGCCTCCACCGGGTTCCTTCTTCAGAGCAACACAACATGTGTCTAGGCCCTCTGAGCAGCTCCACACCACATGTATACAGTCAGTGCTTGTGAGTCAGTGCTCATCCTCAGAGATGCCTGTTCTTAGGTCCTCATCCAAAAGGACAAAGACCCTCAAGGCTCAGTTCACAGAGGGGAAGGAGCTAGGGTAGTGGCTCAGAAACCACGTTAAACAGCCTGCAACCCTTAGATACTAACTCACCTTTGAGAAGACCCAACATGCCCAGCGATCACAATCTGGCATCTGTGATTCATGCAAGTACTCATATATTATCTTTCAGAAGACAGAAGCTCTTCAGTTACCAAGGGCACATTTCCCACAAGTATCAAATACCCCATGTAAGGAGGAAAGAAGCAACATGCTTGCTGGTAATTGGTTGATTTCTCACAACGGCACAGCATGAATTTGCAGAGCCCAAGTACAGCACAAGCTTGGAGGCTGTAGTACATCCCCTCCAGACACCTCAATAATGAAAAAGCAAACTGCTGGAAATTTTCCTTGCTTCAGTGATGCCCCAGGGCCTCCCTACACCAGAGAGAGGTAACAGCTTTTGTTCTCCCACCTAAACCATAGCTGGGTTGGTATAGCCCTCTGGTGGTATAAACCAGTTTCTTATTTCACCTCCTCAGCAGACCTAAAATAAGTCTGACAAAGCACTCTTCTGTTAAAACAGCCACATCTATGCCAGGTTCTCCCACCATGGGTGAGAGACTATGAGATAAAATTTTTCTTCTGCTCCTAACTAAAAGCAATACTGAAATTTTTTGTAATGTAGACTTAACTCTCAACTGATTGCACATGCAGTCAAATTTGCATTTTAATTGTGCATGTAAGCCCTAGCAAGCTGGGAAAGTACTATACATTGAATGACTTCTGAACCACCAGGGTCACAGTCTTTTCTTTGCCAAAGACATACTTTAAAAGGAATACCTCTCCCCAAATTTCTCTTTTTAATTTATTTACATGTTCTCTTGGATTTTTTTCAAACCTGCAAATTAGACTTCATTAACTTACCCAAAATTTACTCTCCTAAAGTACAATAAGCTAATCCTCTACTGAAAGAGTACAGAGAAATTTTCATTACTGCAGTGGCAGTGTAATTGTACTGTTATATTTATGAGTACAATATATAAATTTATATCTCCACAGTGCAAAGAATGCTCAGACCTGTCATTAAACCACTTGCAGAGAATTCTCATGATCAAGACATTTAGAATTCATTTTCAACCAAGATAAACTATTGTTTTATGGTTACAAAAAGCTAAATTAACATACAAAAAATTTAATGCTTGGTTACAATAGTGGTATACAATTTTTAATTATACAACATCAACAAGTCTATTCTATTCCTTTCTTAAAAACACACTAACAATTTTTTCCTGAATCTACGTAATATTTTCTGCACCCATTAATCAATACGTTTATAGATCAACTAGATATTCATTGAAATGCAAATCGGGAGAATAAGTTAATCTGCCGTGTAATAATGAACAATTTCTTGTTAATTTGCTACTTACTGAAGTTATGCAAAATATTAAAGTTATTTGCACTTAAATGTAATTCTGCCTCCCTTTCCACTGAACGTTTAAAATGCCTGGTTTAATCAATTTAATCAGCTTTCAAAATGTAAGCCCAACATTTTTGGCATCTAAATACCTAACTGAAAAGTCTGCTGGAAGCCCCGCATGTGGAATAGGTGTCAATACAGCCCTTACTTTAAAAGCAGCACGACTTCAGATCTGGACTCTGCTTTGCCCTCCAGGACCAGGACTGGGGGCAACATGTGGGGGCAACAGGGGAGCACAGCACAGCAGGGAGCTGCAGTGCCTGGGAGGAGGACCTTGGGAGAGGCAGCTGAGGCTGGCCCTGGACTCCCAGGAGCTGGGGCCACGGTGTTCTGTTCAGCTGGTCTACAGCACCTTGCTTCTAGGTCACAGCATCTCCCGTCTGAGATTTTACTTATTCCTTTGACTAAATTTTACTCTGATAGAGTAAAATACAGTGTAAAACAATGCCACTACAAGGCTTCCCTTCCATTTAAAAGCAGAATTCTAGAAAGCAGATGAAAAGAGCTCTGTAAAACTGAGGGGTGGGTGTCTATGTCTACAGTAACAAACCTTCTGCTGAGTTTACACATACATTTTAAGGTTGAAAACCCTGAAGAGTTGGCTTGGGTCCCGAGACACAATCCTGGTCTTTTCCATGCTGTGTAATATACTGGAAAGCAAACATGTAGGCTAAATTATTTACCTGTGTGACTCCATTACCTCCAGTTTAAGGTCAAGATATCATCTGGATACTCCTTTGCTTCATACTATGCCCCCAACGACACCTCTTGATATTTTGGTGAAGCCATGGGGTTTGAATGGGATGGAGCCCATTGCTGCTCAGCAGAAGCCTGTGACTGGCTCAGGCATGCCATGTCTGCAGTTCTGCTCCAGCAAAGCCACACTGCCTTGTCTTCCACACATCAGCCTCCTCTGTCCATGGCTTCTGCTCTTCTCTGCCCCTTGAGAGCAATCACACCTCTAATCATCCCTGCAGAGAAGCACCACCCCTCCTCAACTCCCTTCTTTTCATCATCCAAACAAAAAATTACATGGTTTTGTGCATTTGCTCAGTGCTTATAAAGCATATTATACTAAGTCCTCAGCAAGTGCTGTACATGTTTACAGCTCCAGTTACACAAGGACAGATCTGTAGAGCAAGGCTGTACAGTTCAGAACAATCAGCAAAAAACAACCAAGTTGGTACTACTTATAAAGCTGTTCATATGAACTACTGAACTGTCTTAAAAGTCAAAGGGAACAGGGAAACATCACATTCAAAGTATTTAGCACAATGCAAGATTAATATTAAACTGCTGTGACTTGTACTGCCTGGCAATGAAATTTGTATCTGGACAACTCAGCAACAGAGTTTTCATTTATGAAAACTTATATTTTGCAACTAGTTCCCCATTGCTTTAAAGTTACTACACACAAGTTTTCAATAAGAAGCAAAACATTATTTTAAATACATTGCTAGGAAATCCATGGATTTACTTTAATATTTTTTAATGCTACAGTCGAGGACTTGACACAAATGTTAAATGAACAAGAACGGGTACACAACAGAAATGCACATGATGATACACTTCATTTAATGTTACGTTTTGGCAAGAGCAAGTGTATTATTACTTCTTCAAGAAATGTCTTAGCTCAGTCAAGCAGAAGTAGCTGCCATGTGGGAGAGCAAGGACTATTATGTTACATGGTTTTACTGGAGATAATTCTTTGCTAAACCAATCAGACCACATAATAACAGCATTCTAACACCAACTAAAGGCCCTGGGAGAACCGTTTGTGTGTGGCCTAGATTTCATAGGCTTCTTTACAACAGATGTATTGGATGAGGGTAGTGTTACTTCATATATTAACTTGTATGTTCCTTAGGTAAAGCAGCAGTACAAGTTTAAATTCTGCCTCTTACATATTCTTCTTACAGAAAGTGTGTGCCTTCTGTAAGCAGATGATAAATCTGAATTCAAATAATCCATAGCAATTACAGTTCATCAGTTTCTAAACCTCACTAGGAGCACTGATAATCTCTTGAAGATATATCAATGACATCTTTTCAGCTCATGTATAACACCCAGCTATATCTTTAAGAATGTCCAGATACAAACAACTGTGCGGCCAAGTCCAAAAATTGTCTGAGTGACCATTTATGTATCTAATTATTTTATTTTGTTCTATAATGATCTTCAAGTCTAGAAACTGCGTTTTCATAGGAACATGAATGAAAACAAATTCCTAAATACTCTCCTCTCTGACTGATGCTAAAAAACTCCCATTACTTGAAATACACCAGTTCTGCATTAAAACAGGAAATAATCAGCTTTATGCCAAAGGAAGGACCTCGCCCTGCAACTTTTTATTTATAAAATACTGAATTGATGGAAAGCTATTTCCTAAATCTGCTCCATGGTAAACTTATTGCTCCATCCAAAACAGGAAGGGTGAAGTTTATCTACAGAAGACTCTACGTTAATTCTCTTGTTAAAAATGCTTTAATAGCTTTCAGTTATGTCCGCTGACCATACAGGAACACAGCAGTCATTTAAGCTTCATCAGAATAGGCCGCATATTAACAGCAACAATGAAATGACAAACCAATCTTTCTTGTCATAAAAACACAAAAATATTCTGTATGAAATGTACACACAGTACACCAGTTAGCTTTGTTGCAGTCAAGATCAACAATGCTGCACTTGATTTTACAAAAAAGTGACTTATGGTAATTTAGTTTTCCCTCAACAAAAGTTGTCACACTTTCTATTTCAACAAATATTCTCAGACTCAACATTATGTTAAGAGGGCTCATTTTCATTAATAGGCAAGACCGAATTTTATCCTGAGGTGTGGATCACCTTATTTTCTCCAATTGCAAAATGCAAATAAGCAGCAATAGGAAAAAAAAAACAACCAAAAACCCCCTTTTTCCAATTAAGAGCAACTCCAAGTAGCCTAGTTGCACAATTAACTGGCAGCAGCATTGCTATATAAATTCAAACTGGTGGATCCATGAGTTTAAGAACCAGTACTTATGAGAAGACTTCCTCATCATCACTATAAAAAGAGCAACTTTTTTTTTTTCTTTAATGGTTAAAAAAATGCTAAAGCAGGTTTGGAATTGCATGCCAAAGGATAGGTTTTTTCATCACATATGTGGCATAAAGAAAACACTACACAAAATAAGTAAACTACTGTATGTAATGGACAGCTTTTCAGAAAGGAAAAGCAACAGCTGCAAGCAGAAAACCAATTACATCGATTACCCAGATTTTATTGCTCAGTTTATGTTAAACCTTACTGCTTCTGAAAGTTTAGAATTACTTCACACATTATATTAGCCTCACAAATCAGTTTTATTAGTGCCTCAATAACAGACCAAACTTTTTTAATGTCCAAGTCATTGTCCTGTCTCTACCCTTGATACAGGCGCTCTCGTCATTTACTTTAAGTAGTCACTTCAAATCTAAAATCAAATAAAGGAAAATGACAAATAAGACCATGTTTTTGAAGACTTCTGTAATTTTTCCTTAGTTTGTGGATGGGTGTCTTTTTCCAGATGCAGCTGTGACAGCTCAAAAAAACCTATTTCCCCTTCCCAGCCGTCAGTACCCCCAAGCCAGAAACCATCACCCCACTTGTTCATATGAACCAGTAGGATACAGGACTAAAATGAACTTTTAGGCAAAACCAGATTCATTAGGTCACATGATAGCACATTGGTTGGGCTGTGGAGAGGAATCACCTATCCTGGGTGAGAAGGTGACAAGCATCTGTGGATGACATCTAAAGAGGACATTTATCTATAGTTTTAGAGTACTGTGTACAGTCTCCCTGAGCTCACCTGGAACTACTCACAGAACTTCCACCTAACCCAGAAAGACAAAGCACACAGGATCTGTGTTTAAATGTTTGCACATCTTAGTAGGCATCTTCAGTAAAATACAAAACATACATAGGAACAGAACATAAAGCTAGCACAATGGTTGGGGTTGGAGCAGGTCAGAAAAGCTTTATGATGAAGCCTCATTTCTTACTGCAAATATATTCAGTCCTTCTGTGTTTTTAGTATTCAATACCCAAGTCATCTCTTCTTCTGAATCTGTTCCCGCAATTCTAGCTATTTCCTCTTCAATTTGGAAGCAGAAATCCAGTCCAAAAATTGGTAAAAACAGAAAGCATGTCTCTCCCTGAAGAGAAAGCCACAAAGAGTAGAGATTGTCTTTTATGGTTAGTAAATCATATGTCTTAGGGCAGCGATTACCAGCTGTGGTTCCAAGGGAATGTAGTACAAGTTCTGCATTTATTGAGTGGATATACCACTGACTGTATCCCACAGTACTTAGAATTAATTATTTGATAAGTTTGGGTTACAGCTCGTAAGTAATACTGAAGAATCACAGCGATTAGATGGCTCAAAAGAGCTTGGGAATCACTGGATTTTTTTCATTGTGAACTATTTTTCCATGTGAAAAACAAGCCTATTTTGTATTTAAAAACATCATCTTAGAACATTAGCTTTCTACATTCTCTTTAGAAGCCTTTCCTATTGAGATAGTTACGCAACACTGCAGCATTTCAGCACAAGAACTGTTACCTATCAAACTCATTAAAGGAATGTTGGCCCTGTTCAATCCAGTGTCACTGAACATTTTCCAGAAGTTGTCCGATGGGGAGAACTGACAGAGGACATATTGGGAACAAACTTGGCAAGATATATGAACACACTCATGACTTTTTGAAGTGTTTGCTTGTCTCCAGATTCTGGCATCCACTGAATAGCTTTGATTTTTTTCGAGTCTGGCTTCAGTCAGTCCTTGTAAGAAGTTTTATGACCATAAGAAGAAAACCAGAATCAAATACTGTTCTGTGTTGGGTTTTTTTTCCTGAGACAGTTTTTTTAGCTCTGTATTCTTCAGATAGCTTACAGCAGCTTTCTGCGATCTGTGACACCTATAAATTGCGCTAACAGCATGATGCAACAAATCCAGTAAATCAAAGAATAACAGAGATATTTCTGTTGTATGACTCAGAATTACAGAGTCATTAAGGTTGATCTCTAGTACTTTTAAGACAGAGTCCAACTGTAAACATAACACTGCCACCATTAAACCATGTCCCTAAGTGCCACATCTACACATCTTTCGAATAGTGCCACGGACAGTGACTCCACCACTACACTGGGCAGTCTGTTCCAATGTTTGACAACTGTTTCAGTTAAGAAATTTTTCCTAATATCAAATCCAAACCTCTGCTGGTGCAACTTGAGGCCATTGCCTCTTTTCCTGTCACTTGTTACCTGGAAGAAAAGGCTGACCCCCCACCTGGCTACAGCTTCCTGTCAGATAGTTGTAGAGAGTGATAAGGTCCCCCCCAAGCCTCCTTTTCTGCAGGCTCCCCAGCTCCCTCAGCTGCTCCATGGAAGACTTGTGCTCCAGACCTTTCCCCAGTTCCCACTGCCTTTCACTGGACATGCTCCACCACTTTGATGTCTTTCTTGCAGTGAGAGATCCAGAACTGAACACAGGATTTGAGGTGCAGCCTCACCAGTGCCCTGGGCCTGCTGGCCACACTATTTCTGATACAAGGATACTAGCAGTCTAGACTCAGTCCTCTTGGATATACTTCATGAAATATCTTATTTACTCTAACTGTAAAACAGGGAGGTTCATTATGGTACCAGTATTTGTTTATCAGTAACAACAGTAAAGCATCATGTAAATCAACAAGTCAATGAAAAAAAAAAAAAGTATAGCTAGAAGAAATCAGCAGCTGCCCTGAAACTGTCAGCTTCCTGCAGGTTAAAGATTTGCTGAGTATCACCACCAGAATTGACCAGTTCTGAGATTCAATTCAGAGATACAGCAAATTCTGCCTCTGGACAAAATTCCAGTGTGCAGAACTTCACTTTGGCAAATCACACAGACAGCTGAAGCTATGGAGGAGTTGACCCTTTAACTAAACAGTTCATAAAATTTCAGATTATCACCATCTTGTCAATGATTTGAAGAGATCCTCAAATAACTAGAAAACCTGCTAATATCTGCAAACATACTTTTCCGTTTTAATCTTACCTTTGGAGATACAAGTTATATAGTTTGAATAGTCTAAAATAACTCACAGCAGACACTGAACCAAGTAATTTCACATCCAACAGCTAAACTCCAGGGGAAAAGTGCAGTAATGAGGAGGCAATACAAAAGAAGATCTGAACTAGATAATGAAGCTGGAAACCACAGAACTATATATTATTTATTGAATAAAATGTACTGTTACAGGATAAATAAACTTTTCATGCTGAATCTCTAAGCAGAATAATAGCTGCTGCTGCTGAAGTCTACTGATGCTGGATTGATACAGTGCGTTTTGGATAAGAACAGCCTGGAAAGAGAGCAGTGAAGTCTCTTTTGATAAGCAGAACTAAACAGTTTACTGCCTAAGATAAAAACAGGTTGCTAAAGGTCAAACACTTCAATGCAACAGCCAAAAGAAACAATACCATACCATTTACCTTTTAACCTTACTTCATACAAGATTACCATGTGCACTCAAAGATACAGAGTAGACAGGGGTTATTTGTGCACTCATATCCTGAAAGAAAATAAGGCATTCCTCTCTTCATGAAGCCTTACAAAAAACTTTTTTGGGAAAAAAACCAAACAAAACCTCAACAACAAAATCAGTTCATGCTTATAAAGATCTGGCTGAACTACACTGTCCAGAACCAAAATTAAATCAGGAAAAAATATTTAGTTATTTAGAACAGATCAAGCCAAATTAAATGAAACAGCACAATGAAAATGAATGATATTTTCTTACTTAAACTAAAAATCCCAGTGGGCTTTCTGTTCTTTAAAATCTCATAAAGGTATAAACATCACAAACTTTTTATTTTCAAATCAGCAGGTAAGGGATTTTGCTATTTCAAGGATCAGCATACACAAAGAATTCATTTATATAGTAAACAAAGAATTCTTTGATTTATTTATTTATTTAAGAGTACCATGAACTGTGTAGAATAACACTAACTGTTTAAAAAAAAAAAAAAAAAAGCTGCCTTCTCTAGGGTAACTCAGTAGCTTACACTCTTAATGAAGAAAACACAACTAACACTTCCCGTTTGCTGGCTGCAATGCACTGAAACCTGATCCTAAAATTACTGCTTAGTTCTAACATAATCCATTGATTCACAGCATATTACCTCAACTTAGTAATAATCTCTTTTTCATTTGTTCACCTCTTCTTTGTTCTCCTTAGTTCTCCACCGCTCAGCAAACTACGCCGTGGACAAAGCCAAATCACTCTTCCTGCCCCAAAGACCCTCCAGTTGGCCAATATATATCTAACAAAGGAACCACTGCTACTTCTGACAACCTTCGCTTCTGCCACTATTTCATCCAAGTCCTTCCCATTCCCTTGGCAAGTCTGCACTCAAGCTGTCATGTAACCTAGCACTCTGAAAAATCAAAAATTCATTGAAAAATATTTCACGTCAATTGAATTATCTGAGCATCTTTATATTACTTTGTGATAGAAATGCATTTACATTTCATGCATTTCTGCCAAATAGGAAAATATAAACAAACAAAAGGTATGTTCCACAGTTGCATGGAAACATCCATGAAAACACCTTCCACTGTAAATATATTATGTATATATGCATACGTTCTCTCAGACCTTAAATATAATATGTAATACAGCAGCTTTAAGGAATACAGTAAAAAGCTACCTACTTACTAATTACACATGCACTCTAAGTGATACATAGTGAAATCAATTGCAAACATAGCAATGAAAATTTGTATCCTTATAAACATAAAACCTTACCTGACACCAGGCATCGAGTATTCATACTCAGGTAAAATGCTAAGTGACCCTGCCTCTTTTAAAATCTTAGTTGATCCACAACAGACAAAAACAAGCTCAGCACTTTATCCCTAAGAGACCTCTGCATATCTTAATATAACTCTTCAGCAATATGCACATATCTTTTTTCAAGAATACTTAATACAACCTTAACCGTAGATGGGATACTTTTCTTTGGGATCACTGCTCTGGCTGCTTACTGTGACACAAGTAACACCTACACACATTAAAAGGCTCCAGAGCCAACTCGTTATGATGATACATGCTTTTCTCAGTAGCAAAAAGCCCATCCTGCTTAAAATAGGAACACTCCTAAACCACAGTTTTTTTGGTGACTTATCTGGGTCATGAGAGACCATATAATTACTTGCTTATCTTTGCTTCTGATTTTAGCAAAAACATAGTTGCAAGAATACCTCCTTCCATATCAACATAAGAAAAAGGAAAATTGTACAGTGAGCTGTAGTTATGGCTACAAGTAAATTTGACAAAAACTATGAAAACCATCAAAAAAAATAATCAGGGCATTTGAGTGATAGCTAGACCTACACTAGGGTAAACAGATTAATAACGTCATTAAAAACTCATCTTTACATTAAGAATTTATTTTTTTCTACAAATACAAAAAACTGAACCAAAAGCACTGACTGACATGATCATCAAATTTTTTAGGAGGCAATTTCAGGTACTCGATGAAGGAACGTTGCATTTCCTGCCTTACAATTGCAGCCTCCTGCAGACGCCTCAGGGGCATCCAGAAGGGAAGACACCAAGCTGGAAGCACCTGACTGCACCCCACTTGTTTCTGGCACCAGAAATAGCAGCAAGTTTTTTTGCATGATGTAGCGTCTCCACCCTCCAGCCAGGGAGTAAACTCCACTGCACTTGCCCATCGGCTTTAGAGCTGGAATTAATTCCCATCTCCACCCATGTTCCCCATCTCATTCTTTCCCCCACCCTCCTGGCTGCAGTTTCTGATCTTGGCACAAATCTTTTTTTTTTTTTCAACTGCAAGTCCAGTCCCACCCTGGTTCATTGCTTCCCACACTCAGTTACTAACCCTACCTCTCCTGTCACCACAAATCCTTTCATCCCTTCCAGATTTCCTCCACCCTCCAATTCAGAGGTCACCTCATTCCTCAGCTGGACATAGTTCCTCTTCCACAGAAACTCTCATGTCCTTTTGTCCCTGCCTTCCCAAGGACATATCCAGTCCTTCTTCTCTCTTCCTTATATTATGGTCCACCTCTTGCCCTATAAAAGAACTTGGAAAGGAAGATTCCTAACTTGACACTCACTTGCCTTCCTAGATTGGTTTCTCCCTTTCAATTGTGTGAAGAAAAAAAACGGAATTTTTTTGGGGGGTGGAGGGGTCCACCAATGCCACTGCCAAGAGCTGGTGAAGGTACAGTCTCCATCCCCTTTGCTGGGAGAGCTACAGGAGAGACGGCAGCACCAACAGAAGCCATCTAATTACACATTTCAAGGAGGCTGCATTTAGCTCACAGGTCCCCCCAAATGAACAAAGAGACATCCTTATCTTAAACTGTAACAGTCCTTGTCACAACCACCCTGTTCAGCTGCAGGTAACAGACACATGCAAAAGGACTTTCAGCTTTACTTCACAGCAAGTTGTGCCTTGGTGTAGGAACATTTCTCTGGAATTGCGGACTTCCAGTTCTTCATCACATTAGCTGAGAGACAATAAATAAAACAAAACTCTTTTGGTATTCATTTTCTTAAGTGAAAATACTTTAAGGAATTGCAAGCAATTAGAGTTGGAATTAAAGGAGACCATTTAGTTTACAAAACCAAGCTATCTCACTACCAAAAATACTGGTTTATTGTGACTGCTCTTTCTGCTCAAGAACTTCAAGGCTGGAGCCAACAGGTTCCAGTTTGGTTCACAACTAAATCAAAGTTTGGCTCCAACAGGCCATGTGGAAGAGGTGCTTATGAGGGTGTCTAGTGATGCACTAGTGCTTCCAAGTGAGTTAATTTCTGAAAATATGCAGAACCAATGCTATCGATGCTAGAATATGCTGAGGTGTCTTGAAGAAGAGAGTTCTGGTTATGGCACCTTTAGATAGAAATTGAACAGAAATATTTTTTAAAGTTTTATCTTCTCTATGACAAAAATAAACAGGTTCTATGCAAATACCACCAAAGACTACAGCTTTCTATAGATTTCTCCCTGATGATTAAGTAACTAAGCAGTGTCTAACCAGTACACTAAGTGTGCCTGAACAGCACTTTCAAGATAGTGAATGTTCAGAGACGGTAGCAGCTCAACATACAACACAGCGTGGGTATAGCAGCAGGCACATTTAAGGAGCCACACTGTGAATAAGAGAAATGGGTAAAGAAGTGTCTACAAACATTTCATTCTTTTTCTTGACATGATTCAGGATCAGGCACAGCACAGGGAACAGTACAGGGACATAATTTCTTAAAGTACGGTAGCACCAAACTTGTTGTAATACGCAGCTGAAGTCTGCAATGGTAAAAGTTGGTTTGGGTTTTTGGTTGTTTGGGCTTTTTGTTTGTTTTTAAACACCAGCACTTGCTTAAAGGAGACTTTTGGGTGTCTAATGAGATGTAATCATAATATGGTCTCCACTGGAATGCATGCAGTTTCTGTTACTGTCTATTTTCATAAAGCTTGTAACAGTTAATCATCTTGATTTATGCCTAAATAGAATTTAGTTGGAATCTGACAATAGAGTCGAAAGATACAGAGCACAGATGCTCTGAGACTCCATAAGCTAGTTTTTCCAGGAAGCCAAGTTAAAAAGAAACATAAAATGGGCAAATTTCCAGTTGAGGCTTGTGTTAGCATATCTTAATCTATTTATGATTTTCTGTTTAAAAATGCTTACGTGGAGATTTTTTTTTTTAAGGTAGCAGGTGACAAAAAAATTAGATATATAAATTATCTACTATACTGAGGTGGTGAACTGCTTGTGAGGTGTAATTATGGTCAAGTAAGCACACACAGAACCCACATAAGTACAAGATTTCATGTTGTAATGAAACTAAGTATTTAAGCTACCTCCAGTCAGGAGAAGGGGAAAGACTGCTACCAAGCCAATTAAACATTGGAGAAACAGTATCAAAAACAGGTATTAAAGGTTATTTGCGTCACTGAGGGCAATACTTGAAGTTCAGTAGTTTAAAAAATTAACGTATGAACAATCCTTCTTAAGAAGCGTGAGAAGCTAGAGAACCATGAACAACATGACCCACTCAATTAGTCAGTATTCAGCTTCTGTGTTTGTTTCAAGTCAGGCCGACTCTATTAAATGCCTTGAAAGTCAAAGTACCAAGGAAAACTGGCACACTGTAACCTTTGTCCTGTGGGGAGTCTTGGCCCTTGTTTTTCTGCTATGTTTTGTGAAGCATGCCCTTGTGATATCCATACTGATGTCCAGACAATCACTGAGGACTCAAAAGTTGCAACATCAAAGCAAACAAGAGTCAAACAAAACAGGAAAAGTGATCCTTGCGGGTCAGCAATAAATGATGATGTGCATTAGTCATTTATACCCCAAGATAAAAATCTAATGTTTTCACAATCTTAACTTACAGAAGAAGCACATGCATAAACAACTTATGCTACAATAGATTTTTCTCCCTATATCATTTAAGAAAGTTCCCAATTCTGATGCCTTCTAAAACTATAAGATCACACAGTATTCCAAAGGTCAGAGACAATTAATAGTCTGTATGCCAAAGTTTTAAGACAAAAACTTATATAAATACTAAACGCACTCAAAATAATTTGAACAAAAAACTATGTAATGGTCTTCTGTAAACTGTAGGTAATATTAAATAATCCACTAATATTCTCATAAAATAACAAGCTATCACAAAAGGGTATAAGTCTCTCCATCTTTAGAATATACTGAGTTTAACCTGCTCAGTGAAACAACTGCCAAAAGAAAGAAGACATCAGGCAGTGAGATTTAAGAACCAGGTGACAAACACAACCTGTCACCCAAGTGTTTTTGGTCACAGATGATCCTGTATTTACACATGATTCAGTGCCGTATATAAATCAGATTACAAACGGATCACAGGATTAAACTATATTCACCAGGAAAACTGTCATATGCAAACCAAGTTTCTGTTATAGAAAGATAAGCACCACAGTCTGTAAAAGACTCAAAAATCCATAAAACTGTAGATTTGCACTTCAGCAGATTTTCACTCCCTACAGGTAGAGTGACACCACTCTGTCGCTGTCTACTTCAACCTCCTGAGGCCTGAAAGCTCTTGTCAGTGGAGGAGAAATGGAAACTAGCTTCCATGCCAAACATCAAGTCCTTCCTGTCACCACATTTCATTTACCACTTACAGGGCTTTCTGCATGTTTGCTCAGTTACCACATTCCCACCATCACATATGGTTTTACGAAACCTTTCCTTTATGACACTGTCCTCTGGTTGCTCTATGTAGATCTTCTTGTAAGCACCACTTGGACTCCTGTTTCCTCTCCAAGTCTTTCAGAAGATCAATGCTCAGACTGTATTGGGAATACTAATACAGATGAAGTGAAATCACTGGGAAGGGGGGAGGTTTAGATGTTAAGACAGCAGTTCGTTGAGCCTGGGCTAATTCTAAGGGAATTTAGATCTCTGGATCTAATTACTAGGTTCATGGGACTGATACTATTCTCATTCAGTTTCAATCTAGGAAGCAGCAGGTTACCCTAGTAACAATGCTGAAGACACAGTAGGTTATAAGAACAAAAAATACTTAAAACTTTGATCATCAGTGCGTTGAGTCAACTAAAAGAGATTTTGACCTTTAAACCTTAAAACAGTCCAAAAATAAAATCAAACACCACTGCCAACCTAAAGTCCACCAATGCCCTTCTGTTAAAGCAAGAATAAGCTGGAGACAAAGTTGAAGAGAAGCCTTTCTTTATCCTCTAAATTAAATCCACGTTATCAAAAGCAACAAGAACAAAACTCCACCACCACCACCACCAAAAAAACCAACAAAACTCCAAACCAAAAAAAAACCAACCTCCCCCCCCAACAAAAAACGCAACACACCAGAAAAACAAAAACTCATGCCTACAGAAATTACTGCCTTTATCAAGGCTCAGACTATTCATCATTTCTGGTTCATCCTTCAGTATTCTCAGGAGGTTCGCCAGTGTCAGTTCAGCTTATCCTTCCAAGCATCTCAACTACTGACAGTTTTTTCAGTATGCAATTTCTCATAATTAGTTCCTAATTATCTAACAAGGCTCACACATTTTTAAAGAGTTTTTTTCTCTTCCTAACACCTTTTCCAATTCTGTTTATACTCATCATCTCCTGAAACTAATCTTTTCTCTTTCCAGCTTACTCAGTATTATACTTTCCAAATCTTCTTTCATCCTGTTTTTATGTTCTTCTGGTTTCTCACGACAGAACCAGAAATTTTAAATCAAGCAATCACTGCTGGCTGCTGATTGAAAAAATGCTATTTAATTAATATCTCCTTAAGCTTTCATTTTATCTGACCAAGAAGTGGATCTTGTCTTTCAGATTTGAACAACCTCCTTTCACGTTTTCTTTGGTTTCAACTTGATCCAGCAATTTTATCAAGTACCTAACTACTAACCCTCTCTCCTTTAAGTCTTACAGAGATCTGCAACCACATCGTAACACCTGTAAACAATCCCCCTTAAGACTGTCTGTAAGCAAACAATTCTTCTTAGATCTTGCAATCTGCAGTACTGCGTGATCACATAATGAAGTGCCTCTACATCAAAAACTCGACATCCGTCAATGGGTTATATCCCCAGCATTCACCAACTCCAAAATAATGCGATCAGCACAGGCCTAAAGCTGTTTACATTAAAAAACATAAGATCTTCAATAGACAGTTAACGATAGAAAGCTAAAGGTGAATTATATCTAATTCCAACCTCTCTAAGAAATACCCTACTGTTACTGGATAAATGCATACATATTAAGTTCTCTTAGAAGTATTTCCCTAAGAGTGTTGCATATTAAATAACACTTTCTATCCGTTTTCCAATGAAAAAAGCTGCTGGCAAAAAGCTGACATGTGTTAATATATTTCCTTATTAAACCATACCTTCAGGTGCTGAAGTAAAATGAATGAGTTGCACTGATTTTGCATATGCAGCAGTTTGTAATTAAGAACACAGCAGTGCATATCAAATAACCCATTAATGTCCATGGAAAAGCTGAAAAACTGTAAAGTGAAGGACTACAACTTCTAAAGCATTGTGACCCAAACACAAGAAAAGGAAAGTAGCTGAAGTTTTTCTGCTTTAAATAAACATATTTGTAAGGAGAATAAAAGATATTGACCAAAAGCTTTTATGTGCTCCATTTTGCAGTTTCGTAAACATGAAAATACAAATTTCTAACAAACAGCTCATATTTACAACACTAAAAGATTCCACCATAAAAAACGACTTAAGGCAAGTGTGAACTATAAAGATCAAATAAGCATAGAAATGTAAGTGATTTGATTTTGCAATGGTAAAAAGGAAGTCTAGAGTAAATATTAAAATATGGTAGAAAAATCAGCAAGTCAGAATTATTACGGAAGAAAAAGTGTCTAAGAATGTGTAAAAAGAAATAATTATTTGCTTTTTATATATAAGGAGAGGGATACTGATACAAGGAAACTAATAAAGCACAAAAGGATGAAACAAGATCATAGGTAGATGATATAATTAAGTAAAGGAATTGACATCAATTTTTATGAGAAGCCTAAGGCAAAATATCAAAACCTGAGACAAATGTTTCTTGATTATGAAAAAATAAATTAACTCTCTTAATTACAACTTACATTTAAATAAAATAAACATAAGCTCAGAGGAGGCATGATATATACTATGCTACCAACCAAATTAGACTGATGATGATGAGTCCACCATTAAGGCCTTGCCACTGTGTATTAAGTACACAAGGTTTGAAGGAAAACAGAAAAGCTAGGAGGGAATGAAAATCTACAGCTTCCCCATCTTTTATATTCATCAGGCATGTTACTCTTGTCTGGTCTATTCCTGTCAGAAACAAAGCATGCCTGACCTCATCCACAATCAGAAATAATCCTTTAATGTGTTTTTTAGCCACTGTTCCAGTTCCTTCAGCTTCACTTAACTCACCTACTTCTTAACTTATATTTTAATTAGGGGATTTTTTTTCTAACCTAGATAATTTTGCCTGAAACAAGCAGCAGCACAAGCAGACCAACAAGCTAATCTGAGGAAACAGTAACCTGTTTCCCTGGCTCAGCTGAAGTCAAAAGAAAAGGTACACCCAAGGCCAGCTTTGAAAGCCTCTTTAATTTCTTCCTAGATTCCCATTACTCCAATTAGTAATTTATTTATTTTACTACAACTGCTAAAACTTAGGTGCTTAATCTATCATATGCAAGCCTAACAAAAGTTTTCTGATATATTTACCATTAGCTTATTCCTAGCCAAGATGCAGAAGCTACTTCATATTTACACCCTCCTTCACCTTTACACTGTTTGAAGCAAAACAAAACTAGCAATGGACACAGGGGGGCCTGGGGGCAGGGAAGAAGACATACAGTATATTCCCATACATTACGGAAACTGTAACTTTTATTACAAAATAAGCGCCTGTGATAACGGTTTTACCTTCTGATATTAGAAACAGAGCTTTCTTAACTAAGTTCTTGTAATGTGAAGTATTGCTTTGTGACAGGTCAGTCTTTGCTCAGAGCAGCACCTCCAGAGAAGAGTCCAATTAATTGTGTTAAATACACACAAAGACAATTCAGCTATTGCTATATAGATTTTATCAGAACAAGAGGTATGACAGAGAAGGGGAAAAAGAAACAGTTTTTCTGAAACTGCACATACTATAACTGCTGAAACCTGCTTTTCTTACTTAACTGTAACTTCTAGGCCAGAGATTTAAGTAATTTACTTAAAAGAAAAAAAAAAAAGGAGTTAGCAGATCTGGAAACAGAATATGGGCAGCCTGTGGACCAAGCCACACACCTATTTTTCCTTCTTTCTATGCATTATAGCTACGAAGTTTCAAATGCAAACTTTAGAAAAATCTCCTATTTTCACCATCTTCCAGCAAGAAGGCTGTTAACAAGCAATATTCATTTAGAAAGTCAAGTAAAGAAGCAATTAATCCAAATGTTTTGAATATTTAAAAATATTATTCTGCTGAACATTTAAAGACATTGGTGAACTGAAGCATACAATCAGACAGTAATTCCCTTAACAGAAGAAAGCATTCGTGAATGTATTAATTCCTGTGCTTCCTTGTTATATGCCAGAACTCTGTAGTAATAGCCAAATTGAAGTTCTGAATGTTAAATCTCATTCAGAGACTCAGACGTTTGATTTTTGCCAAAATCAAGAAAGGTACTTGGTAAAATTATCATTTGGTAAAATCTGTCTTCAGAAAGTAACACATTTCCAGAGGTAACCCTTGTCACTTGCATATGCAATGTGTAAGAAACTGGACACATAATAATGGACTAATTAACACAGTATTGCAGACTTGATGTCTAGACAAGATAAGACATTTCAAGAATCCCTGCTACTCCTGCTCATAAAGGAAGAACAAAGAGATAGCCTTCTGTGTAACACTGATGCTGAATAGCTCCAATTGTGAATTTAACACCAGGGACGTATTTGTCATCACTTCCAAAAAAAATACCACACTTCAGCAAATTACACACTAAAAGCATAAGCTGATCCTTAACTATATAAAAACAGAAACTAAACAACTCCAAAACAATACTTTAATGCATATCACATGTTATTAAATGCAAAAATATTTTAAAAAGTGCATGAAATGGTTACATTAGCAAACTACAGACATTCATTGATCTTGACATGACAACACAAGCTTTTCTGCTACACTGTTTTCAAGTATGCAGACCAATCTTTTAAGCATCCCTTTAATGGGGTTCTACCTCACTATGCTCAGACAAATACTCAGACAACATATAACACCTTATTTCAAAATTATAAATGTAGAGCAAAGAGGGAAAGGCATGTTCAAAGGTCTAAGGAAACACCTAGCTTCAAAAAACCCCAAACAATAAAAAAACACCTCAACCAAGAAAGCTAATTACTTCCATATTTTTTAAAAACACTCTCCAAAGCTTCTAATTACAAACAGAACATTAAAAAACACATCATAGATATAGACTCTACTTAATGGAATATATTACAATATGATACACACATTAATGCTGCAGAATATTCATTCAGTGCAAAGAGGCACAAAGATTGAAAAGACTATGCACCTGGATGGAAGAGAACAGTTTTCCCAGTACCTGCTGTGCAAAAATGACAGGAAAAATTCTGTTCTTTCAACCACAAAGTGACAAAGCCAGAGGATTCTAGGAAATCAGCCCTTCTTTGAGAGCAGCTGAACCCCCTCCCAGTGGAGCAGATCCCAAAAGCAGGGGACCACAGCAAGGAGCTGGGATTCTGCAGTTCAAGAATAGGGAAAGGACGCTGTCAAGAGAAGCAGTGAGCAGAAATTGCATCCTTGGTGGAAAGAAAGCATGTTCTGGACTGTGATGGCAGCTGAGCTCAAGAGACAGTGCAGTGAAACACTGAAATAGGCTTTCCAGGGAAACAGCAGAGTCTCCTTCATTGGAAATATGCAGGACTCAAATTGACAAAGCCCGTAACAACCAAAGGCCCTGTTTCAAGAGGAGACTGGCTCAGGTGAGATCCCATCTGACCTGGATGTTTCCATGATACTGTCACTATGCCTGTTCTTTCAAAGATGAGATCAGAAATGTCCAGGATCTGCAGTCCCAGTTCAGAAATGTTTTCAAGCACCTGTGCATCTTCAGCCATGTTCTTTCTTTCCAAGTAATATTGGCACACTTCAAATTAAATATAAACTTTGGAGTTTTTCTAGTTTGTTTAAACAGAGAAAAGAATTATCTCTGTCACTCTCAGTGTCTGGATTTTTCCAAGCCTTTATCTAGGAGTAGAACTTCTAGTCTCCTCTTTTTATGTCAGCTTCAGTTAATATTTGCAAAGCAATGCAGACTCTTAAAAAACAGCCACTATATAGCAAACAGCAACCAGCACTTGGTCATCATGAGCACACGAAGCTCCGTTTTTCTTCAAATGGCATGATTTTACATGAATGCTTGCAGTAAGTCCCCCGTCAAATAAATAATACACAAATATTTTCTTGATGAGTCAGTGATCATTTACAATCACATTTCCTTTAAAATTCTGAATCTGGGGATTGTGTTATTGCAGGTTAGAGTGATATGAGCGATACACAAGATACGGAGAAGCACTTATTTAAACAGAACACCTGTATGAGTATTTCATTCAATTGCTCAAGGGATTTTTTTTGTTTGTTTTCATTAAGAGAAATAACAGACTATATCATAAGGTGCCACCTCCCTCCCACCCAGAGCATCAGGCTGCCTGTTTCTCTGCTGTACAGCAATGAATTTGCTCACTGTGACACTGCATGTTCTGTCAGCACAGTTTTTTGCCTCTGCATTTGCCTGAAATAGTACCATACCATGAAGTAAAAGTACATATTTGGAAAATTTTGCTCTTTGTCCTGGTTGGAGCTTTGGAGACAGGTGGAGAGAACAAAGCAAAGAGGGCTTTATCAGGAGCTTGGAACAGCAAAAATACCTGGCAATCAGGTATTTTGAGAATAAATATGAATGGAAAAGCAAACATCACTAGATCTGGTGCTCCAAGAGAAAGCAGAAAAACTTGGGAGACAGAAATTGCAGAGCTCCAATGGGTAAAGCCTTCCAATCAAGCCTCACTTCCTCAAACACTAGCTGGAACCTCACCAATTCTTTGACACATACCCAGTGGCACAAGCCCTGTCTGACTTCATTACTTATTTATTTTAAATACCTTAATAGCTGTCCAGTGTATACTAAAAAACAACCTTTTGGAAATCTTGCTTTGCAGAGGGATTACAGCTTCAGCATTGTGCAGCATAAGTCTTTGCAATAAATAATTTATTTAAGTAATCCTTCCACAAAATTATATTCCAGAAATAATAACTAAAACTAGTTATTCAGAAGCTATTTTAAACACCTGAATTAAATTTAACTGAAGTCTACAGAACAAAAATTTTTTTCTGCTATTACTTGTGTCTTCAAGACAAACAATCAGAAAAAAAATAATGAAAAGGCTTTCTTATAAATATATTATATATTATCAGGTCACTCTTCCTAAAGTGTAATTATAGCTTACAGTTCACTTTAAAGATTTAAATGCATAAATGATTATGCAAAGTCACTATTAAAAGAAAAAAGGTAGAAAAAAAAAACTCAAACGCAAAACCAATTGAGTAGAAAGCTATTTTTCAAGTGTCAATAAAATGGAACAGTGTTACAGCCCAGGAAATGAGCTCACAGGCAACAGAACAAAGGCCACTAGAATTAAGATGAAAAATGAAGACCTAGAATAACCTTATCTCAAACAAGACATGAAACCTATTTTCTTGAAGATGTTATTATGAGATAAACATGAGGGGGAAAACTGAACTGTATTTCTATTTCACCCATCCCAGGCACATGTTGAAAACACTGCACATTACAGCAAGTTTGAAGGAAGTCATCTCTTTCTTTCACCCAAATCATAAACTTTAAATGCAATTTACAAAGTTGGACATAGTTGCATTTATATCAGAAAGATCAAGTCAGAAAAATCTCCAAATTCTGCATTTAAAATAACAAAAATTAGAAAGAAACCATTTCAATTGTTTAAACCACTTTCAATTGTTTACGACAAATGAAATTGAAGGTCATTGTAGATAATTTCCTTACTGTGAGGAGACACAAAAGAGACTAATATATGAATAAGCTTTCACTGAACTACCTCAAAAACTCAGTGTTACGAAAGTAATAGAAATCTTGTTTTGTATTAAATCAATCCCCAGTACTCAATACAAAAGAGAAAAAACCCCAGCTTTTGACTACAGTAACCCTCTCATCTGTTTATATCTAGATATAAAACACTGTAGTCAAAGCAAAATTTGAAAATTACAAAGGTCCTGAGATTCAAAAAAACCCCAAAATAAACACAAAACCCCAACAACACCCCCCCAATCACAACAACAAAAATAAACCCAGCCAAACAAACACAAACACACAAAACAATAACAGGCAGCTTCTGATGTTCAATCCCAAACCGCATACATTTAAGTCAAGGAAATTACACTGCAGAACTGATTTTTGATTATTTAATCTCACATAAAGCCTTTACTTTTTACTTTACATTTGAAATTATTTGTATTATATTTGATTTTAAAACAATTATTCAAAGAAGCAGTCATTATCTTAGCTTGAAAAACAGCAGTTGCTGTATGTAAGTTACAAAAATCTACCACTACTTTCCATGTACGGACAAATGTCATGATTCTTCAGAATTAAACAGTCAGAGATGTTATCATCACATCATCTCCAGAAATCAAATTACATTCATATTATACTCCAAGAAGGAGGAAAAAATAAATCAAGATAATTCCAGCAGAGCAAACCATTATTGTATTAGTGAGAAAATGCCAAGAGGACTCACCTGTTCAATCTCCTTTGTCTTAGCTGCAATTGCTTTTGAGCGACCAAGAAGCTGGCCATCCTCGTAGAGTTCCGTACTGTCTGTTATATTTGCTTCCGCTTCCCCTGTTTGTTCAACATATAATGGAGCTGCAGATCCAGCCTTAAAAAAACCCACAAACACTACGTTCAGTTTTGAGAGCAAAATAAAAACCTCAGTGTGAGGGGAAAAAAATAAAATCCCAAATGCAGTCATCAGGTCAATATGGAGTTTGCTCATCAAGACTGTTAGTGAAGTATTATTGCTACAATCTTAACAGATACAGAAATAGGGATTTTAAACATGTAGAAAACATGACATCATAAAACCCCCTGTGACTCAGTCCTAACTGTGTAAAGGCAATGATGTCAGACAACCCTTACCTGCCCATCCACTGAGAAGAGATTTGTGTATGTAATATTTGTAACACCAGCTAGCAAGAAAAATTCACAATGAAAGTCTGATTAGTTTTCTGGGAAAGGATAAAAGTAACAAAATCAAAGGTAAATAGGCACCAACAAAAAAAAATGCTGTCAGAAAGAACTCTTGCAGCATTCAGGACCAGAGGTCTAATATTAAATGAAAAGTGATACCTACCGTATAGCAAAAGTAAATGTGATTAGAGGATTTCTAACAACATGAAAAATTACACTGAAGTACTGAAATCGTATAGACTTCCCTCTAAAGCAGAAATTAAGACAGTATCCCTATACCAAAGAAAACAGACTCTACCTCCAAGGAGTTTGTAGAGAAGAGGTAGTAATTTGCTTTTACACCATTATTTAAATCCGAAATGATGGAACAGATTTGTAAAGCAGTAAAATATTTTTTAAAAAGTAGGATTTGAGAATTGAAGAAGATGAATAAAACTACTTTCTGTTATTCAAGAATAGAGGTCAAAAATCTTAAGACTCAACCAACATGAAAGGGAAAAGCAATAGACAGAAAAAGACAAAAGCTTAAGTGGTCCTGTGAGCACCTGCTCAAATCTTAGCAGCAACAGAAACCATTAAGATTGAATCCCAAATCTGGTCACGACAATAAATATTGAAATGCCTAAGAGTGAATAAAGGCTACTAAAAAGTTCAGTGCAACACAACGCTCAGATGTTAAGCACTATGTAAGACAACCTGCAAGAAGTTAAAAACTCTTGCAATTCGTACATGACAGCCTACTAATCAAGGTGAGAGGTATCGTTTCTTCTAGAACTCAGAATGAGATGCCTCACCTCCTTCATTAGCATTCCTATAGCCCACTTTCTTAGTCAACAAATCATCTTACACTGTGCCATAATCAACTGCAATTGCTTCATTTTGATACTTTATTTTTAACCTTTTTGCCAGTGCAATTTTCTCTGAGGCACAGAAGAAGCTTTAAAAAACTCTTCTCCATATGGCCCACTCTTCCTTCCTCCCTTGCTTTACCTTCCCCTCATCAAGAACAGAAGTGATACTTCTCTTCACTGTTACTCTTCTGAACCTCTCAGAAATGTCCATCTGTATGTTCTCCTCCATATGGCATTAATCCCTGGATCAGTTCTTGCTTTTTCCTTACTCTAACACTTCCTCCCTTTTTTTTTTTGCCCCAATTACTTTTTTAAGTTTATTATCCAACTAGATCTTCCTGGCCAGCATTGAGGAATTGTTCATGCATTTGCCCATTAGATCAATAAAAAAGACTTAAAAATTCAGATAAAAATGGATCCAGTGAGTTTATTTCTCTAACACAGCCCTAACATTCCACAAGCGTGAAATAGAGGAGGAAATGCGATGCTTCTGAAGATGCTTTCATTTTCCCTCAAATTATTTACAAAAAAATAAATATCAAACCCATTAATTGTAAACTTTAAGACACATGACTTTGTAAAGTAAGTTCTTGTAAAATAGGATTTTGTTTTTTAAAGAGTGTCTCTAAAGTTTTAGAGACACTAAAACTTTATCTCTGTTGAAGCCAACTTGAAAGTCAAAGAGCAAACTACCACAGAATTAAAACAGATAATTTTTACATTAAATGACTTTCGGGTTGGTTTAAACAATTCATCTTCCACTAACATAACAGAATCCAAAAAGAACATCCTACCCAAGAGCAGCATAACAAAACAATGACTGACAAGGGCTCTAATCCAACTTCAATACAGCCAGTGATAGAAGACAAGGAGGGTCAAGAACAGATGGGAACAAACTAGTGAATAATTAATACTGATTATTAGTGAAATAAGGGTTCTCTTATAAGTCTTATGGTTTACACGTACACTCATGTTTTGACTCAGAAGTCCCTTGGTAATTTTAAGGAGTTCAGTAGGCATACAGACCTACAATGCTACAAGAGTTCCTTGGAGAATCCCTGGGACAGCTGGAGCCTTATTGTGTCAGCTGTAGCTCAACATGAATTCAAATTATACTAACAAAATGTACTCTGGCTTTGTCTATTTCTTCAAAATAAATAAATAAATATCAAGTCTTTAATCTCCCTCTCCCTTTCAACAAATATTTAATAGCATAAGCAGAAAAATTCAGGAGTAAGTCACAAAATGTGCTTTTCAGAAGAGTACAGAAAAACTACTCCATCATCGTAACATTTTAAAATAAGTGGATTAATAATCATATCTTACATCATACTCTGTTATTTCAGGTAAATTGCTTTCCTCAACCTTCTCTGACTTTTCAGCTGCCCACTTGCTTGCAGCTTCTGCAAGTTCCTTTTCTGATAGTCTGTTGCTCTTTTCCAAGGCCTGTACAAAAACATTATAGTCAAGATTTAACGTGAAATACACTTACACACAGCAAAACACCTTAAAATTAAAATAAGGAGTTATTCAGATCCCTAAAACATTTTAAAATAGGAAGCAAGAAAATTGAAATTATTTCATTTGCTGATTTCTTTAAAGAAAAGTAGATGGGGAGAGAACATAAAGCAATGAAGGGAGAGAAGGGAAAAAAATCAATAAAGCTCATAAGACTGCTAAAACAACACCCCACTTTCAGAATCAGTTTTAGTAAATTCACAGGTCAGAGATAACAGAAAACTTATTTGAGATCAGTTGGGCACTAAAGGAAGTCAGACACAAGTGTGGAGTGATATAATAATTCAATGTGATTTTCAGGCATAAAAGGTTGTAACAAATTTAAATTAAACTACTAAATACTAGGTAGGGTATACAACCTAAGCTAATTAGGGATAAAAAGTATTGTATACGTACTTTAAGTGATCAGTGCTGCTTCCATTAAAAGCAATTATTTTTTAATGGAGGTAAAGCTGATAATAGAGTCAGTCACAGCTTTATGGCCTTTAATTCTACCTTTTCATTTGGAAATTCTTGTATAAATAATATTTAAAAATTGATTTCCCTCTAAGAATACTATTTTACTATCAGAGCAGCAAACAGACAATGACAAATAGCAGTTTAGGAATAGTTGGCTTTATAGATCTTGTTACCACTATTGTGGGTACTTAGTTTGAATTAACTGTATGTACAGAAGCATCCATCCAAGAATCTATACCACTCTAGCTTTAAAAACTGCCAAAGTGTTTTTCTTCCAGCGTTCCTATTTCCCACAGTGTGTCTGACTTTTATCTTTACCCTGACTTTTCCCTAATCCAAAAATTGTGTACTGTGGTTCTGTTATGCATCTCTCCCTTTTCTTAAATGTTGTTCTGCCCGTTGCTAACAAAAAGACCAGTGTCTTCATAACCAGCAGTCAGCTTTGCATGAAATGAAGACAAATAAAATCCCATATGACCTATTATATTTCCACAAGCCATAAAAAGAATCTAGTATCTAGTGAAATACAGAAAAAAACTTTTTGATTTAATCTCACTAAATTTAATTCTATAGGTTGAATGTCAATAAATATGTATTAAATCCCAAGTGAATTTTATTAATGAAGTAATGGTATTTCCCCAGGTACACTATAACTGAAGGGAAAGAACAGGACATACTTTTCAATTGAAAATGTCTGCAGCTACACTGGCTGCAAACACACAAGAAATTAACAACCAAGTACATCTTGTAAATAACCCAAACTGCTCCCCCTCCCCACATTCCCTGCCTCAAAACAGAAGTCTCTTTTTTGGGTGGGTTTGCTGGGGTTTTTTTACCTCATGGATAAAATAGAACAGTAAAAACCTGTCACTTTGCTGAGATTTCCCTTTCTTGCACATCTGTCTTTAACTATGTTGGATACAGCCTCCAAATCTTATGGTCCACACAGATATTAAATAAAAACACAGAAGATTTGTGCTGTAGCCAATTAAACAGGTGGCTAAGATCTGATAACACCAACATGTATTAATTCACAAGCATGATTATGTAAAAAATTAATTTTAAGATAGATAAGAATACATTTTCAGATTTGTAAATAGATACTACGGCAAAAAGAGGTATTGGTGGAGAAACATACAGCTTTTTAAGTATTTCAAAGCTAAATTATAAGTTAGAGCATTGAAAATCATCTCCTTTAATCTCTAATATAAAGCATATGAGTAATTTCTCAAGCCTTAGTAGGTTGTATGACTCTGGCTCTAGAGATGTTCATGTTTTTGCCAACATTTTTTCTTTCACTACTTCTGTGTCAGTGATGCACTTCCATAACTTAACTGGTCAGTGTAATTCAGCCAAGAGGCTGATCCCAACAGACTCCACTGACACAGGACAGTACAGATTTGGTGACTTCAAGAGAAAAGCAATAAACAGTCATGGAAGTACTTCCATTTCTGCAGCTAATGCATATCCCATAAATATTTGTGTTGTCTGGGGAAATTACTTTCATCAAAGTTTCATTTTGTGTAGCCTACACAAGATATGCATACGCATGCAAACTGCTAGCAAAAAAACCAATACAGCATAGATCACACCTGACTGAAGATGAAAGCAGAACATTTACAGAATACTTTATTTCAAGCTCACACTATGTATTAACACAAGAGCAAGAGATTTTGCAATTCCTCCTTGTTCTCAGTTTTGTATTAAGCAAGGTTTTGATATTAAGCTGCAGTATGCTGAGTCTGTAAGCAAAGTAGGTGAACTAATTATAAAGTTTATTTTATGATCTAAATCAGTGTAACTTATGCATAATAGCTTTTATCTTACTTTCCTTATTTACATCACTGAAAATACATCACTTGCCTCCACCCTTAAGGACATTGGCAATTAGCTAGCACAGCAGTTCTAGAAGAGCTGCATAAGGAATAAATACTTAGAATAACACAGCTCAACCAAAGCCTGTTTTTTCCCCACCTAATTATTTTCTTCACTGTGCTCTTCTCACAATAAAAAGTACTTTTTTTTTTGTTTTAAGTTGTGGGATTTTTTGTTGTTCCACTGCTTTTATTAAAAAACCTCAAGAACGGAGATAGTACACCATGTTACTAAGGGCAAGTGCTACTTTTTAGTAGGGCCTTATTAATTTCAAACAGTATCACGCATTGTTTCTTAACTTCTCATTAAAGTATTCCTCAACAATTTACAGAAAATACTCCTGTGGAAGTGTTAATTTTAACCTCAAATATAATTTCCAGGGAAGCAGTCTGTGATGTGAAAATGATTTTGCTGCCACAGGAAAGCCAGAACAATACTGAATGCTGATTGTTCATTACTGTTTATTAGCCTGTCCATTTAACTAATTAGCAAGACTATGTAGTTGATGCTTAGCCCGCATGATTTTATGGGAAATAAAACAGCATCAATAAAAACAAAGTGACATTTACCAAACTATCTTGCAACACAGCTCCCTTCCCAATAAATGCCATCATTCTTGCCACCTCCTCGAGTACCCTGTTTCTCTGCTATTTACATTATCTTCTCAGTCAGTCAGATACTTTACACACTATTTCCAAATCCAGTCACAGCCTAGGAATTACTAAAGCACAAAGTTCAGTGCAAATACAGGCTTGTCCAACTGATCTGTTGCTCCTAAAAACCACCTGACCATTTTTTTTCTCCTTGCCATTCCTTTTCTGGCACAACCTCAACTTTGAAAAATGACAATTTTAAATACATACAAAACTCTCTTTTTCCTAAAAAGAGACAATGAATACCGACTAAAAAGATCTGTCAGTGTCATCATTAGATACACAGCATTATCAGCACCTTCCTACCAGGTAAGGGAAGTCTATCCTCTGGTGGATTGCAGAGCAATTCAAGATGCTCCCTTCCATAACAACTGCACACAGCATCTCCTTCTAACTGAGGAAAAATTCCAACTATGAGCAATCTAAAAACACAGCAAGAAATACTCGAAAATTCACCTTTGATGAGGGTACTGCTGTGGACCCTGAAGGTGATGCATCTCTTGATGTTCTCAATGTTCTCTCTTTACCTACAATTAACAAAAAAGTTAATGACTGTGAAATTAAAGATCCATTTTTCAAATATGCTTACTGGCTTACAAAAATTGCAGTGAAATTTGCTCAAGTCAGACATGAACCTTATCACTCTCTAAAACTACCTGATGACAGGAGGCTGTGGCAGGATAGGAACTGGACTCTTCTCCCAGGCAAGTAAGCAACAGGACAAGAGGAAACAGCCTCAAGCTGCACTGGGAGAGGTTCAAGTTGGAGACAAGGAAGAATTTTTTCACTGAAAGAGTGGTCAAGCATTTGAACAGAATGTCCAGGTAGTGGACTCAATATCCCTGGAAGTGTTCAAGAAACAACTGGACATAGCACTTAGCGCTATGCTTTAGTTGACAAGGTGATGTTTGGTCAAAGGTTGGACTCAATGATCTTGTAGGCCTTTTCCAACCTTAGTGATTCAATGATTCTGTGAAATCTACATGTTCCACCATCTGATAAATATTGATAACACTTTCTTCTCTTCACAAGGAGAGAAGAGATATAGCTGTGTCATTTCACACGTTTAGGAAAACCCACTATCTTTTTCTCCCTCATTAACTGAAAGGGTATATCAATATGATTCAGCACGATGATGTAGCTTCACTTTTTAATATTCATGTAATAATATAAAAGGGTGAAATATTAAACACCAGTTAATCATTCCAGGAATCCAGGCACTGTAGGAACTGGTTTAGCAGGTCACACTATGCTGAAAAGCCCTGCCATGGGAAACACTCCTGTATTGTATCAGCCACAGGCTAGATATTCTTTGTATGATCAGTGTTTTTCTTATAAGAGTTACAATTGGCAAAATGTCAAATCAAATTCACTGTGTTAATCACAGTCTGTGCATGGTCTTGCCACAGACCAGTTTCAGGCAGCCCACAGCAGCAGAAATAGTTGCAGTGTAAACTACTAGTTTTCAAGCTGTGGTCCACAGATTACATCTAAGGGATCTGCAAAAGGTAAATACAAAAAGCAAACATGTTGTCAGTAGGCCTAAATTAACTAGACTATTCACACTCACTGGGAAACAGTTGACTGTTCACAAATAAAATATAAACTTACCTCAGCTTCCATTAAATTTTTACCAATACAATTAATAAAAAGATGAATTAAAATGCCTATCAAATACTTATAAAATTATTTTAGTAGAGCTATAAACATGATTGGCTTCAAATATGGCTTTAATTTAATGAATCAAAGCAATGAAGAGCAGACATAACATCTCACTCCTATGAGCTGAGCTATTTTCCTTTTTTTTTTTACTCAATGCCATAAAACAATAGTGCATATGCATTTTAAAATACCTACACAAAAATGTAAGGAAAAGTCTATGCAAAATGCATATCTTTAACAATAGAAAATGTTTAAGAGGCCTTTGAAAAGCTGGTCTTCAAGTCTTTGCCACATTTTCATACCCATAGGTATACAAAGCAAAGATCAAAACCATGCACACTGTTGGAGGCAAGTAAGTTACTGCTGCAAGGTAATGCTGTAATGGCCTACTAATCCATGCAAAAATCTTCACAACTACTGATGGGCCTTTCAAAATTGCTAATGAAAACAGGTGGGAAAGTTACTCTGACAGAAGCAAATATTCTAAATTGCACTTTAAACCTGTTTGAAGAGGATGCTACATGGAGACCATACTTCAAAAACATAGCAATCAACCTTATTTAAGTATTTCTAGTAGACATAAAACAAAAGAAATTGACTTTTGACAGAAAAAAGCTTTTTTAAAATAAATAGTCAATTGAAAAACAAAGAAAAATAAAAAGCTTCTATAAATACAAAGTATATGTCAAAACCAAAACCAAGAAAATAGAAATAGTCATGTCTTTAATCTGTCATACTCCTCAAAGCACAGAACATCTCCATTATCACCACCAAGTAACCCTGAAGTTTTGCTCCTGTGATACCTGCTTTTCAGGCCCATGGCTGGGCCACCTCCTTTTAAATTTACAGACTACTCTAACTCTGCCTCCCACCATGCCTCCTTTATCAGACTGGATTCTTTAAAGATTATCTCAGTTGAATGGATTATATGTTTGCACCTAAACAGATAAAAATGAGCTGATACAAGGGGCAGTAAATTATTCAAAGTTAAGCAAAGAGAAAAACCACCATTTAATTGGTAGGCATCATTAGGCCATTTCTTCTGAATGTGTGTGGCTATTTTGAACGCAAAAGCCCTACCTGTAACATTAAACACGACACTTTCCAAGCCCATATTTGCCTTCTTGCATCTCCTCTGCATATCACCCTACAGACCCCTTACTTCCTGGCCCAGTGAAGGAATACTATACCATGCTTTTCTCCATGCTCTCCCATCACAGATGAATGCCTGTCCTTTCCCTTAGCCCTTTCTCTGCCTTGAACAAGGTTATTCATGTCCCCCCAGTTTTCTTCCTTTAAGTCCTGTATTTATCCTAACGCATGAAGAGTTGTAGAGCATGGGACATTCCTTCAGTGGAAGTCGCGAGGCCAAACCAGTTCAGACAGCATGATTTTAAACAGTATTATGATATTCTAAAAAGATGCCATATTGCAAGTTCCACACGAAACAGTATATACTTTGCATGTTGTAAATCCATTTAAGTACCAACTCTAAAACGTACTGTTGATACATGTATGTCCCACCTTACGTTCCCTTTAAATACGTAATACGTGAGCTTACCTAAGGCAAGTCACATTCAAAAATTATTCTAAAAGTATTGTTTAAGCCATTTATACTTTGTGAATGGGCTATTTTAATTCAGTCATCTAGAGGAATAACTTAGTAGTACTATTTTCCAGGGACAGGCAGTTATAAAGAAACAGTCCTCTGTAAAAGCCATCTGCTCTCTTAAAACTGATTTAAAGGTCACTGGGAGAGATGTTTAACCACGCAATTGGGAAAAAAAAAGCAAAACATACAGACCTAGATGTAAGCTCCTCTCTTGACCAACATCTTTTCTGATTTGTGAAGATGTCTGCTTCTACTTCACTACTCCCACTACTGTCCAAGTAATTCTGACAATATTCTATATATCTGTACTAACATGATCGAAGTCAGCTCAAAATTTTAGGAATATCCTGAAGCATTCCAAAATTTTATATGGCTTTCTCACAACACTGTTTTCCTAGTAATTATGAGCTGCATACCTACAACACTTCTATAATGTAGTAAAATATATTTTCCTTTTCCTCTCCTACACTTAGAGAAATTCATGTTCACTGAATGTTACAAAATGTTAAAAGAATTGCAATGACCAAATAGAAGGATCATCTGTATTTTACAAGGAGTGAAATAATTCCTCAATATTTAAACAATGCTAACTAAACTATGAAGATCTTTTCTGGCAAGAAATGCTACATAATGGTTCAGTGTGTTACTCTGGAAACACAACATGTCTAACAGTGAATTTAAAAAATCTAATTATATTATAAAAGCTGCCAAAATGAACAGTAGGTTTGCATAGTTCGCTAGAAAGCAGTTGCAGAAAGGCAAATCAAATTGGATTAATTTACATAAGCAGTACAAACAGGAGTGGCTAAGACCGTAGTATACTAAAAAAAGCAATTTTATCCTTTTTTTGCCCCCAAATCATTTAAATAGGAAAACCTTGAATATTTTCAGAACAGATGATTCATTAGACTTCTGGAAAACACCAACAGCCAAATTTTTAAAATGCAGGACACACACAGTATAGACTAAACTGACACGTTTCACATTTCTTTGAGGAAAGCAAGATTTGAGAGGATCTCATGATAAAACGAAATTGCTAAAAAACAATCAGCTTCAAAGGCCTAATAACACAGTTCGAAGAACATCTGGAGAAAATGTAACAAGTATGTACTTTAATTTCTCCATTTTTTAATCCTTCCTTTCCCCTGGCTGAAGGAAGAAATGCTGTGATCTGCTATAGATGACAGCTAAGTTTCTTCTAAGGGAATCCAATAAAGCACACAAAGAAGTAATAGGAGTTGATACTAAAAGGAACATAAAATACTAGAAAAGGCTGTGCAGCTGAAACTCCTACACAGTCAGTCTAGAGCTGCTACTGAAAAAACATCTACCATCTCCCACGTGAACTATATAAGGGAATAGAAAGTACAATGAAACAACCAGAGCAGACTATGCAGAGATGGTACAAAACATTGTTTTCTCATTGCAAAAGAGAGCACGTAAAGAAGGCTTATACAGTGAGTTGCAGTTTCACCTCACTAACCAGTTCTCATCAATAATCCAGCATTACCTTGCTGAGAAGAAATATTTCTTTTATGTAAAGATGACATACTTCTGCTATGCTGGTGGAAAGGATAGGCTTTGCTTCTTTCAGGAGAGTAGCTCCTGCTGCTGACACTAGAGCCAGATCTGCTGTGCGGAGAATCCCTTCGGCTCCCTGGTGATTCCCTGAAGAAAGGAGAGTCCCTCTTATGAGGGGATCGATCTCTCACATAATGAGAAGGATAGAAGCTTTTTCTTCTGAAGCCATCTCTGATGTCCCTTGGAAGACAACACAAAAATAGAAGTTACTTGGTTATCTTTCCAATGTTTCTGGAACAGCACTAGGCAATACAATGGTAACATTTTATGCCTGGCAAATACAAATAGGTTAGCTGTCCAAAATTTTAAGCATTGTTAAGAGTACTAGGCACTGAGTGAAAAACAAGTGGAAAAATAAAGGGTTTTAATTTTTTCAGATTTCATTGAACTACTTCATTGCTAGAAGCTAATTCCTTTCTATTTCTTGATAATACAGCTAAAATATAAGAAAAAGACATTAAAGAAATGGGAGCTCTTGCAATTTTTTTTTTCAGATTCAGTCTACTTCCCCTGGAAATTAAGCCTTTGCTTATGCTAAAAATTGCTAAAAATGCATATGCAAATATTGCTCACATTATTTGGTATTTTTCAGCTCTGTTTTTCTCTTATTTTCAAGGGACTATATCCCTCATTTGATTTCACACATATTGCTATGGGAAATATCACTGAGGGATTTCAGCTTATATTGAGCAAAGACAAAAAATCTGCAGAATATCTACGCTCATGCCTATGTATCCACCCAAGATCAAATCTTGAATGAAAATGTGAAGTCTTATACCTCCTAAAAATGTTTTTCACAGAACACAGCATTAATGTTGAACTTTACTGTAAAATGTCCCAGACTCAACTGATTTTAAATCATAATCTAGTAACCACCACACCTTTCTGTTAAATTTAGATACTGTTACTCCAGACCATAAGGCAAACATGTTGGTTACCGGTAGGTTATATTAATATATATCTACATGTACAGGTAAAAAAACCCCAACAAACCAATTAACCCAGTATCCTTTCAAACTTGCCCTAAAGAATCTCAGAGCTAACAAACACACAAGCCAACTAATACAAAACTTGTCACATTTGCCTTGGTCACAAGATGCATTGCTGAGAGAAGGCAGTACTTCTCAGCTTCTTCATAGCGTTGCTAGAAGTGAAAATAAAGACTTCATAGCATTTCTAGTAAATCAGAATGTATTTCACTGTTCTTCTCTCCTGTTTCTCATCATAGTCCAATATTTTAAACAATGGAATGTCTCACAGAGATGACCAACTATCTGATGGTGTCATTTAGCACAGTGTAGCTATACCTAATTTTATGCTGGTGGAGAACAAGAAAAAAGCCCACTAGTGTACAATTCCTACACCATGTTACAGGCCTACATCTGTGACAGATAACAAAGGATTTCAGTGTGCCAAAGGTGTTTTGGACTACTGAAACTACACAGGTAGCACCACAAAAACAGACCCTATGACACTGGTGTATTTTATACAGTGCTGATTCACCTTGTGCTTGGAAAGCACATCAGCACAAAATGGTTCTGCTTCAGAATAAGCAACATTAGGGTACTCTGCAGCAGAAAAGTCATCAGCATGGGGCACAGCCACTAAGGCACCAAAAATTCTTCAGCTTATTTCTTCAATTCCAGATGGAACAAAGTATCAGGAAAATAAAGTCTCTACTTTGAAAATTTTCTTATGAAGCTAAAGTATGGATCAATAGCCTCAGATGTCCTGGTTTTAGCAAAAAGCCAGTGAAACAGAGCCAGGTTTTACAGTTAAGTAATTACCTCACTGTCAACAGACCACAAGCTTTTTATAGGTATTGCATAATACAGAAAAACACATTTTACAGGTCTGCATACCAAAATTGATACAAGAAAATGTTACATGGATTTATATCTAACAGGTGTGTTAAAATCAATATTAATTTCCTTTCTAAACATCTTTTCCTCTACTTGTTATGACACTTTCTCCTTCCTAAGCAAGGCAGCAAAAAAAACCCCACCAATTACAGAATTGCGAACTAGTACTCTATTTAATATCCTCTATTCAGTAGCCATTGCATAGATATTTACATCAAAGAACGAATCACCCCAGAACATACAGAAGGACAATCCTCCTGCTTTCTTTAAAGGCATAAGAGCAACGTGCCCAACTTTTGGACACCACTCTTTAGAAAATTACAGATTACCTGGAGACTTCCTGGAAGGAAAGAACTGAAATTATCAGAAACCGGGAAAACACATTTAACAAAAACACATTCAAAACCCTTTTTCCACTTAAATTTAGCAAAAAAGAAATCTAAAGCCAGGCGAGTTGTCAAACCTATGAGATGTATCCAAAAACAGGGAACTAATGCTTTATCCACATTATATGTATGAACATTTTATGTAGCAATAGACTTGAAGAATACTTGAAGAATATGAGATTAGCTCAGTACTGAACTATTTTTTCCAGCCAAGTGAGGGTTATTTATTTATTAAAGAACAAATTCATCAAATATTTGTCAAGAAGCCCACTTTTTCTTCCATTTCTTTCTGAACTTCTCTTTAAATAATGTTACTTATTTTTAGAGTATAAGCTTTCTGGCAGACCAGTACACCACTTTTATGCACAAAACACATTTTTATGAACATGCATTAAGCCCTCATATACAGAGAAGTTTATTATGGAAATGGTTACAGAGCCTCATCTATTGCACACATAAAAGAAATACACCAATATCCACATAAGAACTTAAAAAATATCACTGAAACATACGTTTAAACAGGAAAATATTTGAAAGCCTCATTCTACAATAATATTATGCACCGTAAAATAGAATCTCACTTTCAATTTTTGAATTTCCATTTCATCACTCCACATTAATTCTTAACTAGACCATATCTCATACAGAACATTCAAACCATTAACTATATTAAATCTGTTTTGGACAGCATATAGCAATAGCACAGCATTTCTGATGTTTTCCATTAATGTAACAAACTACACTGAATAGAACAAAGTAAGCATTGTTTTGCTTTTATTTTTTTTCCTTAAATATTTAAGCTAACATACACCTGCAATTCGGTAATGAAGGCCTCAATTCAGCAAAGCAGTTAAGCACATGCTTCAGATTCCAACACATACTCAAAAGGTTTATTGAGCAGGGGCAATATTTAAGAGAGATGCTAGATTTTGTGCTCAGCTGTAATTTTAAAATTGAGCTACTGCCCTTAATAACAAATACAGGATTAATCCCTTTCATATAGCACCCCTCAGATCTTTTATTTTGCATTCTTATTTCAAACTTAGTCCTGAAAGCAAATTTTGTTCTCTCAGCAGTGTTGCAACAGGAAGTAGTATCATTGTTAACCTCGATGACACCTGACCGTTAAATTCTCACTAAAGCTGACAGTCCCATACGAGGTCCTAAAATTTTACAAGTAAACAGCCATACTCTGATATACCATTCACCAAGGACCACTGAGGGAAGAGCACCAACCATCAGCTCCAGTTTCCTCAAGGATAAGACACGATTACAGAATAGACAAAGGTATGGCTTTCTGCATAGCAGAAAGCCAAGAGAATGCAACATGGGAGATTTTCAGAAGCCAAAGGGTCAGAAACAACACCACCTCTAAGCTGTTTCTACCACAAAGAGCACTTCTGGTCTCATTCCTCCCTGCAAACCATTCAGCAGCAGTGTTGTGGAAAACCGAGGGCTACAGGAAATCACGTAGTTTACAACAGAGAGTGGTTTAGCTTAAGCTACATGAAACAAAGACAAACTGGTGTGTCCATTTTATATTTTAAGAGTACATAAAGGTAAAATTAAATCACTTGCTAAAGGTGAAATGCCCAGGAATGGAGGTGTACTTGGATACATGACAGCACATCATATGCAATACAGGAAAAAGCTTTGTTCTAAGTGCACTCTCACTGAATTCATGCTACTGGGCAACTGTGTGCAATACCTTGTCTCTGGGACTTCAACGCCCCAGCACAGACATTCATCTTTTCAACTAAAACATTCATCTCCGATATGGTTCATCCATAAAGGACAAAACTCTCACTTTTGTCACTGGCATGAGGAGACTAGCAACAAAATAGCACATTGCTGTGGAACAGAAATTGAGGTTCTTCCAATCATTTATAGCTGAGTGCTGTGTATGACCTAGATAAAAAAGTCAGAGATCTTTTTCTGATCCCTTCCATCTGAGAAGGATTATTGCTATTGTCAAAAGGGATAAATACTCCATTTATAGGCTTGGGCTTAATTACTAACCTTACCTAAAAATAACCCACACGATTTTAAATAAATTGAGGAAATTATAGATAGCTTCTACAACACTAGACTTCAGTGCAAAGAGGTAAAAGAAACAAGACTTGAACTGAATTCTTAACTGAATATACTTTCTCTGTCTCATAATACACAGGCAAGGGGGAGGGGCAGGAAAAGCACAACTAAAACAAAAAATCCTCTTGCCTTGTCAGGGCACTGCAAGGGCTAACAGAGCTCATGAGAACATGATTCAGATGATGTAGAAGACATTTCATAAAATATACTACACCCCCAATCTCTAAAAGAAGAGTCAAGAACACCTGCACTTTCAACATCTTCAACGTAAGTGTAGGTGGTAGAAGATTCCAGCCACCATCCTCTCTCCCAGAAGTCATTCTATTTCTTTCCGAAGTACGTGGTTGTGCAACAAACCAACAACCTACTCAGGTTCTGCTTTGGAGACTTATTATAATGTCATGTTGTTATCCAAAGATCCTTGTGCAGATTTATCATAAGCTAAAATAATACACTGAATTACACCATCATGGATATAAGTAATTGCACCTGGTTCCAATGGCTTTCATTTGAACATATGAAATGATGACATCTTATGACAACTGGTTTTCAACGTTTTATGACTAAGCAAGTAACTGCAGCACTTGTGATACTTGCATTTGCTTTAAATGAAATAAAGCTAATTAGGACTAGTCAATGCAAACTTATTAACAGCTTTTTGTATGAAGGCAAAAGGAAATACGCATTGTGAAACACTGCTAAGTCTCATGCAGGGAAGGGTAACTAGACATATAAAATGTGCCAAAAAAAAAAATCAAATATATATAAATGTTTCACAATTTTTTTGATGCATGCAATACTACTGAAGTTATCATGTGCTAACACCAAAACTCCACACTGATGTCACTTGTACACCTCACTCAATATGAAAGCTACTCATCTCCCGCCACCTCAGGATGTCATGACAGACCAGAGAACAAAAACTAAGACAACTTGAATATCAATATTAGAGAGAAATGCCTCTTTGTCCTTCAATTAAACAGTAAAGCTGTGCACTTCAACTGCACTGGAAATCCCGGTACATTCCTCTTTATGCTTAGTAAAGAGAACCTCATTCCTAGTGTCATCTATAATGTACTATTAGACTTGTTAGAAGATAAGCCCACACAATAAAAGCATATTTAAACTAAAACTCTCTGTTATTTGACACCGAGAAATTATGCTCAAGCATACTGATAAAGACAGAGAAACAAGTAACAAAGAGTCCAGAAAAACACAGATTTAAGTAGTAAAGAATTAAAAGCAAACAGTTTAATAAAACTGTTTGCAGAATAAAGACAAAATATGTTCATTTGACAAATTAAGATCCCATTAGACAAAATAATTGCATTCAAATGCATGTGATCCTGGTTTCAATTTTCAAAAACAAGGGCTTAGTAAGTTCCTTGAAAATTCTCAACAATAGAAAATAAATCATAGGTCTGAAGTTCCAGATGGAGCATTTGTTTTAAGTGATGGACCTACTTACAATTTCTATAAACAGCTACAACATTTACAACTGCACTTTGAGCAGCATATCATGCCAGAAGAGTCAAGCAGTTCAGATAACTAGCTCAAGGAATAAACCTCTTTCATTTTATGTAGTAGCAACTGAATTGATTCCTAAACAGACTTAATTCAAAATGGGAACAATTGAAATCTTCTATCTCAATACAAAATAAAATTGGAAAGCAGAAGGAAGCACAATATGGTACACCTTGAAACACGTTTTTCCCCTTATATCAGAAAAACTGGTCATCATTACTGCTTTTAGACAAAGTTCTAATGGGCCAGACCTTTCTAAGTAGATCTTTGTACATTTACTCTCATCCTGCCTCAAGCACATGGAAAAGAACTTTAAAACATTTCCCTGAGGTACCAAAGACATCGGTACCACTCAAAAGGGTGTTTTCTTTGTGGTTTTAGAATTTCTTTTTTTACTTCACAGTCAGTATCAGCACTTGCAAGTGATTCAATGCAGGCAAGCATTTGTCTTATATACATACTAAGCATCAGAAAAAAAGGGATATTTTTACACTTTATTTTAGGGACATAAGTGAAGGTTCTGTTCAGCAAGCTATTAGTCTTTGCCCCAAAAGCTATCCTTAAAATCCTTAAGAAGAACCCAGAAGCCTTGAAATATCTGCTGGAGGAGCTCTTAAGCTTTCCATTGGTGTGCTGCAGAATGCCGTTAGTTTATTGACACTTAAAAGAAAGCACAAGTAGTGCACTGCAGTAGTATATACTGATTTCATCAACCCTTGGGGTTGACTTTCTAAGACTATTGATAAAAAGCTGCAAAAGGAAAGAACAAGTTGTGGAACAGGTTTGAAAGCAGTAATACCTTTTGTCAGTAATACTGACACAAAATACCCTTATTATAACTACTTCTCTTCTATTTTCAAATCCCTTAATGAGATCTACAAATCAGAAAAACACTCCATTTTTCTCTATAACAGAAAAATGCTTCACAGAACTTGATGTTTTTATTCTTAAATTGAAGTGAGCTTTGAACCAATTAGGTCAAATATGTTTCACCTGCTTATGCCCCAAAGTGTTGTAATAGTGGTATGGACTTCTGCACAGCAAATTTAAAAAAAAAGTTAGCAAACTACCTCTGCTTTTGGATTTCTCAATATAAAAGAATTTATACATATTTGACAAAAAAATTCATTGTACACAATGGCATTTTTCTTTATGTGGTCTCATTCCTTCCTGTCAAGTATATAGTTTGTTCAAAATCAGAAAGCCTCAAGTTAAGACAGACATTTCCTCTTATCAATTATTCAGCCATGTAGCTTTATCTTTTTTGTTTTCCAGTTCACTTTTTCCCTTCACTCTGATTACAGTTTACGGTCCCTGTAATAAACACTAACATCTCTTGCCTCTTTTTGCAGGCCATTTCCTATATATTCCAAATAGCACTTACTTGAATATATTTAACGTAGGCAAGCTATGCTGCTTGGGTAAATTCCTTATTAAAAATCCTTTTGCAACTCCTGCGTGCCTCCAGTTATTTCAGTGATTTAATAAGTTAACCTCAGAGCGTAGCTCCATGACAAATCATACTGATCGAAACTGGTGCTGCTACAATCCTGAACTTTGTCACCTTCCTTAGATCTGTATTCCCACTCCATGCCAAACATGGATTGATATTTTCTTTCAGAAAACCAAACTGGTAAATAATTATTTAATTCACTGTGATGGTTTAGCACTCAGGACCAACTCATTGAACATTCAAGGCCAGGCTGGATGGGGCTCTGATCCCACCAGATCTAGTTGAAGACGTCTCTCCTTATTGCAGAGGGGTTGGACTAAATGACGTTTACAGGTACCTTCTAACTCAAACCATTCTATGATTCCGTAAGTCAACACCATCAGTACACCTTTTCCATTTTACTTCCAAATTTCATAATCATGCTCTCAAGCATAATTTCCAAAAATAATTAGGCATACTAGTCTAGGTAAGATAGGCCTTAATTTAACACATGCAACTGTTAAATGTCATATTTCGGAAGAGAAAGACATTCCCACAGCTGGCTGACAAAACACTGTTGCGTGTAATGGCGTCAATATTCAGTTTCACTTAGACAAAAGCATTTATTATCAACTCATAAACAAGTACTACAAACCTTCATATACAAGGGAAAGAACCTTTAAGGCTGAACGCATGTCAAGACAAAAAATGAGAATAATTTGTTACCATGAAAAAACACCATAATCATTCAAAAATACTACCAATGGCATGAGATCATGGAATTCCATTACTCATGAACTTTTCCTCAGATGTGTTCATAACACCCTAAAACACAGTAGTTAAAAGTCAAAAAATCAAAACTCTTCCCTTTACAGCAAAATGCTTAGCAAAAGGATGTCTATACTGTCAGTAACACTAAACTTTTTCCTATGCTCTCCTATATCCTAATATTCCCACCTTTTCTCAATAGGAATTAAATTCCCTGAAATTTTTAGTATACTGATTATAAAACAAACAAGCCCTTGGAACCCAATAAATGGAAAATTTACCTCCTAAGGGAAATTATGTCAGTCCTTTGAGGCAATACTCCTCAACCTGAGAAAGCCACAACCACATTCATCAATCCAATTCATTGGCTACCACAGAGATGATTTAGTTAGATGCCATCTGAACAGAAGCTGTCTGGACTCGAAGGGAGACTCCCTTCTCTTTTCCTCCCCACTGTCTCTCAGTACCTAGATGTTTTTCCACAAAGGTGTTAGGAAAACTTTCCAGAATAATGAAGTGCTACTCATGGGAGTCTGCCTCATTATTTCCCAGTACATCATTAACTTGCTAGTTTGATACCATCTATAGTGCTAGCTGTAAGACTGGACCAGAAGAGCTTGCTTTTTAAAGACTTCCTTTAAGTGAGGTGTTAGCCAAGATCTCACAGTGTAAATGCACATAATCTTATCTTTAGGCACGTTACCCTATCATACATTGTAAACAGAGTTTACAGTTTATTAGCACTATGTAAACAGCATTGATAAGAAGAAAATATTATTTTTCCCCAAGATGTGACTCAGTTTTAAACAACAAATCAATGTTGTTACAAAATAAAACTGAGTTTGCACAGACTACTGAATTTTTCCTTACATGTATATCATAACACATTAACACCTGTAGTAAAAGTTCTCATGCAATAACCACTGTTATAAAATATGATGGTAGCAATTCCATATGACAATTTAAAACCTTACAAAACGACAGTGGGAAACAGTTGTACACACAAAAAGCAACAGATCCTTAAAACGTAACATAGCCCTGGATCAAAAGAAAGTCAAATAAACCAGACAGTAGTTGAGAAGTGACAAGAGGAGAACTGCTGTTTTATGGGGGTTTTTTACCAAGTTTGGTATGTTTGCTGTAATTGCTGTAAAATACAAGTCAATTTACTACCTAGCCATTTCTTATTCAACAACAATTTTTAAGAATATAAAGATATTTTTTGAGAAGTTTATAACTATCTGTCTCTACCCTTTCTCAATCCTTTGGAGTCACAACATAGAGACCAAATTTACACATAACTAAAACATTTCATAGGACCAAATACCATACACACAGAATCAGACTGAAAATTATAAAAATACAAAAATTATAAAATATAACTTTTTAAAATATAAAATATAAAATTATTAAAATACAAACCCATTATAATTACACTTTTCAAAAATAACCTTACTCAAATTTCTCTTACAGCTTTTAGAGGAGTTAAACCCAAGATTTTGAACCATTTCACATTTCATATAACAGGTAAGCTCTACTGCATGAGGCTGTATATTTACAAGCTCAGCAGGGAAAAAAAAAAAAATCAGGTAGTGGAAAGTTCTGGTACTTTGATAACTTCCATATATGAGAAATTCAGAAATATTTTGAGTAGAAAAATAAAGCTTCCCTGACATCATTCAGAAATTAAATAGAACAGCCAGAATTCTCCGTAACCAACAACAGCCAATGGAGTCTCCCACTGGCTGGGGAGTGTGGGGGGGAAATCACAGCTCAGACTTGTGCGGGAAGTTCTAGGGTTCTGGCTGAACAGTAGGAATATTGACACCACCCTTACAAGCTCATCATAAAAAATTATTATGAGAAAAAGAAATTAAATTATCAATACACCTTATATTATGACTTCAAACTCCTTTCTCTCAACCTGAGATGGAAATTGCATAACCAATTAGAAGAATCCTGCAAAGCCCTCTGAAAGGAACAACATTATCAGTAAGCAATTTTTGAAAGCAAACATTTTTTTTTAAGAATTGGATGGATAAATTTCACAAAAATAAAACGGGCCTTCAATAAACATCACAGTCAATTGTTACACAAAGAAAAATATTTAAAAATTAAAAGCACTCAGCAAAAACTACCTGCTAAAACTAGCTGCTAGTGAAAGCAAAATTCACCTCACAAAATAAGCACAAAGTCAGCTAAAACATGAAAAAAAAAAAGGTGAAAATAAGAGCAGTTTTTACCTCCTCTCCATATTTTTACATTATAAGGTGGGAGCAAAAACATTGCACAGTTGAAACCCTCTCTACCAGTCTCTCCTTTTCTCTCCATTTTCTCCAATGGCAAAGATTTCAGACGTGGAATGATACCAGTCTTGCTTTGAATGAGGTTTCTAGAATAATTCTATAGATATGGAAAGCAGGTTCCAACAACATAAATAAGAACAGAAACTCAGTTTGACATAAAGGTCTTAGTAAGAAATCAGGCAGTGTTCACATAGATAGTCTCTGGGTTCCTCTAGTTAAACAGAGGAAAGAGATTCATTACAGCAGCAAAACCAGACATCTGAAAAGAAACTTTTACTTTCAGTTGACATGCAAGAATGGACAGTTCTGAACTTATACACAGTCTTCAGTACAGGGCAGTTTTAAAATGCCAATCGGTAACCGCATGAGAAGATTTGAGTTCTTAAAATCCATTCAAAATAAATGGTTCCATGGAACCCAAAACACTCACATACAGTTAGACATATATAATTTTTACCAAGTTACAGAAGTCAAATTATGAAACATAAATATCAGTTTGCAAACAGATTAGTTGTCCCAGACCACAAAAGGGCTAAAGAGGCAGCGTAGCAGAGAACAGCTCTTAAAGAAAACGTCGCAACTACTGAATCAGTAAGACCACTGCATAAAACGCAAACTGTAATATGAAATTATTAAATATTTAGTGTAAACCAGAATCAACTTTTAAGTTATGTATTACCTATTATCTTGTTCCAAAAGTTCTAACTTCCCCCTTCCAGCCTCAAAAATATCAAAAGCCAAGGTAAATTAATTTAGCTAGCAGCCTAACACAATGGGTTGTCTGAACTAAACATTTCAACAGACAAGCCCTTGCCTGGAGTTGTAGACAGGTATAACGAATCTACCACAATGATCTATTATAAGGAAACTGTAATTTTGTATATGAATAAACAAGCTATTCTCAGTCAGTCGTGTGAATACCTGAGAGGTTCAATGTTCTGGCAGGGATTTTATTTATTTATTAAAAGAAAAAGGCATGTGGTAATGAATATGATTACAACTCTGCTTATCAATCTCTTTCAAAAGCAAGACCATTTTCTTTGGGTGACTGCCATATTTATTTCCCTCCACACATGGTTTTTAATAAAGAATGAAGTTCTTGTATGGTGTCCCTTAAGACCTGTCAAATACTGCAACAGAATAGCAGACTTATGTACATTTATAGCACCAACTCATAAATCCCTTTGGCTAAGTTTGTCTTTTATAAGAAAGACAAAGATCAGTTTACATTAAAAGAAAGGTGAAATCCAAAGCCTAAAGACCTCCCACAATAAAATACACTGTTTTAAATGAGTATAATATTTATACAGGTTCACAATTTCATTAATGAAAGAATACATACAAGGGAGGAGAACAAAAAACAAGAAACAACCTACCCCTGTAATTCAAAGGTGATTGCACAGTGATAATGTAAAGATAACTGCCTTGGCCTATGACACATCTGAATCCTCAATATTAGATGTTGGTTTATTGAGAGAAGAGTCAGTGATCCTTAACCTCCATGTGCAGACTCCCTCATCAATGGTTTTCGTTTAAAATAACTATTCTTGCTGAATAAGAATTTTCTTCCCAATGTACAATGTTCAGACCACTCCTCTACAACATTGTCATCATGTAATCCACCTGCAACAAATTAATCACTAAATAGAAGGGTAGTTCAGGAAGAGATCAAAAAGCCAGGACTGCTGGGCTTCTATCCCCCACTTTGTAACCAATTTTTAACATGCTCTTCAGTAAACACAATCTCACTGTGAAGGTGTATGCATCTATAAAAATCAAAATATATTATGCTGTACCAATTTTAATAATAAGGTAATTGCAAATTTAAATGTTCAGAAAAACATGTAATATTATCAGATGAAAGACAATGTGCCATTTACTTAAAAGATTTTTAAAACAAAATATTAAACTGTCTGATGAGTCTCATTGTTTAAGTTTCAGTATTTTGCCAGGCAGTTTTCTCTCATTTCTAGCACCAAAATTACTTTTGTATTTTCATTTCTTACACAATATTTCCTGTGCACTCTACAGATAAGTAGATCTGGTTTATATAGACAAATGGATTAGTATTGAAGACTAGACTAGTTCCTAATTTGACAGTGAATAAAGGAGAAAAACCTAACCAACAACCGATAAACAAAACAATGCACATAGTAGCAGGAAGTTTCCTTCATTAACAGAGAAAAAATTATTCATGACAACCGGAGAGAAAATACTAAAAATGTCCTAAGTAAGCCACTTCTCAGGAGTTTATTTCATATAAACAGTACTACTACTGATGCAGAGTACTTAATCTGCAAATACAGCAATCCTTATTTAACAAAAATCTGGGCCTCAGATAATTCTAAGGATCAAATTTAATGCATGTGTAGCTGGGATTTACAAGTGCGTCATTTTGTAATTTCTCTTTGAAGATGAGTCTTACACATCTTAAGTTGCCAAGTTTCGCATATTTCACATCTTATGAACTTAGTTTGGTAGGGAAAAAAAAAAAAGAATGAAGTAATGCTCTGTGCACTCAAAAGGATTATATTTTGGCATGACTAAAGTGAACAGCAGCTAGCAATCTTCTAAGGCATTTCACACTGAAAAGTTCATCTGACCTCATAAAAATGAACTTATATGCAAAATTAATTGCTATGAGGCCCAGAGAGAAGTACTGAAAAACTGGAGTCCTGCAACATATAACAGCATAATTCCCTGTAACTTCTAAAAAAATCTGACATGCATGAGTGCTTTGAATAAATGAGCTTAATATATTGCTAAGGACTAGTAACACAGCTCCAGAAGTGATCAACATCAGTAAAAGATAAATATACAAATAGGTCATGTCTTAATTGATCTCTACTCCTCTCAATTGCTAAATTTCACCATTTTCATAGCATCAGTGACTGAGAGAGTAAAACTGTTATAAAATGTGCAGAAAATTTTCTCCAAACTATGAGACTGTGCTTTGAAATAGAATTCGTTATGTATGCCAACTACACTTGAATCGAGAACCACTTCAAACCAAACTAAAACTGTAAGGTTACAAAATTCACATCAGTTCAGAAATCCAGCAAGAATTCCTTAGGTGACAACAGAAGAAAAAGAGCTAGGAACTCATTTTGAAATCTATGCCCCACATACTCCCTGAATTACTTTATTTTTTACATATAAAATACAATATTGCCATAAAGAAGTCATGGTCAGGACAACAGCTTTTTACTAAGCATAGTATAAAATAAGGGCTAACAACTCCCAAGAACCATGAGATCCAGAAAACAGCAGAAGGAACAGTTAATGCTCCACTCCTGGTAGACATGATAATGGCTACTATATAAATGACAACTGTTTGGAAAGTGGAGCTTAAGTCCATAGAAAGGATGAAGGCAAGAAAAAAAGACAGCTAAGCCAAGGAGTAGATCCCCAGCAATCCTCCTGTCACTTGAGGTGAAATGTTGCTGGTCAGCAGACACATCACAGCTGAAGCCTCAGCTCTGCAACTGCTAAGTAAGCAAGCACTTCCTATTTTTACACAAGAAGCTTAAAAAAATAAATAAAAAAGCCACCACAAAAGAAACAACAGCAGCCAAAACAGCAACCAAAAATAACACTACAAAAAACCTGACAGCTTGGTTTCTTCAACGTAGCAAAGTTTCAGAGAATCACACTCATGGAATATTCTGAGTTGGAAGGGACTCACAAGGATCACTGAAGTCCATCTTGTGGCCCTGCACAGGACAGTTCCAAGAATAACACCATGCGCCTGAAAGCATTTTCCAAATGCTTCTTGAACTCTGTCAGGCTTGGTGCTGTGATCATTTCCCTGGGGAGCCTCTTCCAGCACCGTCCTGGCTGCCAGGGCACTGTTCACTCATCTTCAACTCACCATTCACCAGGACCCCCAGGTCCCTTTCCATGGCACTGCTTTCCAGCATCTTATTCCCCAGTCTGTACGTACATCTGGGGTTGCCCCATCGCAGGGTGAATTTTTCACTCCTCAAAATTCGGCTTCATTTAAAGATTTTTGATATTGCAGATAAGCAGCATTTTACTGTAGGAGAATCTCATGAAATGTTTTTTAGTACTCTGAATCAAGATAGGGGGAACATGAATGGAAACTGTGAGAGATCAGAAAGTACTTTTTGACAGTCATGTCAAAAATCAAAGCAGGAAAATGTGAATGATGAATGCTTAAAAGGAAATGCTAACGTGATATTGGCAACAACTTCTTATGGCACATTTTTAGCTCCAGAATGAGTTTTTAAAAATAGTCAAGAGAACTGACTACTTCTGTTAATAAAAGCGCTATTATTTTTAGAATTTATAGTCGCTGCACTGCCTATGAAAGCCCATTAACTATACAATCTCCTTGTCTTTAGCTTCTAACTTTGTACTATGTTTTAGCCATCTTCCATGCAATTTAAGAAAAAAATCCCTCTTAAAATAATCTTAAATCTCCTTCTACTACCCCAAAGAAAAAAATATTTATATGTACTTCAAAAGAACTTACCAAAAATAACTTTTAGCATATCCAAAGAGAAAGTATTTTTGCATATAATAACTTTTTAATATCATGTTTTATAGAGCAAATGGAAAGTAATTCGTGTTTTCACCACAGGAGACAACATATACCAAGTACTGTACTTTGATTTCCTCTGCTGAGATCCACTACATAGCTCAATAGTGAGCCATATGCAAAAAAATCATTAAGTCTATTGCAAACATGTAACACTGCAAGTCTTTAGCAGTCTGATCATAGGATTTTACTGTCAAGGTTATTTACTATATTTATATAATAAATCAGTAGGGTTTCATCCAATTGCAAATATATACTCAAACCCTCAACTGAACCATGGATCTTTATGAAGTTGTTCCATAGCATTACTGTAGTTGTGTAAGTTACGTAGTCCGAAGTATAAAATACTCAGATGGGACTATCACTTACCACACAACATGCTTTTAAAGACTTCAAGAAAATGAGCTGACATTTTATCCTCACAATTTAAAAGAAACCAGGATGCATTTAAAACAATCTTTTTGGCCACTGGGTGCCACTCTTGTTCTGTGTACAATAAACTGCCTGACAGTAAGTCACGCTTCTCAGCCTTCTCAGCTTTAAATAACTCTGATTCTCCTAAATTGAGAGGAAAAAATGGAAGAATTTTTACATAGATTTCAATTAAACACTACTTTTCAAAAGCCTTTACTATTGCTTTTAGCCTCGGGAACGTGATTTTGAAAGAAGTATGGTACACACAGACTCTTATGGTACGTGGATTTCTTTCATGGTGAGATTATAGAATAACTCAGTTATATTACATCTAAATAATAATCACATTCAAAGGAATAGATGTATCTACTGCAACTGTGTAGCCCTGTATTAATACTGCTACTAACAGCTTCATATTCAGTTTGCAACACCACAAGACTAAGGCCTTCAGAAAGCTTGTCAGGCTTGCTCTGTCTGAGCTTTTCCAGACCTGCCTGAAGTTGTTTTTTAACTTGCTGCAGGCTTAATAGCAATGTTTCTAACTGACTGGGTGTCTATAGCTAACCTGGTTTACTTTCGTTGAATTTTGTATGGTACAACCATAGTTTTTAATATACAGCAGTAAAAAGGAGTTATTCTATGATATTTCTGACTAACACCATGATGCAGAATATACAAATACAGGCCTGGTATAACAGACATCTTGAGAAGTGGAAATGCAGGATGTGACACAGAAAAGCACAGCCATGAGATAACGTTCTTAGATTAGACTGTTAATATTTCATATATACTAATAATCAATTCTTGTCTGAATTTTAAGGTGGGTTTCATGCTTTTCCATAAATTTTGTGTAACGCTATCCTGTGCACTTTATTTGCTAACTCAAATAATCCCATATCAAACATCATTCCACTGTATTGTGGCCCCAAGATACTGCAGTCACAGAATCAGATAACAGACCAAAGAATTCCCTGAAGTTATCTAAAAACCGTGACTGACCGGAGAGATGCATTACGTTACTTACAGGCCGAGGTTACCATCCTAAACATGTTATCGTTATGCCTCCTATCCTTACTAAACACATACTAGAGACTTTCATGCCATAGCCTTTATTTTATTTCTATTTCAAACATTACAACTAAAAACCACTGTCCACTATTCTCTTTTAGTTCAGCAGATGTCCTTTCCCTGTCATTGCACTGCTCTGCTCTACTAACTGTTTGGATAACAAAGTAAAATACCCTAAATACTTCCAGCCTATGCATGGCACTACTATAGTTTTATTAAGTACCTGTATTCATGCTGCCGACTTGTCGGATGATCATCCCTTGCCCATCTATATCCCGATTCATCCTGCAAAAGATATGTGCAAAACAACTGTGTGACATGTATCTCAACATCAGATGTCAGGTACAGTTTGTTGCCAACTAGCTACTTACTGCGAAACCAAAGCATTTAATGAGCTAAAAAAAAAATAGCATTAATCTCTCACACCAAATATCCTCTCAATTTATTCACTGTACCCCATTTTCTTCCTCTATCAATACTGAAGAGAGCAACTTTGCAATGCTGTAGAAAACACAAAAACTACAAAAGTTTCTAAAATAAATACAGATGCTTTGACTTAAAAAAAAATTCCTGTTTGAAATACAAATTAACATCAATAGCTTGAAGTTACAGAATTCCAAACAGTTGGATTGCAGGAGGCAAGAGTAATAACGTTTACAAGAGACCATAAATTTTGTACTTATGTGCAACTACTGCTAAAAAAAAAACATTCATCATCACAACAGAGCCTAACTAAGTGAACAACTGTGAAAACTAGGAGGATATGTAGATAACGTTCATCAACTTGCACGTGCAAGGACTTAAATAGAAAGATTCTGCAATCATTCTTCCATTCATCCAGGTAACTTTGCACTGCATTACAGGGAGGGCTTCTGGGCATTTTTGTTTTCCCAGTTCACACTCTGGGCTTTCACACCCAAAATCTGGATTTTTTTTCTATTAATTCTATTTCAGTTTGTGATAACAGCAGTAGCACCAGTGCTCTGCCTGAAACAGTATTCTAATTGTTAAGTATTCAAGAATTAATGAAAAAATAAATATCATAAACGGGTGAGAAGAATCACCTTACGTACACCTCGGTGTGGAGGGCCACTTCTTCGGTCATGGGCAAAACTATGACCCTCTTCATAGTCTCTGTACTCAGCGTGACTGTAATCATCATACCGACTGTAATTCCCATCCCCAGGTCTCTCAAGCAGTGGTGGCTTCTTGGGCACAACGTTTACTATCCTATGGTAATCTCCCTAAACCACAAAACAAACAAAATCACATTGCTTTTAACAGCTGAAAATCTGTAGTGAATAAACAAAACTAAAAATAAATTATTTCTAAATATGGGACTTAAATAATCTTAAAAGAAGAAATTGTACAGGGAAACAATAAACATTAAAAATCATGCCCGCCTGATGGTGGAATAACTTATTAAATCTAATTGGACACCACTCAGATTCAATCCTTAGGCATTACAAGTTTAATTACAGCGAGAAAATTTTCAGCAGCATTAGCTACTTTCTAGCCATAAGCTACCTGGTTTTTTAACCATTAGCTACATGTATTTCTCAGAGACTTTTATATTAATTTTGGAAACCAACAAGAAAGTTACATCTCTAATGCCTGTAAAACAAAGAGCGCATTTGAAAATATTAACAATTTACTTAATGTCCACAACATCCCCCACATGACAGAGATTATAATTAAGACAACTCTTGCTTCATAATCTGAATAGATAAGCATCCACTCAATACAATGCAGTAGGTGATGTGAGTATTCAAGCGACAGAGTTTTAACACTCTTATTTTTAATTTTAATGCAAGTTTCAGACAGCCTTTTTCTTGAGCACAAAATTAATTTACTGCATTTCCTTCAAATAAACAACAAGTCATACACCATATGCCAATTACAGAAATCCTTTGTTTATTAAGCAAAAATTGCCCAGCTGTAAAAGATACAAATTCAATTTTCAGGAACAATGTTTTACCCAAGTCAATTTACCTAAGGCAAACATGAATGAAAGATTTTGTATTTTAAGTCTTCTTCCTTTAGCCTTTGGGCCTTAAACCGAAAGCTACAAATGCAGAGAGCTGAGTTAGCATGTGCAATTTGGAGGGTGAAAAAAGATAGTCAAACTATTTTAACAGTAAACAGAAGTCACAATCTAATGAACCAATAGCTTGTGTAGAAAAATACACAAAAATTACACTCACAAACTGCTAAATATTGTCATGTAAAACATTAGTTCTGATTTCAGAGACCAGCCAACAAATGAACTAGAGGGCAATCCAAAGTCAGCCTACAGCCATACTGATGCAAAGTGGAGACTTCACACACAGTCATACACAGCCACAATGCTCGATCTACCCTCACCTCACTGAACATACTACACATATAATTCTTTTTTTTTTAGTTTGGTGTCTTACAAAGATGCGCTTAGCAGCTAAAATAAAACAACTGCTCCGTGCTTTAACCTCACCCAGAAGACCCCATCACATAACTATATTGACACATAGAAGGACAGTTACATGAAAGCTCAAGGTGTATCTAGCTATGGATACAAGTTACTGTGCGGAGTACGTGCAACTTTATAGTTTTTTACCAGGATCTGAAAACGTGTTTCTGCTACAATCTATACTTGATATATAATTAGCACCCAGTTTAAATTACGGCACATCTCTCACTCTCTCAAACAAAATATACTTCATTCTGTATCAGTAGCACATCTCAGTTCCAACGTACTAACCTATCAGCAACTGCTAAGCGCATCCATAGATTGAATAAATTGGTTCCATTTCACTTGTCTAGTCAAAATTAAGTCAGACTTCTACACACGGGCAGAGCTACAATGGCACAGGCTTAGAAGGACAGAAACCTCCTTGGAACGGTCTGGAACCTGCAGATCTCTATGAGGAGGGACTTGATCTTCCAGTATGGCAGAGAGACACCACACCTTGGTTTGCCCAGCTACTGGGGTGTTGTTTTGGTAGAGATGGATAGTATTAACTGTGATGAGTGTATTCTGCTAGTCCCTTCATCCCCAGTTCCAAACACATATAACATAAAGCTAGCTTTGAACTACCTAGTTCTTGCATCAAACTGAATGCATCACATATTTTAAACTGTAAAGTAAATTTTCATAACGCACACATCATGAGTTGTTCTCAGAACAATAGCCTGAAGAAACGTCATTGATGCAATGGTAAAATTAAATCAGCAATATGTTAGCCAAGTCAAACTATTAAAAAAGAAAAATCTGAAAAAACATTCTGCCTTTCCTCTTGTCCTACTGTTGGTAAATATTTTGGAGGACGTAGCTAAATACCCTGTCCAAATGAATCTGATTTCCAGGTTGCTGAAAACACTGAAATTTTGTTGTTCCCTGTAAAGAGAGTTAAAAATGTCACAGAGCAGCCAAAGACTAATATACTCAATAGAGAAGCCTATGTAACTGGTTACCAAGTTACTGACATTGGTATGCTTCCAAAATCATGAGCTGAAAGTGTAACAAAGGGAACCCAGAAAGTATGCTAAATCAGCTATCCTATTATTTCACCATTTAAGATAATTAAAAGGAATGTCAGACAACAGGCACTGGTAAATGAAATTTTATTCTGCTGAAAGCACATTGCACAGCATGTAAATATAAATATCAAACAGTATTCTTAAAAGTTCTATTTAAGGCGTAATGCCTCAAAAGACAAAGCTACAACTTTTTTAATTTCTTTGTTAGAAAATTTAAACAAAGGAGAAAAAAAAGTTACCCAACTCTTTGGCACAGAAATTTTCTAAAAGCATTCTGAAGTTATTCTACAGCAGAGCAAGCATAGCTTCTGTGTTTGCTTTTACAAGCACAATATACATACATAACATACCAGGCAAGACTCCATGACTACAAAGTAGATTTCCACCGACACTTCTTGAAAAGCATTTCCCTTACAAGGCTTCAAAGCACAATTTCTTTAGCAAAGATGTACTTTCAACATTTGTTATAAACACTTCCTCTTACACTTTAAGCATCATAATAAAAAACTGTATTGGTGACAAGAACAACTTTGAAAGTAGTCACTTTACCACCTTAAATTACTTCAAAAAAATCACAGATCACAGTACATGCTGAGTTGGAAGGGATCCACAAGGATCATCAAGTCCAACTCTTAACCCCGCACAGGATCATTCCCAAGGGTCACACCATGTGCCTGAGAGTATCATCCATACTATTAACATAGAAAGAAAAGACTGTGGAAAAATACAACACAGTATTGACTTTTGCTCTTTAGAAGTTACTAAAAACTAAGTACACAACGAATTACACCCCAAAAAAATCAAATTATCAAAATGCAAATATTCTGAAACAGTTCCAATAGATTTGAAATTAAGAAAAAAGTACCCAAGACTTAATTTTGTAGGCATCTTATGATTTCTGTGCAGATACATTCGCTAGATTCAAAGAATGAGAAAATACAAGAACTTGGGGTATATTAGGAATTTATACAGGTATATAAATTCAGTCCTTATGGTACAAGCCATCGTATAAAGGTAAAATATAACACTATAATGCTGTAGAAACTTACATCACCATGAATCCTTGGAGGCAGACGATCTCTTGGCACTCTTTCATAGTCATATCGCCCTTCAGACCACATTTCATCTCTTCGATATGCCACTAAAGACAATAAAAATACAATTACTGAAAACCAATTTGTTATGAATAGACAAAAGGATAGTAAGCATAGAAATAAAGGTTCACAGACTTCTCCTAATATAATGTATTATGCACAAGCCCTATACATGAACTTTCTATTGTTAGCCCTTTAAAATAAGTATTTCTAGTTATACTAGAAATTACCATAGAGAGTAATTAATGTTTAATACCTCACAGTATGTGCAAGACCAACTGAACAACTGGAAATTAGTGTAGCATAATCAGCAAAATTACAGGACTTACAGATACTATAAACAGCTGTACTGAAATATATGAATATTGCAATACTAGTTGTACATATAAATGCATACATATGCAGCAATTTTGACACTGCTCTGCTAAAAATACTGGACTTTTAAAAATATATTTCAACTATTTATTAAATAACTTCTAGTTTTTAATATAACTTAATAATTTCATTAAATCAACTATCGAGCAGTTAAAACACAGCACATCAGTCACTTTGATTACATGAATAAAACACATTCTTCATATGAAGATACTTCCTGTTTTTAACTGGAAGCCAGCAGAACACAAAAATTTCTCTTTCCAGAGAAGGGCAGCTTTCAAAGTCAAAATTAGTAATTAAAGACAGATAGAATAAACCATCACCCCAAGAGATTCTAGTCATGCTATGCTGGGTAACACAGACTTGAGGAGTTCAAACAACTACTAGAATTATATTTTTCTAAGCTTCCCTTCACAATGGTAGCTCTGCTATTAAAAATAGTCCATAAGGAAAAGTAACAGCAGGTCATATTCAGAAGAAGAAATACATAACATTACCTACTTGCACTAAGTAAAAACATTTGATTGGAAATAGATTTATGAGGCTACATAGAAATATTAATACAGATGTTAAGAATCAACGTGATAAAGGGATTAATAACTGTAAACAGAGGTAGCATTAAGTCAGATATAAACCATTGCAAAAAATAACACTCACATACTCACTTTTCTGTCAGTTTGAGCAACTCCGCTCCTGAAGATCCATTCACTTTCCTACAAAAAAAGAAACTGAAGTTAGCAAAACAATGCATAAAAAAAATTCACTATAAGTAATTTTTTTTTTTAGTAAACCAGACAGGTACAACCTAAATGTTTTACCCCCTGTGATGTGTCTGAATTAGTACAGTTCCTTATTACACTCAATTAAGAAAGAATATGAATTACTCAGCTAAATTCACAGTATCAAAAAACTTCCTGTGACAAATTATAACAGACAAAAAATCTTCCTAATAAATTTCAGAATTTTCTTTGCCTTTTGTCATCTTTTACTCACTATCTCAAATCCCAGTTTTTCTTCCATTCCTTAGCAGAAGCTTTTGGAAACTACTGTAACTGCTTCTTAAAAGCACTTAAGAAAAATATTTAACATATTCACTTAATGTATATTTATTTAACTGTCTTTCAATATCATCAAGTAAAAAAAAATAAAACTCATTTGCACATTATGAGAGGTTACGATTTAACAAAGGCTTTTCCTTTGATAATACACAGTAAAGCCTGACAAAGCAGCTCTTTCCTCAACTGTAACAAGCATTTATATTCAGAGACTTTTACCCTACCGTTGGTTCAAATGAACCAGAGTACCTTCTTAAAATATTGTTCCATTTTATAACAGACTTGACCTTAAATTTATTTGATAACCAAGACACAGAACTAGTCTGATGTAGTCACAGATTATAAACCAACTAAGCCAACCAGCTGATCCTAGTTTTAGTAAGGGCAAAAACTAAAGGATCTGCTGTCCCTGCCCTCTAAGAGACAGAAGAGTTACTAATTCTGAAACTGCTTTTCATCTTGCTGTATTGGACGATCAGGTGTATCATCAGAAGCACCTTCCTGGCACTTTCACACTAACTGTCTCAACTTTTCTTTATTCTCTACTCAGGGACTTTTGCTAAAGCCTTAAAAATTCACACCAGCGGTTATATGTACATGAACAGTTCTTTGGCCAACTCCACGCCCTCCTTCCCACGTTACAGAGAGGGTGCTCCATCTGCTCTCACACCACTCCCACAGTCCTCTTTTCTTTGCACCTAGAACAGTACCTGGTACCCCTGTGTTTTTACGTATTGAAAGGGAGAGAATTAGGTTAAGCAAGACATGAAGCATCACACAGTATTCCTCAATTCACTTCACTGCTGGCCCCTCACCACCAGCCCTTGCCCCAGGGTGGATCATTCCCTCTGCCAGACCTGCCCCACAGCTGGGGAGCATCTGAGCCACCCACAGCACCCATTCCCACACCTGCCTGTCCACAGCTCACCCACCTCTCACATGTGCAGAGATTTAGGTACTTGACAGCAAGCCTCAGTTATTTAGACCAACAGCACATACCAGAAGCTGGATTCAAATAAGGTTTTCACGTGGGCTTTTTTTTTTTTCCGTTTTGACAAATACAGTAGCATCCCTGCCCTGGTGCCTGCAGCAGTTATGACACTGTTAACCGAACACAACACTCAAAAAGCAACATGTTTCAGGTAAGTGCCACTGAAGTTGAGTGCAAACTTACACATTGTGCTGCTCTGTCAGTCAAACCACCTCCAACATCCCAACACACATCACTGGCAGCAGGCACCACCACTCATGTATGAGCTCCATTACATTATCAGGCAGCCAGGCTGATAAAAACACTCCCTTTTCTATCACTGTTGGACCTCACTGAAACTAGCAAACATTATCACCACTATTTTGACAAAGCACGACACAAGCTGGAAAGAAGGTAGAGATACAGTATCACAAAAGTCATTAGATGGGCATTAAAAAAATATACACTAGAAAACAAGCAACTATGGAGGTGGGAAAAAACCTCATTTGCATTTAGAGGAATTAAATGAAGGAAGATAATCAGACAGAATTAACCACCAAGTACATTGCTCGAAATGCTAGTAAGGTGAACAAGTAAAAGACTAATTTTATAAAGAAGGCTAAACAGACAAATTTTAGCTGGGACTAATGAGACACAGTTAGGACGTATTTGAAAATAGCAGAAGAAAAAAGGATGTTTAAAGGGAGGAAAATGCATTTCCCAGCATGTTCAGCACATTTCATCTGTTTCTATAGAAAAAGAAAAAAAACCCATTGCTTAACACAGCTTTAATAACAACCATGAAGAATCTAAATTCTTAAGGTCAATATGAGAATATTCCATTAACAAAGATTCAAGAGATCAAATCTCAAGTTTATTATGCTGTATTCAGATTCATCTGTTCTCTCAACAAGTACAAAGGTGTTGTAAAGCAAATAAAAAAAAAATTTGTTTCACAGCTATCAACATTGCCACTCACACTGAATTACTATTTTCTATTAGCATGTACAATAAAAGTAGTTGATGTCTTTAACACAATGACACATAACCACTTGCTATATTATTTTAAACAATCTCTTCCTAATTTTGATCAGAGGTGACTGTTTTACCTAAAGCAAGGTCTTTGTTTTCTCAAAGAAATACATTCTGTGAAGGCAGAAGCCATTCTATTAATGCAGTACAAGCTGCTCTACTGCGATTATCACAGCACTTCGTCTGTATGTATATATGTATAACTGATGTGATGCAACAAGGGCTACTTCATCAAGCAGATTACATAGATCACTTCAGACTTTTTTGCACAACTGGGTTTTCTTTATCAATCGTTATTTTTTATTCTTTTTTGCTTTCTAAATAATATCTGCTAAAAATCCTTGATGCATTTGCAAAAGCACTCCCGTATTCTGAAATATTTTGTACACAATTCTTGTCTGTTTACACTTACTTGAGACATCAATCTTCATCAAGGCTAGAAATACCTACTTCTCCAGGATTCACAATTTTCTAGTGTGTGCTACCCTTCTGCAGAATCCACATTTTTGCTTCCAAAACATACAGCTCTCTAATCCAGATGGCTACATCTTGCCTTATGTGAACAAACCATAAAAACAATGCTGTGTCGTAAATGCGGGGACAGGCAGCTGCATTGTCTCCCATGCCACAGGGATATACCTGGATTCGTAATATTACTCTGACAAACAGCAGATTGACAAATGTGGGCCAGTTCTGTCTCTCCTCTGCTTTGGAAAGCTCTCAAAATCTTTCTAAACACCCTGTCATATCTGGGACAGGCAGAAAACACTGAATACACACAGTCATACTCCTAAGATGAAAAAGCAGAAGTATAAGAGTAGACAGAAAAATCTAACATCTCAGGAAATAAACTAATGTGAGGGGGGCATTAAGAAAAAAACAGAGATTCAAAGACAGTCCACCTCTTTGTAATGGCAAATATCAGGCTGTAAGATTTTCAAAAGCAAAGAGAAGTATGACTGCAACAAGTCTAGGTATATTCACCCAGATACCAAATCACCCGAGGGAAGCAGCTTTCTTCCAATCTTTCCCAACCTGTTCACAATCACTTTGACTTAAAATAAGCAAAAAAAGAAAAAGAAAAAATGGTTTTAAAAAATCACTGACCACAAAAGTCAAATTAACTCGCATCTCCAAAGGAAAAATAGCCAGACATGCGTAAACTGAATAAAATTAGCATTCCAATGAGGATTTACAATCCCATCAATTCTGTCTTCTTACCACATCATTCCAATATGTCACTGAGAGCAAGAGAAATGGAAACAATGCATTGGGGCTTATATTAATACAGCAACTGATGTACTAGCACTTCTCTTTGCCTGATCGCCTGCAGTTACCAACTTGTCCTTCACCAGTGCCCATGCCACGAAAAGAATACTCTACCAGGCTGCGATGGGGCTGCTGTGCCTGCACCATCAATGCAAACAAGCGCTTGGACCTCCGTGGCTTTGTCTTGCAGCACACTTGGACGACAAAACATGTCAGCTCTCCATACTGCTGTCATAACAGGTCAAAACGGCAACGCTCTCAGCAACTACTCTTGAAAGTACCAGCCAATCCTGCGTATTTCACACGGGGCAAATCCCTGCACCAAACCGTCCTCACTGCGTGCACTGGCTGCGTGAGTTGCCACGTCTTTTTATGTATTTCTGACCGCCTCGGTTCCCCTGAAGGCCCAGACACCCCAGACAAAGAATTTACAGACTACCCCTGAAAGGGGCTCAGCGGCCCCGGGGCGCCCCGCAAGGACAGAGCGCACGGCCGGGGCCGCGCCATCGGTTGCGGCAGCGCGCAGTGCCCCGCGGGCCCCGCGCAGGGGGGCGGGATGGGCGGCCGGACAGCCGGCCCCGCTCCGCGCCCCGCCGCTCCCCCGCGTCCAGCTCCCGCGGCGCCGCACCTCCCGGCACGGCCCCGCACCCCCCGGCACGGCCCCGCACCCCCGGCACGGCCCC
>JAWMRA010000041.1:27891773-27911608 GCA_035584735.1 Pseudotriccus pelzelni | reverse complement strand
CCCCCGGCCCGGCCCCGCACCCCCCGGCACGGCCCCGCCCCCCCCGGCACGGCCCCGCACCCCCCGGACGGCCCCGCACCCCCGGCACGGCCCCGCACCTCCCGGCACGGCCCCACACTTACCGTAGGGCGCCGCGCGTCGCGGGCCAGCCCCGCCCCTCGCGGATGGCGCGGAACCGCCGCCGCCACTTCCGGCGCTGCCGGCGCGTCAGCGGAACCTCCGCCCGCCCGGCCGCGCTCCCCGTTGGCCGCAGCCGCGGCGGGCGCTGCGCGTCGGCGGAAACGCGCCGGGATCGGCCCGGGGGGAGCGGGAGGCAGCGAGGAGGGAGCGAGCCGGGAGTCCCGACCGCTCCCGTCGGGACCCGCGCGTCCTCTGGTGCCGCACCGCAGGATGGGCTCCCTGACGGGCTGAGCCCGCCGAGGCGGCGGCACCGCGCGTGTGGCAGCGCTTGTTTACAGCTCCCTCGCTTCGGGCTTTTGCGGCGTAGGAAGGGACGAAATAAGCAGCTGGTCGGGACTGTGCTGTGGTAAGGGAACCGCAGGGTGATGTTGCGGCCGAAAGCTTCAGTACAGCGTGTGGAGGTTCCCGAGCAGTCTGTGGCTCTGCTGCCTTAACGGGGGTCTGCACGTACCGAGCTCTGAAAGGGAGTCAAGTCTCTCGCCTGGGGTTTGAGGAGGAAGGGCCGTCACCAACTGAGCTACCCATATCTGTCCCTCCTGGGTGAGGTTCTGGGCCAGACCAGATGCGATTTAACCAAGCAGCGCTTCTCTCATCTTGGCTATGCTGGAAACCGCTTTAAAAAAAAAATCTGTTAAGAAAGCGCTTAAGGTAGTCCCTGCTGATGGTCTGGTGACGCTTCCTTAATGTCCCTAAGTTTTTGTAGTTAGATTAGTGCGTAAGAGTGGTTCAGTTCAAACTGATCCTTTTTATGTTCCTCTTTGGCTTGGGCAGACTGCAGTCTTTCTTTACTGATAGCATTAACTTTATTTACCAAACTCTGATCCTGTTTAATATTTGCTTTGCACTATTTAAGTGACTATGAGATAAAACAGAATATTCTCTGACAGCTTGTTTCATGCCCCCTGTATAGGAAAGAACTGTAACAAGTGGTTAATAATCTTGTCAGGAACCAAGGAGAACGTGAGTTTGGTTTCCTCCTTTAGTACAGACATTTGATTATAAGGCTGAGCCAATCTCCTCTGAAACTAATGGTTTGTTGATTTGGGTCTAAATCAGGAATGAAATACTGTGTCTTAAGGATCGAGATAGAAGAGCTCAAATTAGTTGGCCTGAGTGAGCAAGCCTTGAGAAACGTGTTCACAAATCATTTATGCTACCTTAATTGATTAAATTATAAATCTGACCTTACTGCTCTGCACTTAAACACACAGATTTGTGCTTAAGTTGAAATGCTGTTGTTAAGTTTTTTGGTTGGTTTGTTTGGGATTTTTTTCTTGATGGAAGGAGATATTTGCTGTTTCTTCTTGTCAGCTGAGCGGAGAGACTGGTGATCAAGGAGGAAGAATGTGATGAAAATGTTAAATTTGTATTGGACAGTTCTGTCAAGTCAGAAAACTCCTGAAGTAGAACGCTTCTCAGCCTTGTAATGATGAGCCTCCAGATGATGTGTCTTGTCTAGAGATCTGGCTTAAAGCTGGAACTGGCATTTTTTTACTCCAGCTTGCTTCAGGAAAAAGTAGTGTGCAGTGAAAATGGTGGTTCTGTAGGCTGCCTTCGTTAATAATTTCCTAACAACTGAGCTATTAAGCCTGTAGTCATCTCTGCATGATGTATCACCTCCTCCTTGGAGGTTTGCACTGTGGTGCTGTGGAATATGCAAGCTGACTGCTCTCCAGCCATGCTGTTCTCCCCCACGCCTGCCCATGACAAGGAGGGCTGTGTGATCTCCTGTTACTGGGTGCTCCAGCTTTTCTTGTTGTTTAGGCAGAGTGAAATTGCTGTCTTCAGACACTGGAGGTTCACCTCCTCTGTTTTCTCCTCCAGTGTTGCAATATATTAGCACTGGCAATTTACTATAGCGCAGCATTAAGGTCAATCTTACCAAGTCCTTCTGTTCACCGTACATCTGGATAACTCCATTTCAGGCCATCTATTCATGTAGAATGTTGCCAAGTCAGTTTGGTTAGGCTTGTCAAGGATACTAATGCCAAGCAGGAAGGAATCTGGGATAATAAATCCAGCCTGCATAACACCAGATGCAATGTGTGGCCTTTATTGAAAATTTATTCTGTTTTCATTTGCTTAACGTTTAGGTTTCCGTTTTTGCTTATGCCAAAAAAACAGTCTCTGAACATGGACAACCTCAAAATTCAATCACTTGGAAACTGCCACTCGAATTGTGATACAATAAGCATGTCAGGAAAAAGAAGCAAAACACTTGGATAGTCAGTGCCTATTGGGAATATCAGGTCTTCAGATGGCTGAATCATGAAATGCCTGAAAACATCAGCAGGATTAGAGTATGACATTAGTTACTTTGTTGGCACTTGGCCAAGCAGTCTGTTCAGACTAGCTACCCAAGAAGTCCCATAAAAAACTGTGTGCTATGGCAGATGTTGCTTTTAATACTTGAGGGGTTTTATCCCTTGATGAGCTTTTGTCTGCATTTAAAAATGAGTTGGTCTTGCTGAAGAAACGGCTTGATTCTCAGTTAGAAATTGGCTACAAGTGCCAAGAAGCAGTAATAAGGCTGTAGGAAACTGGACAAGGCGGTAGCAATTGGGCTGTGTAGATAGTGGACTTGCTGTACTTTTTGGTGTGCTCTTTCAAAAGGGCTGTGTTTTGATCTTAAATTTTACTCACTTAGCTCTTGGTCTGAACCGTGGCTACAGAATGGATCAAAGTGAATGTTTTGCACAGACTTTACATCACTTAAAATTTTGGGAAATGTCCAAATGGGAAGAAAAACATTGGCTATTCTTTCTCTAGTTAGTTCAGTTACTCTTCATCTAGTATTAGAAGATATGTATGTGGTTATAACAGTATTTTTTAATTGATTCATTGTTTCGAGACATACTCAGTTTCAAGACCGTAGAAAAGACTGGAAATTAAAATGGCTTTGAAATTTCGCTGTTTCCTGTGGGAATAGAGCTGCTTAATTAGGAGGAGGAAGGGAAGTGCTTCTAGGGGAGAATGCTGTCTTATGGTCAGCTCTGGAATACACTTGCGGTTCTAGAGGAGTGTAGAAACCTGAGCAATAGCTACAAGAGGAAATGCATGCTGCTCTAGCATCTTACTACATTGGCTTTAAAATGTGTCTCTCCCTCCCTGCAGTAGTTAGGGCTCTGCTTTAGGGAAGCTTTTTTTCCCTTAACCAATTGTGTTTTATTTTATGTTGAATGCATACTTGTATAAAGAATCAGATCATGCAGGTACTTGAACAAAAATCAGTAGTTTCACATACATATGGCTCGCATACAACAAAAATATGTTTGGGTCCAGGAGAGGAGGAAGGAATGTCTGTCTTCTGTAGCACATGAAGACAAACACTAATTTCCATGTAAAATGATGTAAAGGAGATAAAGGGAAATGAGAACTATTCTTTTCTGCAACTTCATCATGGCTGTCTGGGCTAGGTTTGAAACACAACTGAAAGTGTTGGAGCTGTTTTTTTAATTGATTTTTCTGTTGAATACAGTTTAACTCTTCTCTCTCCTGTTATCAGAAAAATGAGTGGTGGGTTGGCACCAAGCAAAAGCACAGTGTATGTGTCCAATTTACCCTTTGCTTTGACAAACAACGATCTGTACAGGGTAAGTTTTAAGAGCTGCATTGTTTAGATTTAATTTGCTGACAACGATTTTGAATCAATACCAATATATATCAGTTTGTCATGATAAATTTATTACTAATGAAATGCAATTGTCTGTTGCTAAATCTTTTTATTTTGTTTTATATTTCAGATATTTTCAAAGTATGGGAAAGTTGTCAAGTAAGTGACCTGATATGGCCTTCTGTTTTTGTACCTCTCATTTTAAATATTTAATGTCTTTCCTTCACTTGAAAGTCTTGAGCTTTTTATAATTTAAGCATGCATATGGAACTGTAATGAAGTTCTGTTCATTTTAATAAAGTATAAATTTAATTTAACAACTGGAAGTTCTTGCAGTTATGTATATAATACAAGAATATTTGTGATGGGGACAAGTTTTGCTAACTATTTTCTTAGAGCAAGTAGAATGTTGTTACATACCATCAGTCTTTTCTCTGAAATACTTGAAATAGTATTCTTCTAGTAAGCATTGTTTTCCTTCCCTTGAACACGTGTGGGGCACAATGGATAAGTGTAAAAGTGAGAGCTTCTACTTATGTTAATCAGATCTCACAATTCCCACAATTGCAATGCACAGTTCTCTACTTGTGATTTTAGAGGGACTTGTTATTGCGACTGCTTTGTATTTTACCTGAAATTAGATGTAAGACTGCACTGGAAGTCAGTAAGAATTGAAGTTGTGTGGGTTCCTACCCCCCCCATCCTGTCTTGTAATTTTTTTCTTTCTTTTTTTGTGTATTTTTTACTGCATCTAGATCCTTCTTGAATTTCTCAATGTGCTGTGGAAGCTGTTGATTTCAATTTTAGACTGAAGATTTAACTTTTTATGTCATATGAAATAACATATGTATCCATAATCCTTAGACTTCAGTTGGAGATTATTTGTAGAACAGTAGTGCACATACTTAGCGTTTCCTACCGTGAACCTGTTTTGCTGATTAGTCCTACACAAACATAGATTTCTCAGTGTGGATGGAGTTCAATACACTGATTTTCAGCAATAATAGTGATAAGATTACTCCTGAATTTTCCTTTCACTTCCAGTATGCGTAGTTCCCTCCATTGGGTTGCCTGCAGATCTAGAGTATGTTCTCTATTCTTCAAGTCATCCAAGGGAATTAAAAGTGACACTGTCCCCAGAAATACCCCACATCCTTTTTTAAAATCATTTCCACTCTACCTGTAAGCACAGGGCCAGGTTGGCTGTTTCTTTGAATTTCTGTTTATTGAGCATTTTTATTGTTACATATACTTTAACCTTTTTGCTGTATAACAAAGCTAAGATCCCACTGAGATCTTTAAGGAAAAAATGTCTTTGAAGTCATTTTAGTGTATCAATAATGCAGTTATATGTTTCCAGAGTTACTATTATGAAAGACAAGGACACCAGGAAGAGCAAAGGAGTTGCCTTTATTTTGTTTTTGGATAAAGAATCTGCACAAAACTGTTCTCGGGCACTTAATAACAAACAGGTAAATTGTGGAAAGCTGTTATGGCAGGAGGGTTGGGTTTGCAGTCCCAAAACATTTACCTTTTCTTTCCAATTTTCTGCAGTTGTTTGGAAGAGTAATAAAAGCAAGTATTGCCATTGATAATGGAAGAGCAGCAGAATTCATTCGCAGGCGTAACTACTTTGATAAGTCTAAGTGTTACGAATGTGGGGTGAGTAAAACCAAAATGTAGAGAAATGGAGAAAAGTTGTGATTTGAGATAAGAACAGTTTAATAATTGAAATAATATAAAATAGTAGTAATAATAGTAAATGGTAACGAAAGTGAAAATAACAAAGAGAAATAAAACCCAAGGAAGGCAAGTGATGCAAATGAAAACAATTGGTGACCACCAATCAATGCCTAGGCAATCCCAAAGCAACAGTCCCCCTGCCAAACTTCCCTCTAGTTTTATGGCTGAGCATGATATCATTTGGTCTGGAATATGCCTTGGGTCATTTTAGGTCAGCTATCCTGGCTCTGTGCATCCCCAGCCCACTCAGTGCTGAGGGGGGTGAGCAGCAGAAAAGGCCTTAACTCTGTGTAAATTCTGCTCAGCAATAGTTAAAACATCCCCGTGTAATCAACACTGTTTCCAGGACAAATCCAAAACTATAGCTAGCCCTGTACCAGCTACTGTGAAGAACATCAACTATCCCAGCCAAAATCTTAGAAGAATCTTAGCTGATGTCTTCACTTTGGCCATTGCTCATCCTATCTGTACTGTTAAATTAATTTTTTTTGTTGATATTATCAAGTCGCATAGCACGTTGTATCATTTTCAGGAATGATAGTTACTCCTTCTGTCTTTTATTAGAGATTCTGGGGGTGGGGGAAAAATACGTGCATATTATGGATGCCTAACATGCTGATGAGCAGATAAATCTGAGTGTCAGTATAATGCTGGTTGAGAAAGAAAATCTCCTAATCTTTGCTTCAAAATGCCTGCTTTTGCTGTATCTTTAGAAGTTCACAATATAGTTGGCAGTAAAATAAGCATTGGAAACAACTGGTTTATATAGAAGTGAGTTTTAAGTTTTGGGCAGTTTCTGACTTTTCCTGAATGTAATAATGTAGGACATTGAGATTCGTATAGTATTTATTTAATGTCCAATACAAATTTGATTTATATTCATAACAGCAAAAATGTTGTCTCACTCCTGTGTCTTAACTTCTTAATTCTGATGTTTCTGTCTTGCGTATAAACTGTGTGCAGTGTATTCAGCTATTGCAGCAGCCAAAGAAATCTTTTGTGTTCATGGCTTGTTCTTAGTTTGCAGTCAAATGTGCATATCACCATCAATCTCTTCATTTCCATGGCAAGCTTATAGAGAGGAGTTTGTCTTCTGTGTGCTAATTCAGAATTCCATTTATCTTACTAATTGCTTCCATTTTTTTCTCCATGAACTGTCTTACATTAACTTCCTTCATGATATGTTTTAGCATATAGTTCTTTGTAATGGTTTCTGTTAAGCAATATTTAATTTTCTCCAAGGAAGCAGGACATTTAAGTTATGCTTGTCCTAAGAATATGCTAGGAGAGCGAGAACCACCGAAGAAAAAAGAAAAGAAGAAGAGAAAGAAAATAGTTGAGCCAGAAGAAATGTACGTATATTTAGTTACATATTACTACTTCTTTTAGGAAGCTTTTTCATACTAAACTCTTAAATTAAAGAACTTTTGTTCTTTTTCTCTCTGCACAATGAAGTGAGGAGGAAGGAGAAAGTGAAGAGGAAGGAGAAGACCCTGCTCTGGATAGCCTCAGCCAAGCCATAGCTTTTCAGGTACAAAATTGAAGCATTGCATATTTATAATTTTTTTTAAATGCAACTGTATTTCCTTCTTCAGCTGCTTTTCAGAAGCTCTGAGATACATGCATAGGTCTGTCCACTCTGTAGCTCTCGGGGGCTCTTGTTTGGCAGAAGTAGTTGGTAACTGTAGTTGCGTCTTCACATTGCAGGCACGTTCAGTGGGATTTTGTTTGGGGTTTTGCACTTTCATCATTGCTGGTTTATGTGTATTTATTTTGTATTATGTGTTGCAGGTTTTTATTTCCTTCAAGCTCCTTTGCTGCTTAGTTTTCTGTCACTCTGCTGCAGTGCCCTGCTAGATTTTTGTTCACAAATCCGTCTTTACTTTGTTAACTGAGCAGATGGGAAAACACAGTTATGTATGAAAGACTGGAGACATCCTCTGCCCTCACTGGACTATCCTTGAACAACATCTCTTTCTGGAGCACTTGCTTTGCCTAATACTGTCCATTGCAGTCTCTAGTAGACTCATCTCTCAAAACATATTGAATGCATGTTTTATTATATAGATAGATTGTCTGACATCTGTATTACTACCTTTATTACTTGTTTACACACTTCTGCTTCACTATGCTGAGCAAGCCTGACCTGGTATTCAAATTTCTTGCCTCCCTGGTCAACAACTGTCCCCAAAAAACCTCTCAAGAGTTATTAGCACAACTTTGTTCTGAATCTGACTGTAATGAGTCCAGAATTTTTACATGATATAGTCCAAAAAATCAATTCAAATATGCACAATTACCCCCCCTTTCCCCAAAAACTCCACAATTGAAAATAAAACCTATAAAGCCAAGAAACATTCCCATATCTCTCACTATCCAAAAATTTTGTCTGGTAAAAATAAGAAGCTTCTATTTAAACCTTTCGCTGAATAACCTTCAATAATAATCTCCAAAGGCATTCAGTGTGTGAATGAATGACTGCAAAAGACAACTGTTAGAAGACTTGTTAGTGGAACAAAGCTGATTCAAGAACGTCAGTTTAAAACATGAAGCATTCTTTGCTTCAGATCTCAGCTGCTCTATAGTTTTGCCATGGGCAAAATTCCTCTTTTTGAAAATACAGGGTGCTCCATGTGGCCTGCTTTGGTGTAGAAGACTGCTTCCATGTGAGAAGTACTTTCAGAAATGTTTCCTAGTGCATTGATCAAACAGTTTACCTGGAAATGGAGATAAACCCTTGCAATTCTCTAACTTTTTACATAATTCAATGTGTATGAATAATTAGCATTATTATTTGTAATGCATTTTAGTTTTTCTTCGTCCTAGCTAATACTTCTCCTTCTTTCATCCTAGCAAGCCAAAATTGAGGAAGAACAGCAACGATGGACACAGACTGCAGGGGAATCTTCAATTTCAGATGATTCAAAACGTCCACGGATTAAGAAAAGTGCTTATTTCAGTGATGAGGAAGAACTTAGCGATTGAAATAATACTATTCTATATGTATATATAATATATGTAGTGTACCTTTTGTAAAGTGCTACAAAGTGATCTGTAATATAGGTTTGTTTTGGTGTTGAAGACACTGAAAATCCTGTTGTATTTTTATTCTGTCCTCTCACCTTCATGCCTTTTTATACCTTTGTCTCAAAACTTCACCTTTCAAGGTGGCTTCTTAAGAAAATGGTGTGTTCCCCCACTTATATCCAGAAGAGTGTCTGTGAGAATTCTTCTTACAGTTAGTATCTAGACCCAAACCCTGGAAGTGAAATCTTTCCTAAGAGAATTTCCCACAACTTTTTTCCCAAGAGGATTCCTCTTAGAATCACTGTTAGCACCACTGATTCTTTATGTATTGGTCTGTTTATTGCCTGTTTGGAAGCAGGAGGCTTTAGCAGTACTTTAGTGGAATATGAATCTTCCACTCGTTCCTCTTCATAGGGTTGAATTTCAGCTTTAAGCATTTAAGCATTTAAGTCTTTTAACTTCTCATGCAATACCTAACAAATCAGCACACGTTTCTCCTGACTGCAGATGCTCCTAACATGGTAATTATGGTTATCCATGGAGTTTTAAATATACTTTTATCTAACCTGGTTCACAGTTCTATGTTCACAGCCCTCTGAACCTCTTGGCAAAATCCAAAAGGCACAAACTTTCCTCCATGCTTAAAACTTAACTTTCATGTGTACTTGGAACCATCATGGTTCTCTAAGCAAAGTATGTCGGCACCTATTTTGCACATAAAGCTGTTAAGACCTTTTAAATAGTGTATCCATCTCTAGGGTTCTAGTCATGTTCTCCTGTACCAGTGATCGTTCCCAAAACCACAGACACACGGTAATGGTGGCAACCGTTTTATATCCTATAGTCTGAACTTTCCACTTTTAGAAAGCACAACATTAAATACATTCACGTTTTCACACTTGGAAGAAGAGATAAGCTGGCCTCTTTTTCTATTTTTCAGTTCCTCCTGTTTAACCATCAGGACTTGATTTTCTTCCAAATATTCTATTATCTATTCTTAATATTAATTTACATTCAAATACATAAGGTGCAAAGCAAAGAAACCCACACCCACACACACCCTCTGAGCTAGTGTGAAGTCGTCTCATTCAGAAGGTCATTCTTGTGCTTTTGTTGTTCCATAACCACGAGAATTTAGAAACAGGAGTTAGGTAATAAAAGATTTTTCTCTGCAAGCTACTCAAGCCATTGGAATAAGGAGGAATATTGGGTTCTTGACATAGGAAAGTCTTGGACTCAGTAATCTAAGGAATGTTTCTAAGACTGACTTTGACTTTTTGCTGAAAGTACTATATATTAAATCTGAAGCCTCCTTTACTGAATTTTGGGAAGATATCTTGATATGAATAGCAGAGTGCTAAAGTGCCAGGCGTAACTTTGTGATAATAAATGCAAATCACTCTACATCATGTATGTAATAATGAAGCCTGAGGAGTTCTAAACTCTGCTAAGGAAGAAAGTCTTGCTGCCAGCACACTTCTCTGCAAATGCTAGGTTAGGACCAAGTGACAATCAAAAAAAAAAAAAAAGACAAAACAAACAAAAATATTAGACCACTACTTAAAATTGGGGTTTGTCTTCTTTTTAAGTACCATATTCAATGCCATTTTTAAAAAAAGATAGAAAACTAAAATGTGACAGAGGACCAGTGTGACATTGCCCATGACTTCGGTTTGGGAATATTTGGTAGCTTCTAAGAGTTAAGATTTCAATGAAATGATTAGGCAGCAAGTTTCAAACTTGTATTTCATTACACTATGTAATGTAGTAGTGAAACTTACTGCTAGGAGACTTCAGGGTCATGCAGTCAAAAGAATTAGACTTGTATGTGAAACAGATTTTCAAACGTTAGTTTTAATAAAGTCTCCACTCAGAAATATCCTCATTTGCTGGCTACCTCTAACAGTTAAAATATTTATAGACTAGGAATGTATTGTTCTTATACACTTTACTGTTGCATATTTGCTACTGGTATCTTGTCAGAAAGCATAAAGCCCAAAACTGACCCTTGTTCTGACCTAATAAAGTACTTTTTCAAGAGTTGCAGTAGCTGAAGCAAGTTGATATATCTTTCTAGTCTGCTGCACCTGCCTCACGGCTTTCCCGGTAGGATTTGCTCTTGTCAGCATGAAGCAGTAGCTCAGTCCAGACTATTACAACTGACCCAGCGCTATTCCTCCATGCTCTTTTGTTCCAAGCATAAAATCACTTGAGGTGACATTGGAAGAGAAAAATAAAAATGAGCCTACTTCTGGGCATAATTGGCATCTAGAATTCCTTACCTTAAATCATCTTGCTGTAACAATTTTTCTAACTCTGAACTTTTATTATTTAGCAGTGCTTATAGTTTTTGCCTTAGAGTCAGGGTAAAGAAGAATACACCTATTGCCTAAGTCATCATCCAGAGGGACTTGGGACGCATCAGATTTTTGCGCTTGACCTTCTGAATAATTTTAAATTTCTATTCTTTGTTGGCAAGATAACGAAGCTTTTCTAGGTGAGAAATTCAGAGCACTAACGTTGGATAACCATTAAGTTAGATAGTGTGAGTAACTGTTCTGCTGCTTAAATCCAAAATTGTTTTTGGCAGCAGCCCTGATGCAGCTGCCTCATCCTGAAAAAAAAGGCCAGAACTTGTCAATGAAGTCTCTTTCTGATCTTTGAACCTGGAGAGGTTTGCTCCTATTCATGTCCACCATCACCTACTATAAGCAGGATGGCTTCGGGTTGCCATTTGAGTCCCGTCAGTGCTGAGGAGCAAGGGGGAGTGTTAACTAGGCTCCTGATTTAGATCAGACCAATAGGGTGCAATTATTTTGCAAATCTTCAGCAACAGAGTGCTGCTTTTGCCAGTTTGGTATCATAAAGCGCCAACTCCAGAAACAGAAAACAGCGTTGGTGGGTGTATGGCTCTGGGCCAGACAAGGTGAGACTGTGTAGCCTTATTATCAAAAGAGAGAAGAATAAAAATCACCTTATAGAACACCTTCCTGCTGCTGTTAGAAAAACCACGGGATTGTCTTCTGAGGGGATCATGTGTAGGAAGTGTGTTGGTTTGGGGTTATTTTTAGTACTTTGAGGAGTTAGCTTAGGCTGGCAAGCTGACTGCTAGTTTTAGAGCTCTCATTAGTACCAGACTTTTTTTTTTTCAATAATGCCAAAAACTGGGTTTTTTCTGCAAACAACCACTTATTAGATTTTGTCTTTCGTAGTTTCCAAACAGCTTGAAAATTGTCAAAATGTGTTCTGGGTCATAGGATCTCTTGTCTGTTGAAATGGCTAACAGCGTAGTGTCTCAAAAGCCACTAGGAGATGCCTTTTATCTGTCCTTGTGGAAGAAGGGGCTATGGAAGTGAGATAAGGATGGTTAGCTTAACTGAATATAAATGGTATTACTCACACTGTGCCTGTGCAGCACTTGTTAAAACCGTTGCAGCTATGAGACACAGGAGTAATTTTAGTCCATGTTTAGCAGGCTCCCACTATGTTCTTGGCATATTCAGGTTACTACTCTCAACAGAGCAATAGAAGGGGTTGTAAATACAAAGAACTGTGTGTAGCTAAATAGGTGATGTCTGGAACAAACTGTAAACACTTTGGCTTCTGGGTCAGTGTGTTCTCTGGGACAGCACTTTAATCTGCAGAGATGACTTACTGTAGCATGGGAAGGTGAGCTGTGCAGACTGTCTAGCTGTAGTCTTCTGAGGCAAAAATTATTAAATTGCTTAGAAAAGCTAGATGTAAAATGTGATATTTTAAAATGGCATTTTTGAAATGCTATTATAAGCATTTCTATTCTATTTTGCATCTGCAGTACCGATATGATTATATATTCCATCACTATTCCACCATTGCTCTTCTATAAAAATATTTCAAATAATATTCTTCCAAATGTGCTATCTTAAAATAACTGTTATTGGATCCTGCTTCTTTTTAGTATAAATTACAAATCCATTTTTAGATGTCCTTTACTCAGCAGCTCTGTTTATCTTACGGATCTTAGGAGGGTGAGGGTTTTTTTTCTGTAGCTGTTGAAGGCAATATTAAAAATTACTACACTGTTCATTCTTTACAGAAGAAGGTGTAAAATGGAGGGTTTAGTCACTTTTAACATATGTGACCTTGTTTTTCGTATCTATCCTGCTATCTGTAAAATATATCCTAGTAAAGGAATAAGCTGAGGCTCTCTATGGGAAAGAAAGCAATACTTTTTAAGTTGAGGAATTGTACAGGTTTGAGAAACAACCCTCCATCACTGTCAGGCTAACCCTGACCCTGCTGTGCATTCAGACAGACAAGGTATGTGTTTATGCATGTGTTTAATGGTTGTGATGAGTAATACAAGAAGCAGAGGGTTACAGAACTTGTGACAGTAGAATGTGATAAAAGGGTGTGAAATATTTAACCAACCCCATCAGGCAATGTGGGTCAAAATGGCTTGAAGAAATACCACAGTTACTAATCTGAGAAGTTTCCTGTCTGATGAATAGGATGCTCCAGAGAATCAAAAGCAACTCTGAGGTTTTAAGTTCATCAAATGCAACAACCACAAGCCTACATCAAGATGAGCTAATCCATGAAAATTCAGTTTTATCGATGTGCAGTTAAAGAGAATTAGAAGGCATCCAATTTTAGATACTGCAACAAGCTCAGTGCAGTACAGCAAAAAATGTCACTTGGTTGCAGGAGTTAAGATGCATTATTTTAACTGTGTATGTGGAGGCAGAGCATGTAGATGTGTTCTACTAAAAGAACAGATGTGGCTATGGAAGAAGGAGAGACCCAAAATAGAACCAAATGGGATATTAAGGACTCTGTGGCGATGCTGTGAAGTTCTAAGGCACTGAACTGTATTTTTAGGGTGGGATAGAACTGACTGTAATATGTTTGCTTAATTGAAGAATGAATGTCTTATATCTGAAAATTATGAACCTTTTAGTACAAGTTTGTACTGATGTTCAAATGCTCAAGAAAATGAGATGAACTAAAGGAGGATACAGTTCTACAGAGAACCTCTCTTGGGATGTCTTTGATGTATGAATTTGATTAGGTGGCAAACAGCCATCTGCCCGTGAAGCCTGGAGCCATGAGGGTGCATATAAAATTAAATGCCTGAGCAGCGCATGCCAGTTAGGAAAATGAGAACATGCAGTACTTGGTTATGATGGTTTTGAGTTCATGAACCTTGTATCTGGAATGAGTGATTATAGTGCTTGATATTACGTTCTTTCAAAGAAAGTTTTTGAAAATTCATCAGCTAAATTTATTTTCATTTGCTGCAGCATAATGTTTTTAAGGAGTGTTCTTACTGTGGGAGGCTTTTATAGGAAAAGCTTAACAGAGGAAACTCAATTAATTAAAATCTGTAGCACAGTTCTGCAGCAAGGGTGGATTCTCTGTGAGTCCCATGCTTGTGGCATCCTGGAGAACACAGGGCCCCAGGGCCTTATTCGTGTTCATATTTAATTTAGCTGAAACTGTTGGAGAATGTCCAGAATCTTCATTTGCTGCACAATTTAGGTCAAGCCCATAACAAAGTACTTGAGTTCAGGACAAAGTAACCCTTGCAAAACTTTCACCTTTTTTTCACTCTTATGTTATTTGTTCTAGGATGGTGGATTTTTTGCTGTATTGCACACCTTTGAAATGGCAAACTGGTTGACAGGAAGTTACTTAGCTCCCTTGATCTTAATGTGGTAGGAGCAGTGTACACAGATTACTCTGCTGCTTTAAAGAAGGGGCAAGGAATAATTGTGACAGCATTCTCTGGACATGATTTCACTGCTTCCAGTGGCTGGGAGCCAGAGAAGGAGGGAAGGAGGCAGGCAGGGCAAAGAATGAGTAAGCCAAACGTCCATCCAGAATAAGTGTACATGAGTTACACTAAAGATTTTCAGGTTTCTTTCTACAGATACTCCTCTTAACTGTACTTTAGATCGGAGTTTGTGTGGATAAAATTTATGTGGCTGTCTGGATTACAGGTGTAATAGGTCTAACTGCAAAGACTTCATTTCAGTCGCATAGAAGTATAACTTGGATTATATTAATTCAAATGAGAGTTGCTACATTTTCATGTTAAGTTATCTTCATGCTTTAACTGGCTTCTCCTGGGGCGCAATGACACCTGTCTGATAGAAGAATTATTTATTGTAAACTATTTTTATGTAAGTGTTATATTTAAATAGATTCTGACATGAGAGGCTTGAATGCAGACAGCACAGTAGCTTTGTGGAAATTAACAGGGTGTATTCTTGGTAGGAGAGGAAGGAGAGCTTCAGAAGTGAGAAAAAAATAAGGCAAATAGCAGGTGAGACTGAGAATATTGGTAACACACAGTTCAGCATCAGAATAAGGGACAAATGGGAGCAAAATAATTGACTAAAAATCAACACACACAATCACCTATAGCATTAATCCCCTTCTATTTACAGAAGGCTCTTACAGGAAATGAGTGATTTTGCATATTGCAGTGAAGGCTTGTTTTTATCACTGAACTCAGTTATCTGATTTTCTCAGGTGCTAGACTTCACAGCAATATGGCAAAGGTGGATGCGGCTCAGCTTTTTTTGAAAACTAAAGCCACAAATGACTTCCCAGTCCATCTTTTGTGTCAGCAGTTATTGTTCAAGAGCACGTTTGCCAATAATCAGCTTGTAAGAGCTAATGATGCTTCTGAAAGCTAGTGTCTCTTAAACTCACTTCCCATCTCTCCTGTCCCTTCTTCCCCCATGGGATTGTAATTGTTCAGAACTTTCTCCAATTTTTCCAACTGTCTGGGTGACAAAGTTGTCTTGTCTCTATTCATTTCTCCATTGATATGATTTATGCTGAGGGTTTTTTCCTTATTCATAACATGCTGTTTGTTCTTCTGCTCATGATGATTTCCTCCCTAGATTGTTGACTCTCAGATGGAGAGATGTTTGTTCTGTGGTTTCATGTGTATTGACATCCAGTCTACAGACCAGCTTCAGGACATCTCATTGTAACTATACTTTACCTGCAAGATGTTTTCAAAAACAACATTGCTTTCCAGCTGTGCCATTTATTTAGTTATTTTGTCCAATTACTTTTCCACTTTTATTATCATTGACTAAATGTAATATTGAAATAAAGGCCTAGGTTTCCAACTGAGGGAGACTTCACTCATTCAGGTTTTTTTTTCTTCAGTAAACTTCTAATAGTGCGAGTGGTTCAGTTATCTTCTTTCTTAACCTATCTATTTTTAATTAACCAAAAAAAATGTAAGATGTTTAAAAACAACCCTAGCGAGCTGAAGTGAACAACTAATAATAAGTTTGTCTAATGTTTTGTTCTAAAATTACTTGTATTAATGATGAATAAGGCACAAGAAATTAATTTCAAAATTTGCTGACTGGAAACTTTCCTCTGCCATCTCTGTTTCTTCTCGTATTTGTTACAGTTCCTTCACATAATGTGAATTAGTTAAATTTAATTCACTGTGAATATTAAAATATATATGATCGTCATTAAATGAATTATAGCAAGAACAGCAATGAAGTACACAGGCTAACGTTTGCTGCCATGTTTGTTGACAGATGTATCACACTTAGGCTTCAGCTGATGAGAAAGGCCAACAAACTATATTTCAAATGTCTAGACATATCCTTTTGGAGAATATTCAAGAATGAGTTTCATATATGCCTCCAGTCTGAGTGATAAGAGCATTATTCATTGATAACTGGTTTAAAAAGATGTATTTTGTGCCACAGTATTGTGATAGGCAGCATTTTTTATGTTGCTATCTTAAAAGGCTTCTTAGCTGTTCCATTATATTTTTTCTTTCTTTTTTCACCCCTCCTTTTTAAGGGTTTCAAGGTTCACTGTGGAAATCTGCTGATGTCTGGCAGAAAATACTCACTTTAGAATCATATCTTCCTTTCTAAAATAGAAAACAGTGTGGTGGAGAATCTCTGTGATATTTGTACATGATTTCAAAGATACTGTCTTAAGGTTATGCAGTTCATTTATTGTACAGCTCTTCACTTAGAAATAAAAATAAGCTGATTGTCGCTTTTAATAAGAACAAGCCAACCAGCAGATGGTTATTTCACATTTTGATTTATATTTCTGTAGATCCAGAAACATCCATTTGGCTGTTTCCAAATGTTCATGTTTCATACTAACACCACTACAGCTGAACACTGGTTTAGGGAAACTGCATTTCAACTCAAATTTCAATCACAAGAGGGAACTGAGAGAGTGGAAGGAGCCTTAGTAGACTCCTGTCATTCACATGGCATGAATAGCTTGTTAAGAAACAGGAAAGTCATTCAAAATAAAGAAGCCACCTTGCTAAGAAGAAATGCTACACAACTGGTCATTCACTCTTACTGATTTCCCAACTCACTCAGAGAAAGTGGCTCAAGTTTCACTTTGTAAGAGTATCATTAATCCCATTAATTTTCAAACAGAATCATGACAGAACTGAGGCAGTGAGAGGTGAGAACTTGGAGCTCATGGGAAGTAGGCAAAATCAAAAAAGGCAATTCCTTAAAAAAGCTCTGATAAAGGCACTATTGCAAACTACTTCAAAGTGAAATAAAATGTGAGTGAGATAAGAGCCCAACTTAAGTAAACCATGAAATCTTCGACAGTGGTTTAAAAAAAAGGAACCTAGACCAGTTTGCTAAGTGTAACTAGCACGAGGATACAGAGTCAAAATCAAAAGAGTAGCCAATCAAATGAGAAACGGGTGTGTGCCATACCAACATCATAAAACAAGGAATATGTTCAAAGGAAGGGTAAAACCGGGGAGCAAGCTGATCCACCCTTCTCAGGGAGGAACCTTCAGCATAGCAGGTGGAAAGGCAGAGGCGTTTCATCCTTGGTGGAATCAGCTCTCACTAAGGAAGTCAATTGTAATGCTAGCAGTAATCTATCAGAGTGCAAGCTACAGCCAGGACAGAAATGGGCAGGGAATGATTAAGTTCATTAGAGGTTGTTAAAAAGGTTGGGCCTTCCAGAGTATGCAAAGACCCTAGGCAATTTTAGGAGTTGTCTTTGACAATTTGCATTTACAAGTGTACGCTCGGATTCTGGTTTTAAAATGTGGGAGCTGAGGAATTTTTGGGCCCTTGGTTAAAAGAAAAAAAGTCTTGGAACAAAATTATCAAGCAAAGAGATGAGATGTAAAACAATCAGTATAGACTCTAATCATTCTGATGTCTTTCTGTACGAGGGTATAGATTTTACATGTATAAGAGAGGTGGTAGATGTCATTCATCTTGACTTTGTTAAGATTTGTGCTGTTGTGACATAGTAACTACATGGTAAAAATGCTACTAATGTGACCTGAGTGAAAATTTTGTGGGAACACTGCTCTCACATTTCACAGACAAAGCAATGAGATGAGAACTGAGGGGATTTCTGCAGAGATCTGTCACAAATATACTGGTTTATACTCTCTTTAAGCCTTGGATGGTGGAATGGAAAATATGCTTGTGAAAACTTATGAAAAATGAGCATCACATAGGACACCAGCTGTCTTGGCTTTTCATGTGATACTACTGAATACTGAATGGACATAAGAATAGCTCTTCTTTTCCTGGTTGCTTCTGAGCTAATCAGTTACCTCCGATGACCTCTGCAAGCACCTTCTGCTCAGCCCTTGCTTCTCCCCATGGTTTTTCCATGCTGGCACGTGCTGCTGCCCTCTGCTTATTGCACCAGCTGAACTGATCTGTGCTCAAGGCTTATGTCTTTGTGTCTTTTTCCTTGGAGACAATGGCAAGATAATTGCTAACTTAGGCAGAATATTTTATTGAAAGTTTTCTGGAGAAAAATGAGACTGAAACTCCTAAATCTGGTTTCGCGCACCTGATAATTTTTTTCCTGTCTGATCTAAGTTTTCTGTAGATTTTGTATCTCTTTTCCAAAGAATGGTAGGTCTGTTAATGTTTGGTTCCTGAGTACATTAACATTTCAGAAAGAGAGCCTTTAAAACTGGGGGAGGTGTGTTGCTTTGGTTTAGGGAGGAGTCTGTTTGCTTTGAGGGTTGTGTTTTTGGGGGGGGGATTTGGTTTTTTTTCAAATCTTCAAAGCTCCTGTCTAGCAAAACTAGACTCTCCTTTCCTTGGAGGCAAGTTATAAAATCTTCAAAGCTAATAACTGTTCTCTCTGTCTTTCAAGGCTGTATTTCCCACAACCCTCAACAAGTTCCATTGTGATGCCCCTCTAAGTATCAGTAAGCTGCCATCACTAACAAGGTCAAATACCACATTTATAAAATACTTCAGTATTTTAGATTAAGGGCAATCTTATCTTTACCTGGGTTTATAAGCCTTTACAGCAGGATGCTGGTGCTCTGGTGAAGTGGTTGGGGGAGACATCCATTGCCACTGCAGTAAATTTCAAAGCTGAAATCCATACTTTCAGGCCTTGTTTGTGTTCAACCCCTTCAGCTTGTCAGCATGGAGTTTATCAACATGTGGGAGAAAGAAAGAATGAGAAACAGACCCTTGAGCACAAATAAGTGACAAAACAAACAAAAAAAAAGGCTCTTTAAGTATGTTCTTACATTTCAAGACTTTTCATTAATTGGAAAGAGAGCCTTGTATGGTATCATCATTTAAAGTGGAGGCAACTGTAAGCCATGTCCATTAAACACCTAGAGACAGTCAACTTGGTTGAGGTGTTGGACATGTTCATTATATTTCTGATCTAAGTGTGTGATAATATCAAGCCCTGCTCACTGAAAACCCTGACACTCTCATTATGTGCAGAATCATGGTCCTAAAGAACAATGTGGTTAGATGAGAAGAGTCAACACTTAACAGTTTTGCAGCCTTTCACATACGTTTGCAGAGCAATAGGATGAAAATTTCCAGGTCCTGCTTTAATAGATCACAGCTTATAATTATAGTCACGTTGCATGGGAATGTGGGCACACTGCTGGCTAGATTAGAGAAAGAGACAGACAAGCTTGAAACCTCCCTATTACTTTTTTTCTCTCTCTGAGTCTGCCAACTTGTGCCTATTTTAGAAATTTTGGTGAGAATGTTTCCATACTTTTTCACATTTCCTCATTTTTATAGCTCTGAAAGTTCCAGTGGTTCTGCTTTGTTTCAGTTTTAATAAATTCTTCTTTCGTTTGTCCTTTTTTTTTTACTGGTCCTCCTCTGGATCCCACGAGTGGTACCAGAAGTCCCAAGGCCCCAAGATTATATACACTCAGCTTTGGGCAGGAGTGCCCAGTACCTCCCCCAGGGTGGGGAGTTGGAGTTCCACAATGAGTGATTGTGAGTTGTGGGTG
>JAWMRA010000041.1:27880356-27891673 GCA_035584735.1 Pseudotriccus pelzelni | reverse complement strand
ATGGAGGACATGCATTGATACTATGTTTTTAACAACTGATATAGAAACTTTATCTTTATCTTGACATATAGATACATATATATATATATATATATATGTATCTATACCTGGAGATAACAAAGTGAAGCCTCATCCTTCCTCACTCACTGATTTGCATAATTCAACTCATTTGGGCAAAAGCAGTCAGGGATGGCCTCATTTGGTTAACAGCTCTCCCTGACAGTGCACACAATTATCCCCTGGTCCTCAATGCCAGTCTTGTAAAGTCTGTCTGTGCCTGACTGCTGGTCAATTAATGATCAGTCTCTTTGACTGGTGTTCACCCAGTAATGCAAAGTGGCGGATCAGTAGATCTGGCCTAACTTATGACTATATTTCACTTGCTTTACATTGACGTGTAGCAGCACAAAGCAACCAGTGCCTAGTAATGAATCTGGCTCAAAACTTCAGATGGTTTTCAGCTGAGCCAAGATTCCTCATATATATCTTCAGGTTTGGGGAGCTGTTATGCTACGTTTCCTGTGTCTTTTCACTGGATTTCTTCACGGGCTTTCTGGTTAAATATTCATACGTAAAAACTTTTTGAAGAAATTCTCACACAAAAATCAGTATTAAATTGGAGTTGATATTAAGAATGTGTATCACTAATTTAAGTAATTAATTAAAATTAAATTTAAGTAATCCCAGAAAAGATATTACCTGTGTCTAGTGATGGCTACTCTCATCAAAATCAGGCTTCCCTTTTTCACAGATATCTACAACCAATGAACTGAATGTCAGGTCCTTAATGGGTGCTATCGAAGAAACAAAAAGTGAATACATATTCTTGCACTGAAGTCTCTTAGATGTTCTATTTATGTGAGTTGATATCTCAAATGTGAGAATGCTTTCAATTATGAACTGTCATCTATTTTGTTTCTATACTACCCCTTGACCTATGGATTACAAAACTCATTAAGAGATAAAAATTTAGGTACAGAGACAAAAACTCTTGAATTACATTAATCCTTTTTACTAGTCTTAATAAAGCAGGCAGTTTGTTGTCAGTTATGAAGTGTTTGGTTTAACTAAGCCTATATTCAGTCATGCATATCAAGGCAATCTGATGATTGAAGATTTCTGTATGTCCATTCCTCATTCCAGTCAAGCCAACTGAAAAATCCCAGTGTTTGGCCCATTACCAGCATGCTAAATTGAACTTAAAACTATGTCATATTACTCTTTGAAGTTATATCACCCTTTGATTTCTACAGTGTCTAAAATGAAAATTGTAAGGATGATACTTACTGTGGTACTCAACTAATTCTATAGCTTCAAAGATTATAAATTAAGTTGATTTGTTTTGGAAGATTAGCCTATCAATAATGCTAGCATTAATGAAAACAATATCCTTCTGTCTTATAAAGGGCTTTCTTCCATGTCTAGTCTGCCTGCCTCCTTCCTCATATCCAAGAAAAGGGTTTCAAACATCAAGAATTCCATATTCCAAATTCCTTTTAAATAATTTATTATCAATGCAATTTTGAATGCTTGCTTTTGCAGCATTCCACATTTTCTCTGCCTTGAGTGTTATAGTGCCCTTTATTCTTTTAGACTAATCCAAAGAGCTTGCTCAATATACTTGAGTGTTCTGCTCTGTCAGAATGACATCTTATCCTGGCAAATGTCCAGCTGGTATTTCATTTAAATGTACACAAGCCATTAGGATTTTGAACTCTCTTCATTCCATTCTCATCACAAAAACCCATATTTGTACCCCAGCACCAATACACAACCTGCCTACAACACTTTGAAATTAAGAATAGTTAGCTTCAGGACATCCCATCAAATTATAAACTGTAATCTATCTTAAAGGTGCAACTTGAATAAAGCTCAGTTTGGCAGACCAGAGACATTATGATTCATGTTTGAATTTTATCTGTCAGGTGCTGTTGCAGTGCTGTTCTGGCTAGTGTCCCAGGCAGACTCCTAAGAAGACAGAACACGGCTCTTAGACTGTGTGCACCTTTTAGACTTTGAAGCTCCATGACTTTCTCTTGTATTTGACGTCCTGAGGTTACCAAATGAAGACAAAGTCAATTCATCTTTTCCTGACACTTGCTTGTTGAGCTGCTTCTTTCCTATGTCTGCAGTACAGTTTGTTATCTTCTAGTTACACAGGGACAGAGTCTTATCTGGAGTTAAGTGTACAGTTCAGACAGCTTGCATAAAAGCTATGATGATTAACCCAAGCAGAGTATCTAGTGTGTTTTACTGCACATTAATGAGAAACATGACTAAAGAGTCAGATACGTCTCTCTTCTTAACTGTGAAATAGCTTTTTTCCAACAAATAAATCCAATCATAGGATTTTTTTTCTTTCAAAGAATTGAACTACAGCTAGAACTACCAAATTTGTTGGAAGTCTTCTTACATGTGCAGCTAACGAATATTCTGTTGTTAATATATAAGCTAGTAACTCACTTTATTATTTGCTTTATCTGCTTAAGTACTTCCTCAAGAATATGGGAAATGCCTTTACTGTATATTCTATTGCTATCATAAAAAAATACATTCAACATTTCATTATTAGGAATATTTATGAATATTTATATGAAAATGATAGTAGTTAAATGGACTTAGTGAGAAAAAATATGGACATTAAAATTGTCTAAAATGCTACAGAATTTTCAAATAATTAAAAATGGAAGCTTCTAAATAGTCTTTTCATAACCCCAGTCTTCAGGAAAGTGCAATTCTTTTCTGAACTATCTAATTTGTTAGAATGTATAGAGACTTTATTCTGGGAGAGGTACATTAAGGCACTGTATGTCCTTATGTATTTTGCAAGTGGTAACGAACAAACTGAGACAGAGATCTGGTTGGTACGTTCGAAAGCATAAATCAGAAGCTGTAACGCAAAGCTGACTTAAAGCTTGTGCTTACACTGCCTTGATCCTGTGGTTTCTTTGAAGATTTCTTTGCAGGACTGCAAAAGAGCCTTCTGAGGCTTAGTCAAATATACATAATGGCTACAGATGATGATAACTCCAATGCAGAATTAATCATAGAATCATAGAATTTGTTGAATTGGAATGGACTCATCAGGATCATCGAGTCCAACTCCTGGTTCTGCACAGGACATTGCAAGAATTACACCCTGTGCCTGAGACTGTTGTCCAACACTTCTTGAACTCAGAGAGGTTTGGTGCTGTGATCACTTTCCCAGGGAGCCTGTTCCAGTGCTCAACCACCCATAGGGTTAAAAACCTTCTCCGGATACCTAACCTAAACCTGCAGTGACTCGACTTCCTGCAGTTTACTCAAGTCCTGTCACTGGTTACAAGAGTGAAGAGATTGGTACTTACCACTCCTCTTCCCCTCACAAGGAAGTTGTGGACTGCAATAAGGTCCTTCCTCAGTCTCTTCTTCTCCAGGTTGAATAGAACAAGCATCCTCAGCCGTTCCTCATACAACTTCCCCTCAAGGCCCTTCACCATCTTCGTTGCCCTCCTTTGGACACTCTCTGAGATCTTAATACCTTCCTTATACTGTGGTGCCCAAAACTGCACACAGTATTCAAGGTGAGGCTGCCCCAGTGCAGAACAGCGTGGGACAATCCCCTCTCTCAGCCGGCTGGTGATGCTTTGCCTGATGCACTCCAGGACTTGGTTGGTCCTCCCAGCCGTGCAAAATTTGAGATTTTTCAAATTCCATTTTGTATAACTACATTGCCATTTTTTCCCCCCCCCCCTCATTTTCAGCAGCCAGAGAGCAGCAGTTTAGCTTGGGAGTGGAGCTTTTGCATCACTGGTGTGCCTTTGCACTATTAGCCATGCAGCCTCATGGTCATTTGCAGGCTAGACAGTCCCAGACAAAATCTGAGGAGCAGCTACTTTGTATCAAAATCATCTGACCTCAGTGTTCAGCTTCCAGTGATGGTGATCTGTGATGATCATCACAGTATTTTTTTCCACAGCACCTCTTTTATGTTTAAATCATCTTAAAAGTAGCAGCACTGCAAGATTCAGTAGTCTTTTATTTGAACAGGTTTTCTTGAATCCTGTCTTCTACTTCAGCAATTATCTAATAGGAGGAATCAATAACAATCCATGTTGACTGCCAGGTTCCTCTGGGAGATTTCTACTTCTCCCAGCCCTAGACCACCTGTCAGTGCATGGGCTCGCTACAGACAGTGCTCTAAACCTGCAGGCAAAGCCTGAGGGTATACTCCACATTAATTAAAGAACGTCATTATTCTTTCTCTCTCTTATTTATATATTAATTTTGAAATTATTGTTTCAAATTTATTTTGAAAAAGGAGCTCTGTAAAACACTTTTACCCAATACTGAGTCCACACAGACCAGCCCTGTACTTGGCAGCAATATAAGACCAAGCAGAAAGGTGATGAGAGAGACAAATAGGTGGTAAGATGTAGTGGATGGTTATTTGGGGGTGCTGGCATTGCAATAACCTTAGCACAGTGGCAAGGAAATTGTCTTCTCTTCAAAGAAGAGGCTTCCTTGCCTGGCCTTGATTCTCAGCCCACACAGAAATGTGTTCTAGTCGCTGGATCTGATCCCTGTGCTTTATTTTTTCCTCTCTGTTGTTTGGAGTCTATATTTTGTATTCAATTTAATGAAAATGAGCAGGGGAAAAAACAAAGGAAAAACAGAAAATGTAATGCTGTGTTGTGGGTTTGCCCAGGGACAATTTTTACCACACCGCCCACACAAGTGCTCTAAGCTGAGAGAGGGTTTATGCAGACAAAAGAGATCTGACTGGGGAGAAATAATATTAGGATTTATTATTAGTAAAATAAAAACTAAACAACTACATCGACAACCATTCTAATTAAGCAAAAGCACTATGTATTTACAAAAATACCCCTCCCCGCTTTGTATCAGTCCAGGAGGAGAAGTAGTTTCCTTTCCACTTTCAAAGCTACAGGTCTTCCACATGATTCTGCAGCATTTGAAAATTCCTCTCTGTTATCTCCGAGATAACAGCTCCGACTCGTTGCGGCTGGAACTGTTTCTGTCTCTTTCTCTTCTATGTCGACCTCAGGGCTGGGCCTGCCTCCCTCCTGGGCTAAGGCCGAAGGCTGGAGATTACACAGATCCTGTAAGGTCTTCCATGGACTACAAGGGGACACTTGCTTTTCCATGGCCTTCACCATGGGGTCACAGGGGATAATGGCTTTTGGGTCCACCCCTGTTTCCTGTGGGGTCCCTCCCCATGGGAATACTCCTTGATAGACCTGTCCGATGTGGGTCTATCCCTCAGGGCAACAGGTCTTCCATTCTCTGCTGTACTTAAAGGTCACAAATTCAGTTGCACCAGCACGGATCCCTCACTGAGATCACACAAATCTTACCTGGTCTGTCTCGCTCCAGCGTAAGATCTCTCTCCATGGCCACAAATCACTTCAAGACTCTGTTTCATCTAGGCCTCCCACGGAGTCTTATCTACTCCTCTGCTCCAGCATGGGCTCCTTCATGAGCTGCAGAGGGTCATCTTCGCTCCCCAACAATCTTCCACAGGTAGCAGGGATTTTTAGATTTCAGTCTTTTCCCTGCTGAAGGGAGAGAGAAGGAGAAAGAGGAGGAGAGAAGGAGTCATCTCCCCCCCCCCGCTTCGGGCTTCTCTCTCTCTCCAGCTGGCAGCTCTGACCTTGAAGGCTCCGCTATCTCTCTGCCTGGAATTCTTTCTGTAGCATGTCTTGTCCAACTTCTTCTTTAAATTTTTTTTGTTCTTCGCTCTGCTTCGTTACATGTCTCAGCCAGGGGAGCTTCAGTGCCACCCCTGCCCCCAGCCCAGGGCCAGGGAAGGAGAGAGGCCTGGCCCCCCTCAGGGCCTGCTGCGTCCTCCCTCACATGGCTCCCAATTTCATCTGCGCCACCACCTTCTCTGCCGTTTTCTTAAAGATGTAATTGGCAAAGGCGTCACCAAAACTTCTGATTGTCTTTGGTCCCGAAATTCACCTGAACAAACCACCTACAGCCTCCCAGGGAGGGGAGACCTTTGCAAGCCCACGACACACTGGAGCTGGAGGCAGAGGATACTGACATGGATTATGTCATGAAGGGTATAATATTTTGCCAAACTGAGACAACGCCAATAATTCCAAGCCAAAAAAAAGGTAAGATCTCGTACCAGCATTCCTGCATGCTGCATCTTCATTACATTCATCATTCTTTTCCTTACTTAGAATAATGTGGAAATTGGGAAAAAAGGGACTCATGAGGTTTCTCATGGAGATCTTTTACTTCAGAATATTTCATAATGAAAATATAGCGAGCTGATATGGAATGACTTTTAAGAAAAATTTGAAATAGTTTTGAATATTTAAATACCCCTGTATCTGTATATGTAATTATAAGCAGTGAAATATGGTTTTTACTACAGACAGAAAAGGCATTCTTCTGAAGGGCTTATCATCTTTGTGTGTTCTTTTCTGGTAGAAGGTTGGTTTGCTCATTCACTACTATTACATCTGAAAAAAATCAGTACATCTGCAATATCTTTTTTTCCTACTGATCCCACAATGCAGACACATTCATCCTTTCCCCATCATTAGTCAAAGATAATGCCTTTAAGTCAAATTCTGATCTCAGAGTAAATCTGAAGGAATTCATAAAAGAGATTTACAGTGAGAAAAATTGAACAGCATTTTGATCCAAAGGCAGCTTATGGAATGCAGCCATTGCAGTAGGTGTTTGTGTGCTGACTTGACATGATGTTGGAGCACTGAACTAAGCATGGAACTTGCTTAGGGGCTTTAATTCCAGTATTTCATTTTTTGCTCTGACAGCCTTAAACAGATGCTATGTAGGACCAGGAAGTTGTGACTGTCAGCCATATTCCTTAATCAGATTCAGAATGCTTTAAATATTGCTGTAAAGTGTGAAATCTCCTCTGGGCTGCTGTTCCTCCTTTGGCACTAATTCCACTGGAAGCCTGCAAAGTGCGTAGCACAAAACCAGGAAACGCAACCCCTTGTCAGGCTTTAACACGTGAAAACAACTAAAAGAGAGAGCATCAGTGAAAGTGAAAATCAAGCAAGAAAAGAGTGAGACATGACAGAAAAGGAAGTTGAAGGATGGAGCAGGCGGAATTAGCAGTACAGAAGACCAGGCAGAAAGACAAATCTCAGACATAAAGACAAGGATGAAAAGAAAACAGGCTGGAGAATGAAGGAACACATAGGTGAAGGAAAAAAGTAACCAGGAAGATAAAAAAGAGCAAAGAAGGAATGAGGGAGCAAATCAGGAGGGAGAAAGGCACACAATGAAATCAGGGAGCAGACATGAACAAATAGCATTGAAAGTGGAATATTTTTCTTCTCTCCTATAGCCCCGAGGGAACTTGGCTTGCTAAAGGAGGTATGTATGTGTTCAACCCTGTAACCAGCTGGATCTTATGCTGATGTCAGCAAAAACTGGCAGCTGAAGACAGAGATTGTTTCTGTTTAAAGGAGCCTCAGCAATACATACCTGTTCCCCCTCAGGGGGCTCTGGCTTTGCCCAAACAAGTCTCTCCTTGGCAGAGGATGTGCTGGACATCCACCTCAATTCAACTTGATGGGAGCAGACAGGGAAAGACTTAGCCTCAAAATTATGTAGTTTGCAAGGGCAGTTTCACTCTGGTTCCTTTGACTCTGGAGATCCAAATTCACAGATGCTAGTGAGCCTTGTCTCCCTCTGCTTCCTTTATAGATGGTTCAAAGAAAAACTCTGGCTTTACCACTTTGAACCATTTGCCCTGGAGGAGCCAATCTTGCACCATTTGTTAGGCTGGAAACTTCCACTGGTTCCTCAATCCAGACACAGGGTGTGAACACCATTCCAGTGTCTGAAGCTATCAGCTGGCATACCCTCAATTTAGCATTCACAGCAGTTTTTAGCACACCACCCCTGTGGGATGTATAAGAGAATTAAGTATTGGTATTGTTTACTAACAATCTGATCTATCCAAAATTAATTATTCTCTTCAGTCTTAAAGATTGTCACGTGTGCCACCATGCCTGGAAATCTCAGCAAAAGAAACAGAAATATTTAATGAGTGTTGAGAATGTTCTTTTATTTCTACCAATGATCCTTCACACCTTGGATTACCTCAGAGAGAGTCTGAATAGAAAAAGCAGGGAAACTTTCACTTTAAGAGTTTTCTTTGATAAAGCAGAGGACTTAAAGAAACTATAGAACAACTTTTAAATTTACTACAAAATCTGAAAGGATAAAGGCTGGGCCCAAACCATGAGAGTGAGTGATAAGTGAGAAGTTACTGAAATAATTATTTGATAATTGCCAAGCATCTGAAAGTAAGAAGTTTGATAATTTCATTTCAGTTCATAGGGGAGAAATATAAAAAATAATCCACTATGGTCTGACACTATGGTCTGATCTTACACATACAGCTACTGCTGCTGTGCTATAACCTGCAAGAGTTTTGTGCACAATCCTCTGTCTTATGTGTTTGGAGCCAAATTTGCACAAACACTTTAATTATGGCTCCAGAAAGACTCCTGGACTTAGTCACCACCATGTTACTCAAGATTCGTGACAGTATATCCCTGCTGATGTCTGGGCCATTCTAGATGTGTGAAACTTAAAAGATATGGTGATGAACCAACTGTCATAAGTGCCATAGTTCCCTAAAGATTATACAATATGTTTAGGTCAGGCTTGTACATGCAAGGAAATGAAAACTCTTTAAAATGGTTTTTAGACCCCCTGATATTAGAAAATAATACAAACGTCTAGATGTGGACCCTCTGTCCAAGACCTTTCTAAATCAGAATTTCACTCTCCTACCTCTGCACACTAGTAAGAGAAGCATGGACTGTCAGGAGCCACTGATATTTTTTTGATAGCTTGGGCTGCCCCTGAGGCTGAGCAAACACAGGCTGGAGGGGCAGTTCTCACTATCACCAATCTTACTATCTTTATTATAGGGTCTGAAAACAGATTTCACTTTTCACTACCTCAGAGTTTTTTGTTTGGTTTTGTTTGTTTGGTGGGTTTTTTGTTTGTGGTTTTTTTGTTTGTTTGTTTGTTTTTGTTTTTTTTTTTTTGGTTTTTTTTTTGCAGTGCAGCATCACATAGAAGCCCAGGCAGGATTTGGGTTTCATTATACCAAACATGTCAAAAAACTTCACCAGTCAAATTCCCATGAATTGATTTAATTGTGTTAATTTTGTTATATTAGTTCAAAACAAACAAAACAGATACACCATGCTGGAATAACATGCATTTGTTCTAGTGCAATTTTATGCTTATGTAGTTTTCCTTTTCATGAATAAGAATAAAAGGTGGCTTCTCTACAACGTAATGACAGTCATCTTTATGGAGAGTTTTTTGAGGTCAAGCAGTGACAAAATGATTACTTAATTGCTCAAGATGTTGATAATGCAGCAACTGGCTTAGGTTTGATGTGCACAGCAATGGTTCAAGTATTGACTAAATGGCAAGTCTTCATAGGGATTTACACAGCAGCAGCCTATTCTTAAATAACCTTGTATGTGAATACTTTTTTTCAGGAACAACTGTAATTTTCTCTGCAGCAAGAATTTTCACACAGAAAGATACTTAAAAATTGCTACCATCCCCTTTCACTTCCTCTTTATTATGAATAAACTTTTACCTGAGAAGTCATGAATGCTAGAACATTTATACTGTATACTGAAATATATAACTTCCGCAAAGCTATCAGCATAATATCATCTTCAATATCATAATGATATTGTGAGCATTTCTCTTATACAGTGCTACAAAAAAGTCAATTTTAAGATAATAAGAGACCAAACGCTAGCTAGAGAGTGAATACCTGATGTACAAAGATACAGTTATATTGCCCATCCCTTCTGTCTAAAAAATATGTTTATGTTAGCTCAGCTGAATTAAAACAGGGTGCAAATAACTGTTCTGGAACAACTGTATTTCTAGATGAAATCAAACCTAAAACTAGTGGAATTCAAAATGATGGTTCATTCATTCCCTTTCTTTCCCTGAAACTTTTTAAAAGACTGCTAATAATGATGCCATTAAAATGTTGTCATTTTAAGTTTCCACGTCATGTGCCATGTAGTGAGTCTAAGTCATGTGCCATAGCAAAGAGAGATGAGTTTCCTGAGTTCACATGGGTACTACAGGATGACAAAGTATTTGGCTATGGAATTCTCAACTTTGTCAGTTTGTATCAAAGTTTGCCTAAACCTCTTTAGCATTTGACTAATGCACACAACTCTTCCATGTGCTTTCCTGTATTGCAACTAAATAATGCCTTCCATTACTGTTTCATTTGCAAAGATGACATGGGATGGCTTGATGCTTTCAGTCTGGAACACAACAACCAGAAAGATTACTTGTCTGTTAGGGATAACAGTGGCTGGCAATTGCAATTCCTCCTACTGATTAGAAATGGTTCTAGCCAAGGATGGTTCCTGAGGGATTACAACATATCCCAGCCTTTGTAACCATCACTGAAAGTTCCGTTTCTCACAATCCGTATGGAAACAGTAGGCTGTGACAGAGGAAACGTCAAGAGAAAGCAGTCGTTTCAAAATAATTGCTTTCCAAAAGTGGGGAAATAATATGTTTATTTATACAGTGGAAAGAATGCACTGTGGAAAAGGGCACAAGGAGACAAGTTTCTCCACTGCTTCCTGTCAAGAGATTTCTATGTAGTGTGAGGTTTGCCCACTGACATGCTGACCAGTATCATCTCATTGTCTGCTTGCACTCTGCTGTCTACCTGTGTCTAATGTCAAAGGACATACGTTCTTTGTTCGGTTTGCACAGCATCCTGCAAAATGGCATCCTAGTCTGTGACTTAGAGGTTCGGTGCTCTAAGATAACAGAGGTGATAAACCCTCGTATCCTGTCTGATGTTGCTATGATGCCTGTGAACCACGTCGTACTTGCAAGCTTTCAAGTGCAAAAGCACCGCACCGCACACGGGTGCCAGGTAACATCGCTATCTCCTGGTCCTGTTTTGGTACCCACGGTGTTCTCCACTGGCCTCAGGTCAACGGGATGCTTCAGACCAAGACTGCTAAGCAGAACTTCGAGTTCAGTTTATTCCCGTTTCTTTCTTACTGTAAAGCACGGCCTGGAGCAATCTCTGTGGGAATGAGCACAAGCTGCTAGTGCGGTCAACCCTGCGCGATAACAGCCCAGCGGCTTCCAGGGCAGAGCCGCGCAGGCCGGCTGGAGTCCCTCGCACTCCCGCTCTGCCCGTTCAGCCCAGCGCCGCCTGCCGTCCCCCCGCCGGGGCCGCCCCCCGGCGCCGGCACCGCCCCCGCTCCGCCCGCCGCCCCCAGCAGCCCCCGCGTTG
>JAWMRA010000041.1:27836191-27872243 GCA_035584735.1 Pseudotriccus pelzelni | reverse complement strand
GCATGAAGAATTTATGTGTGTCTGCATGCGTGTTTAAAGCACTGAGCATATAGGACCATGATTATGGTTGGGGCTAACACAAATCTATTACACAAACTTCAGTAGTTGTTGTTTTGTATTGTTTTGCACACAACATTTTGTAAAGATTAGAAAGCTGCTAAGCCCAATGAACTGGAGTATCATGGACAGTCACTAAGATCATATTAAATAATTCCAAGGTGTTCATATGATGTTGCTATATATATTAGATAAGATCAAACACAAAATAGTTGGGTATTTTTGAAGCTGAAAATAATAAATATGTGATATTTCTTTATGATGGTTCACATTTAATACTACAATCCCGACAATGAACCTGGCTTTGGAAGGGTACATTAATAGAGATTGATCTATAGCTCTGAAGCACGATTCAGCGAGAACTGTGCCTGTCCAGTAGCTACTGAGCCTATCTATTCTTTCTCCCCTAATGGCATATCTATCTACCTTCTTGGGTTTTTTCTAATCCTTCAATATCCGTGTTACAGATCGTGATATTTCAAGAGTCTGCTAGAATTTCTAGGTTGGAGATTGTAGTTAGACTTTGTAGTCACTGATTTGAGTTTATACCTTTCTCAGAAGAGTGTCATTAATATATCCACCCAGTTAAAGTAGTGCCTACTGGCGACTCCAGTAAAGAAACAACATTTTGTGAGTAACAAAAAATAGAAAAGAGAAGTTTGATCTGTACCACATTAAATCCTCAGTTACACTGGAAAGCACTGGTCACATTTGTCAGCTACCTCTTCTGCAGTTTGAACACATTTTTTCTAAAAATTTGTCAAAACGGTACCTTGGAAAATAGTATACAGAAGCACTAGGACATTTTGAAGTGTGTAGCCATTTAAATCAAAGTCATCAAGGAAAAGAATTGAAGTTAAAAGCATTTTCTTTTGGAGTTATTATCACTGAAAGAGATCAGAGTTACATATTGATTTTCATATATATATATCTATGTCTCTATATATGCACATATGCTTTCTTTCCATGGCATATCAGTTTTAGGCATTACATGATATCACATTTATACAGACCAGCTACTGAGTATAATGATGTAAAATAATACAAAATCATAACCGTAAAATGAGCAGGTAAAAATATCTGTATTTTGTAAAAAATGTGGTATCTGTTATAGCAATGTCACTAAAGCGTTCTTTTCTACTGATAACAGCAAAACAAAAAAAATCTAAATTTCTCTTAAAGCACTCCTACCCAGTTTGACCAAATCTAACCATAAATTCTACCTGCTGATGTTTTCAATAATGTTTATGTAGAAAATTGAAGTAACCAGTAGAAAGAACCTCAGTTTTCTTGTGAAGTACCATAAATGTTACTGATCTTGATCTTCATGCTATCTTGATACACTCTGTAACTTTTACTACCTATGTCTGTTTAGGATATTGAAAATAATTTTCTTAGCATTATTATAACCCTTCACATTGTATAATAACTGTCATGATTTTTACTTGAATGTTTGATAGGAAGTTTGCATATAGAACTATATGTATTTATGCTCTTGAAAAGAACAAAATATACAGTAAACTTTTTAGCTGTCATACAACTCAGATAAAGATAAAGGTCTCAGGTCATATCCTCAGCAGGTGAAAATAAATGACATTTCATTGAATTCAGTGGAGACACCCCAGTATATGCCAGTGAGGGTCAGGAATATGAAAGAAAGCATTGCAAGAGCCATGAAGAAAACAAAAGTATTGAAATATTCTAATCTACTGTGACTGTGTGTGGATTCCCAGAGAGTCACATTCTGGAAATAGACCAGGAACAGCAATTACAGTGTGGATAAAGAAGGACAATGAAACCACCTCATTCATAGGGTCAGAAAAGAGAAATTGCCTGACATATTTTCCCTCTTTTGAAAACCCCGTATATCAACCAGACAGGGAGAGCACAGCACTAAAAGCAGAAGAATTTGCTGTATCGCATTTAAAAGCTTTTAGAAGGGAGTATTTTGGGGTGCTTAAGGAAACAACAATGCTGACTGAATTCTGCAAATGGGGTTAGCCAGAAGTTTGAAGAGCTGAGGTGAAACCTGAAGTGAAGCTGAATATTTACAACTTCACTCTGTCTTAATCCTAATGCTGCAGCATGAATACATTTTCATAATCTCTATGCTTGTGAGTCATCCTGGTGTCCTTTGCAGCACAAATTCACACTGGGCTATGTAATTATTTTTAGAAAATAGGAACTTTGTCATCTTTGCCATGCAGAGGGATCGGGTGATGCAATTGGATCCCCATTGCTTTCCTGAACTTGTGACAATGAGGAACAAGTTCATACCAGTGATTATTCATGAGCTTTGTCATAATCAGGATGTGTATATGTAGATACAGAACTACTGGGAACGGTTTCAATTAGAGCTCTGTGTGATTGGGAGCAGTGATGCTTGCTTCAAGCTTTACAAGCTGGTGAAAATAACCTTCCAAATATGGTATCTCTGTCCTCAAAAGCCTGAGGGGCTTCCCATCCTGAAGGAAGGATCTGGCAAAGGGACAGAAATTGTGTGCATGATTGAATGCTTTCTTTCCACACTTAAAAGTGTGGGTCTGACAAAAAGTACTTAGGATTACTGGACAGCTAAGGGGTTGTGTAACGAGATATGGAGACCTTCACCTTTGGGTCACCTGTGACATGAAGTCATTATCATCTGTCAGCTGTTTAGTGGTCTATGTGAAATGAATGACGTCCTCTGTTCCCTGTGAGAAACGTATACAACACACAACTGCAGCCAACATTCAACCAAAGTGGCATGAATTGGCATGTTCTGAAGGACATCCGGACCACTAAGGCCTCCTGTAGTGTTAAGGATGAACTGACTTCCCTCATTCATGGTTGTTTCTCTTGTGCTTTTACTTGAGGTTGACCTTGATTGTAGGATTATTTGTGCTTTTTGATGCCCTCCACTTCCTCCTGTCAAAAACTATTTCATATAAAACACGCAAAGAAGGTTGGAAGTTGGAGCCAACTCCCCAGCAGAAGAAGGGCCATTAGAACCACCCTTCTGGTTCAAACCTGGAGTGTGCATAGTCCAACACACTGTTCTGAGTCAAAGTCCAGAGAAAAACATAATAAAGAATACAAATATGGAAATATCCTTCTGTCCATCTATCCTAAGATACATATCAGTGCATCTTCCCTGAGCAATCAAGGATTTGAAGACTTTCTGAGCAAAGTTGTTCCTTGCTTTGTACTGAATAGCTCCTGATGTACCTATCATCTGTGAATTAGGCTACTACTTTCTGGAATACATTTGAATTTTCTCGCTCTGCAGCATAACAGAAGAGAGTTCAGAGTGCTGGGCTCCTTCCTGCACATTACCTTCTCTTTCCAGCTGCCATCAATTTTCCATGCCTTCCTCAAGGATCACAGCTTCAGCGGGAGAACAAAATATCCCAGCTGAATCACAGCCTGATGGTCAAGGAACTTTCCAGGGACATTTCTGGACATGTGTTGATATTTTCCAGGGAAATGGAAAAGGCTGTTTGTCCAATGGCTGTGAGGGACCTAAAACCCCAGTCTTCCTACTTTTTGTGTACATAATTTAACCCTTACTTATTAGATGTAAGGAGAGAGCTGAAGGTGTTTATCCTCTGGGCAGTCTAAAGCAAGGAGAGGGAGAGCCATGGCACCACCTTATGAGGCAGTGAAGGTCTGGCAAGGCTGATTCACCCAGGCTCAAAACAAAAAAGTGTGTCCACACTGAGAATTGTACCCAGCAACCTTCCTCCCATGCCTTACCTTTGAACTTTCTCTCTGCACAGTGAACTAACTGAGGACAAAAGCTGTGGCTGATTTCCCAGGACTGAGGCACTGTATACCTACTTTCCCCATTTATGCAATGCTGTCCAGATAGCTTATGTTGTAAAGGAATCCAGTAAGAATTGCTAGCTCTTTGTTGTGATACCATCTCTGACAAAACCCCAGGCTGTATTTGTGCAGTGACAACAAATTACGTTTTTGCCTGTAGATTTGCTATTCATTTCAATTTGTCTGTCAAGTAAACTGGACCTTTTTAACGTTCAATAATTGCAGTATGCTTATGAATGACATAACGAGACCTGTAACAACGTAAAATGACCTCTGACTACCATCTCCTTCTTTCAGCATTGTGCCAAAAGTAACCCCTCAGCCCAAAGAAATGCTGAGAAACACACACACACACACAAAGACACAAAAAAGATCCCAGAAAACATTTACAGGCACAGCTATTCTCTATGATGAATATTGCCCTGTAATGTTTGCAAGGACTGAAAACTCATACGCAATAACTTTTAGCATGCCCAGAGAGTAAATTAAAGAAGTTGATTGAATAGATAGAGATAAAAAATATGAAATCAAAGGCACACTCCATAAAATCACAAGTCCATAAACTCCACTACGGTGGAACTTCCCTGTAATGAAAGGTAAAACTCTGCAGGACTTCTCATATGCTCCCTGCTTGTTTAGCACAGTGCTTGGCTTTTACACTGCTCCTGACAAATGAAAGCCATCATATCGTTGCCATGGACTACACCTTGGTAAGGACTTTCCAAAGGAGTCACCTTACAGGTTACTGCATAAACATAGATTTGAAGTGTAGAGCCCCTGGCTGCAACACTGTGTTGCTGAAGGCATTTTTAGGATATCCTACAAATATTTGTGAGGCAGATACAACAGTGTATTACACACTGACTCATTATGCTGTGTCTTGATTCAGTAACACTGGGAAATGTAGATACATCTATCTCATGACATGTTTAAGAGGCAACTTCTAGTGAAAGCAGGCATTTAAACGTCTTTGATTGTTGGTGTCTAGAGCATTAATGAAACTAATTGTAATGCTTAGTCAGTGATATTAGTTTCCTATGAAATTAAATAAAAATAACTAAACAAAGTAAGTGGACAAAACCACAGTGTTTTGACCCAGTTCTATAATTTCTATAATTTAGGGCTTTTTGCTTGAAAATCTGCTGACAGCATTATTAGTATAAGGCACTGTGAATAAAATCATTGTTGCATCATGAAATCAGAAGTATCCACCCAGAGAAAGCATTACAGAGAAACACAATATTTTTTGCCTTGAGGTTTTGCTCTGCTGTGTGAACCCCAGAGATTTGATCTGAATGAATATTTTGAGAATTGCCTATTCTAAACTTACCAATTATGTTTGTAGGAACTGAACATTTTCTGACTTAAGTGATATATTTTCTTCAGATAAAGAAAATCCTACATCTCATAAATATTTCATTAGAAAAATGAAAACTTGTTAGCTTGTTTTACAGATAAGGTGTCAAGGTTTTAGGAAAAAAATTGCAAGGGAGAAGTTGGATTTCAGAAAGAAAACCAGTGAAAAAATTAAGAGTAAACTAACTTGTTTTCAGGTTAAAAAAATACATTGTATGCACATTTATATACTTTGTAGTTTGTGTAATTCCCATAATTATATGTGGAAAAAACCAAATGTTAGGAACTGCAAATGTCAATGTGGTGAGTAGTTGAAAACATGCATACACATTTTAATGTAACAGTATGTTGAAATCCATACGCAGATTAATATTTATTTTTCTATTTGCTAATTTACAAACAATATTTTGTCACTACTGTATAAATATGTATGTGTGTTTGTGGAAGTTGCACTATATTTTACTATAGTAATTTATATTATATTTTAAAATTTATTTATTTTATAACTATTTGCAGCAAAAAATAAGTTTGAACTATTTAAGTAAAAATTCAAATCTACAGATAAAAATGCATATTACAGTGACTGTTTGGAATTGTGGATCTTTCTCAACACATTACCATTGCTGGTAATGGGATGCACTTTGTGAAATTTCAACTTTCTGAGTCAAGGGGTTAGCATTTAATCAATAGTTCTCACTGTTATGAGCTCTACTGGGAAATACTAGGTTGTGATATACGCTATGCATCATGAAGCAGGAGCTAGAGCTTGGTAGAAAAATAATCTGATTGCAGAGTTTCATTGACAGTGCTCTACTCATACATTTTCTGTATGTCATTATTTTCCATAAAGTCCACATAAAATTGCCATGGTCTTTTCCATTATAGTGTCTAAAAGATGTTACATACCAGAGTGTTATTGTGCTCCTGTGAAAACCCATGCGGCTTTCCCACTGGGAGTTACTAGGGGCTGTTAATATAATGAACTGGTGCTCATTTTTTCCAGTTAAACAATAGATATGGGGGTTCATTCCTGACAGAACTGGGAAAACTGCCTGTGTGTATCATATTAAAATACAAAGATTAAACACAAGAAAAGTCCTTGATCTAAATATTCCAAAGACTTTACAAATTTTAAATCCAAGGTCATAATGACTAGATTTTAAAACCAGAAAGGGCAACTCTGATTATTTAACATGGGAAAAGTGAGAGGTGACAATGGTAAGATGATTCTTTTTAATAAGAAGTAGTCTGTTTTCTGAGTTGGATCCCAAGGAGTCATTCCTGAGACATGTCGAGGAGCCTTGGCTCTACAAAAGACAGTGGGGTCTCACAAGCCTGTATACATAACCAGCCTGAAGATTGGACAATATCTGGACCAAAGCTCAATCTCATGGGCTGATATAGTGGGAGACACTCAAGAGCTTCATCAAGCCATTTGCACTTCTGCATGCCCTGATGAGCAAGGTGTGGCCAGGGCAGGGAGTTTTGCTGAAAAATACACAAGAAATTCCAACAGTTTATGTGAGAAAGAGCTGATCTTTCTTAAAAACATTATCTTCAGTAAAAATTTCATGATAGCATGTACCCTTTTTCCTTCTCTCTGAAAGATATTAACACCATCCTGCTGCTTCTTAGGACTAATTTTCATGTTTTATGTGCAAGCCTGATGTTTTACCAAAAGCAGACATCTTCCTATTGGGTCCCTCTCATCCATATGCTCACAGCAGTCAGCAGGAGACCTTATCACTCCCTTGGGCTGGCTTTGTGGAAGGTCTCCATGCTCTAGGAGGGTCTGACGACCACTGTGTACCATGAGTGGAGATTACAGACCGTCCCATTTTCCTAGATGATAATAGCAGATGATGGTTGTCCTGTTTATTTCTGCACCTTTTAGCTGACAGCTATTGTACAAGACTACTGAGTAGAAAGCAGCAGAAAATGGAATCTTATTTATTTTTTGTCAGGATCCATGCTCAAAAATTTTGCTCTCTCTAAGCTGTACTTCAAGCAGAGCATATCCCATCAGCAGCCCTATATGTGGTTTTTTTCATAGTAAAGTTGTTTTACCCTTGGGTTTTGTAGGCAAAATGATAGCACATACAAATTGTGTGTTATCTTTAATTACAAACATGCTTGTTATTCCCCTCACAATTTTGGAAGCGCAGTCAGCTAAAAGAGAAAACATATCCCTCTTTCAGTATGTTTGTTGCAATTTTTATACTGCAAAGAGCAATGGCAACTTGCAGTGTATCTGTGTACAGGGAGGTATTACACATCCGTTTAGTACATGTCACTAAAACTAGGTATCCAACTTGAAGAAATCGTTATTTAGCTTACAGGAGACTAGTCCCTATAAATCAACCATGCACTATGCATGTATATGTTTATTTTTACTGCCTTTGGGGGTGAATTTATAGAGTAGTTCTCCAAGAAATTACTTAATGACTGAAATGTAAAGGCTGCAAATGTGTTGCAGTGCAGTAGTGCTGTTCTAAAATGAGACTACATCTTCCTTACAAGAACAAGTTATGCTTGAAGAAATACTGTATTATTAGATTGCATGGGAATGAGCTGCTAAGGAGTACAGAAAATTTCTTGTTTTCATACAATCCTTTATTTTTTTACCATACTCCTACACTACCCACTTTAATTTTCCTCCATTAAAATATGTAGAAGAAATGGGATGCAAATGGAGACGAGGCACTATCCTGTGACTGTTAAATGCATCTTTTTGGCAGTGTTATCCTGACCTATGGAGTGTGAGACTCTTAAGAAATCAAACCAAACCAGACTGCATGTGGGATGACTTGACATAACAGTGTATGGTACACAAAACAGCTTGGAAGTAAGGAAGAAACAGTGCTGCTCTTGGACAGCTCTGCCATTCTCACCTCTGTATAGCTCTGCTTCAGTTGAGAGCTTATACACATGTCCATCTCCCTCTGACCATTTTAGTGCCAGTGTTAATAAGTATAATTAAATTTTATTTTAGTTAGTGAGATATGCCTGGTTCCCTGATCACACTGATGGGCTATAGGTGATGGCTGCAAGTGATTTATGTCTCTAAAATACCTTAGTCTGTTAATGACCAAGTGCATAGAATAAAATTCATGGAATACAAAATAACCATATTTGCTCTGCTGAGTTCATACTGAACCATTTCCCAATCAGTTAATGCTTCATATTGCTTGTCATGTGATAAACATATTTGACAAATCTGAGCAGTAAAGCCAGCAAACACAGCTTAATGGCATGTCAGAGCATGGAGCACAGGCTCAGTTTTGGTGCAGCTATATCAGCATCTCCTCCTGCCAAGGCAAAGCCATGGTGTGTAAAGTTTTAATGCATCAGGCAAAGCCCAATGACAAAGCTCCCTTTGACACTGATGACGTTGAATTAGAATATTAAACACCAATACCCTGATTGCCTCTCCATGGGCTTCAAAAATCTGACTGAACTCTCTCTGATATTTCTCTTTGGCCTTGCAGTCCTCTTTCTCCTTGGCATTACTAGTTATTACTATTTGTACACAGAGTGTTCCTTCTTGTTGTTTTTCCTGACCTCAGAGGGACTTAACTCCACAGTTTTGCTCAGTACAGAGCACAGAACACAATCTCACCTCAGAACATAATCCTCACGTTCTTCAACTTGTGCCATTTCCAGCAGGACACAAACAACAGAAAAATTGTCCCTATTTGATGAAGAAGAGGTTGTCATCTGAACACCTTACCCAGCCCTAAATGCAATTCATTGGTATTTCCTTCTGAATAGAGTAAGACAAAACAAAACAAGCAGATTCATGTGATAAAGATTCAGTACAAGGTAGTAATTTACTTCAGCTACTGACTATATTCAATTTGATTTAAATATCTTAATATTTAATTATCTGCATACATCTTACTGAAACGCAGATAAAGGAACATCTTCAAAGAAATTAGCTTTGAACATTATTTACAGACAAGGTGACAGCTGTCTAATTCATCCTCTTGCGCCAGGGGAGAACAGCAAAGTGATGTAAAAAGGTTTTGAACTGTATTATTTAATTCACATGAAAAATTTCAAGTAGAGTCATGTGGTAGGGTTCTGTGTGGTTCACTGCCTTTATAGTGATTGTCTCATTAGATGTTTGCACATCTACGTCTGGCCCACCTAAATGATTTCTGTAGTTGTCTTGAGTAAACTTGCAATAGCAAAATACTATGTTTTTCCAGCAGCGTGTAATTCGGGGGGTGTGTGTGTGCAGGTACAGCAGGAAACATTCTAAAAAGCACAACACTGTTTGGAAGGCCCTAAGGCGGAGGGGTGTTAATGTGGTTGCTTTCAGTGCTGATTGTGTGCTCTGCACTAAGCAAGTTCTGTTCAGCCCTGAGCTGCTTATTGACCACAGCTTGATGGCAAATGGCAGGAAAACAATACTGCAGGTGGGTAGATGGATAGACCTCTTGAGGTTCTGTTCAGTCATGATGAGTTGCAAACGTTATTTGTAGTGAAAATTTAAAAAAAACCAAACATGCTTTTGGCTTTGATTCTCTGTATAAAATAGTTGGTAGTGCTGTGCTCTGCAATTTCTATAATCCTTTTAGCACTGAGCTGTGTAATGCTGGTCTTTCATTAAAATACTCCAGAGGATAAGGAAGAGCGGATATACTCCTGACCTTACCAAATTTAACATTTTGGAGAGAAGATTCAAACTTTAATGTCAAATAGCTGGTGTGTCAGTCCAGAGCACAGTAAGTGAAAAGAAGACTGAAAAGCTGAGATGTAAAAAGGTTAAAAACTGTGTTTCAGCAATAGGCTCTACAGAAACCAATTGCTCTGATGGAGATTAAGCTGTACACTGACCTTTCAAAGAATAAGCATTTTTCTCAACTGTCAGTGTATCAATGCACAAAACAAGCAGTATCATTAGGGAAGACACCCAGGCTGGCAGACTTCGAAGAGATTATGTCAATGAGTCATGACCCACCCATTCAGCAAATGAAGTGAAGGTTACAGCTTCTGTGTATAAAATAAAGTTCACTGAAAAACTGCAATTATGTTTGTCTCTTAAAAAGTCTTGGACATAAAATATGGGACTATTTAGAGCTTGTGTCCTCAATTTTTTATTTTTTTTTTTAAAAGGTTAAAATCAGATGTTGTGAACCTCTCCAACCTTTTGCACCTACATGTGTTTCCTACTCAGAAGGAGACAGCATTCTTAGCCTATGAAAATTATGATTATTTCAGATATTTTGCATTTGGCGAATGATATTGAAGAAATACCCTCTGCAAAACAACTATCTCATTAGGGCACAGACAGAACTTGAATCTTTTTTCTAAGCAGATACCATGTGCTTAAGAGATTTCTTGGGAAATGTTTTGTTGTACCTTACTACCTTTTTCAAGCATCTTAGTAAACCAACAGTTGCTGAAAAAATATTTTATCACAGTGATTTTTCACTGTCTCTGTGTTCATGATGTTGGAACCAATGCCTGATTTTAGGCAGGAACTTAGGCAGGTAGGGAGGTCTACAGCAAACTTTTTGCAAACTTCAGCAAGTACATCAACCCAGTTGTATCCAAAATCCTTCGTGTGAGAGAGCCACGCACAATCATTCTCAGCACTTGTTAAGTTGAACCAAGTTCAGCCTGGAGAAGAGAAGGTTGTCTGGAGTCCTTATAGCAACCTTCCAGTATCTGAAGGGGACCTACAGGGAAGCCAGAGAGGGAGTCCTTGACAGGAACTGTAGTGATAGAGTAAGGAGTAATGGGTACAAACTGAAAGAGGGAAAATTTAGGTTAAATATTTGGAATAAATTCTTTACTATGAGGGTGTTGAGGTGCTTGCACAGCTTGCCCAGGAAGGTTTTGGATGCCCCAACCCTGGTAGCATTTAAGGCCAGGCTGGATAGGGCTTTGAGCCTGGTCTAGACTACATAGTCTAGTAGGAGGTGTCCCTGCCCATGACAGGGGCGAGTGGGACTAGATGACCTTTAAGGTCCATTCCAACCCTTAACATTCTATGATTCTATGCAATAAACCTCAGATGAGCTAGTTGCTCAGGTTGAAAGTGTTTGTGCACTGCAGGAGTAAACTTACATGGCAACAGGTGCAATGAATGCGCTGTTTTCTGGCTCACCACCAAGCTGGATTCAGTCTAACTACACAGGCCGATAAATGAAGGGATGGTGGCATGAATTTCAGAAATACTGAGTAAGCCTTCCAGAAAGCCTCAGCTCCTGGGGAACTGAATGCATCTTTGTGTAAACACATCTTCGGTGCACCAGGACACAAACCACCAAGATTAAAACTAGATTTTATGTATTTATTTGTGTTGCCGTTAGAACAGACATTGCTCTACGTGCGTGGGTTTGGCGTGTGAGCTATTTCTCGCTGGAAGGATCTCATTCATTGAATGTCTGGGTTAATATACCAGTCAAACAAAGCCTCAGACTGGAAGAGCAGCAAAACACAGGCAACTGCTGCTTTTATTCCATGCCTCTTATGCAGCTGAGGAGAACTGGAGAATATACATCTCTCTACCACTGGGCTTTGCAAACAAGAGAGATATTTCCACTTATAAAAAGCACAGATAAGCAGAAAAAAGACTACTTTCCTTATCCAACCCCTTCATCCATGCATGAAACTCAAGTTCAGACTAATCCCTAGTTGATCACAGCTCACCGAACCAGTTTACATACGTCAGTCAAGGTTACGTTAGCCACAGAGTGCAGACTGACGGGATAAATTTTACATGCTCCACTCAGTCTCTTTGAAAAGTGTCATAGATCTGGGTGAAGCTAGCACTAGCCTTTGTTCTACCAAGTTTGAAGAGAGCAGTAAGAACAGGGAACGAGGGAAAAAGGACTGTGGCTTTGCTGCCCCCAGCTTTAGCCACTTCACCATCCCTGGAGGTTTTTAAACAGAGATTGGACATGGCCCTTAGTGCCATGATATAGTAATTGGAGTTGGATCAGGGGTTGGACTCGATGATCTTGGTCTTTTCCAACCCAATCTATTCTATGATTCTATGGTAGGACATAAGATATTGCTGATCAGTCTGAAAGCTTGAAGTGTTTTGATGAATAAACAGTTTGAGATATATAATAGTTCCCTGTTCTGTTTGATATTATGAACATTGTGATCTTAGAGATCTTTTCCAACCTAAATGATTATTTTACTCTATGATATTACCTGTTTCATTGAATCCTGCTGTCATTCAAAAAGTAGCTTCTTAGAAGAGGAACTTGAATCCATGAACCACATCAATACGATGCTGGGCAGCTAGGACATAACATCCTTCTGTAGGAATAGTGTTCCACAGGCAAATTCTTCCTGATTTTTAGGATGGGACAAGATGAGTATAATTTCATAGGAAACCAGGGATAAGAAGAATTTGAAAATAGAATATTATCAGCTCATTGATAACTAAGTAGAACTGGACTAAATTATTGCTCTAGTTATTGGAGGAAAAGTTTGGCAAGTAAAGTGACCAAAGCTCAATAGCTGACAAAAATATCTGGCTTAACATATGGTATTCTGAAAGTTTTTCGATAAGCTGCATGTGCCAATTGCTTTAGAAAATAGGTAATTTGCTATTTCAGACAGAATAAGCCTCCAGCAAGGGCTTTTTTCCTGAATTGAGGCCAGGAGGTGGATGGACATGAGAAGAGGAAAGTGAGAGAAAGGATCACATTAAAATTGAAGCTCTGCGTGGCAGGTCATATTCTGGATCCAGGTTATCTATTGAAGGACATCTTTCAGCTTGATTGAATGCTAAGGTGACAGCATTTCCTTAATCTAGACCCATTGTTACAATTGGGAAATTGTAATTTTAATATTTCTGCAGTAGTAAAATATACAAAGCAAAGGACATAGAGCTTCAGGAAAGTGTGCCTTTGAGTAAGTTTCCTGTTCTTCAGAATGTCTGAACCCTGTAACCTGTGCATTATAGATGACAATATACTTTTCCCCCAGTAAGTGTACGTATTCAGCACTGGGATTTAATTATAGCATCTAGTTTTCTGCATAGAAAAGCACAGATTATGTTCTGAGATCTGTGGATACTGGGAGGATGTTGGTACTGGTTCTGTGTGGACCAGTCCAAGTCCAAGATGGCTCACACTAAATCAAAGCTGAGATGTTGGTTGCTCTGTTGATGTCTCTGTGTTGTGCTTCTCAGCAGTCTTACTTGCTTGGCTGCACTGTGTGTTGCTTGGCAGTCTTATTTAGCTGGCTCTGAGTGTTCAGGAACACTGTTTGAGTGTTCAGGATAGGCAGCACCAAGGAGACGAATCTGCTCTGAGCCTTGTGAGCAGGGGTGCATCATGCTGACGCAGGACTCCATTGAGATGTAGGTAGATTTGGGGTTGATTTATGGAAAAACTGTCACTGTGTCCACATTGTGCTCTTTGTTTCCAGACTGTAGCAGATGAACTCTAGAGCTGGTTTGACAGATAAGTAGCTGAGGTCTGTCAGAATTAGAGCTCATACTCTGGGTAGTGCAGGAGACATTAGTCTGCTTTACAGACTAGTGATGGCTGCAGAAGCAGTCAAAATTCTAACACAGATTATTGGTGAGTACCAGATGAGGGAAATTAAGGAAGCATGTATTGCTGTGAGATGTCCAAAATGACTTATGACAAGGTATTGTGTTGAGCTGACTTGGGGCAAAAGTGCATGAGTATTTTTCATCTTTAGACGTGTAAGTTGCTGTGTTACAAAGATTTTTTTTTTTTAAAGAATGCCTGCAATGAAAACTAGTCTATGCTTTGCAGTATAAAATATTTGTTTTATTTGAGAGCATCAGCGTTGAATGAGCTTCTGTGCACAAAACCTAAAGACAAGTTTTTACAATCCCTGTAAAGGTACCTTCTAAACAGCAGCTGGATCAAATCCTGCAACAAGACTAGAGTTAAAATGGTGACACCCTTATGATTTAGCATTTATGGAAATTGTAGAGAAGAAAAAAACTTTATCTTTACATGTTTGTGTTAATATCTATTGGCTTTTTAAAAGCCAGAAGTGTTAGTTTTCCTAATTTTTTTAAAGAGACTATGGAGTATGTGGGTTTTTGTGTGCAACACCTTGAAAACAACATTGAATTTAGTGAATTAGTAAAACTGTAATGGATGAGGTTGGAATGGAAGTGTAGGTAGAAGTATGACTGATGTTAACTTTGAAGAAAGATAACGCTGTCTGAAAGGGAAAACTAGGTAGAGAAGGAGAGGTGTAATATTTGGAGCTGGAATGTTCTACAGTTGGAAAGAACCAATAGCTCTTATCTTCTGTAATAGTGTATGCCTTTCTTTATGATGGTTTCCCTTCAAATGACTGAAGTGGCGTTACTAAATAAAAATGCAAAGCTTTTAGGGGCTGGCTAAACGATATGTATTGTTTTTATGAACATTTCTGCTTGTAGTTTTGAATTGTTTGGTTGGGGTTGTCAGATAGTGGCCCAGTGATAGAGGCAATAGTGCTTGTAATCTTAATGCAGATGATTATAGAACTTCTTTCTAAACACCGGAAAACTGATGTGCTCTTAAATATCCTTAAAAAGCAAATTACTATCAGTATGTTGGTGACATAAAAGGTAGTATTAACACTGTCTGTATATACTTAATCTGTAGCAATCTATTGCAAGGAGTCTGTAACTGGTTTTGAAAACCAATAATTTAAAATGTATTTTGACAAATCATCAAAATCAATTTTCTATTGCAGGATAGTTTCTCTTACTTTTATGTTCTCTGAGAAAGCCTTTTCTATATGAATTCCTTCATGCTTGAATGACATGATTCAGCTTCTGCTAAGTCAGGAACAATTCTATCTATCAGGTTAAAGCTTCAGGAGTGGTAAAGATATTTCCTAACTCCTGCATGGCTTGCAAAGTGCTTGGCTGCAATTTAGTAGCCCCTTTTGAGTACCTAAAGAAAAAAAAATTGAATGCTTGAAAGACACTCCTAATGTTGAGAGACATGGATTACTTTTTTATATTTTTTTTAGTACAAGACATTGTATGCACAATTTAATAAATCTGGAAGTGACAAATCATATAATAAAATTTAGAACATCGATATAACTGATAGACAGCTATAGAAATAATTGAGAACCAAAAGCTGGCTGTTTCAATGGAAGGAATAAAATAACTGAGTAGACCTTGTTACAGCAAAACCACATAGAACCTCTTGATTAATTTTTAGTGCATCCTCTGAAACATGATTTCTCTGTGCCTTTTTTGTCTTAACTGACTTCTGTACCTTGTTGCGAAGATTTTTTTCAGTCTCACTTGTTTTATGGTATTAAGAAAAGAAGTTCTAAACCTAGGACTTAGAACTAAGCTTGGATTCCCAGCTGTATCCTAATATAAATTATCTAGTTTGCCCTCAAGAACTGAAATTGTTACAAATTGAGAACTTCTAAAATTATTTGGCTAAGATTTTTTTCCCCTCTACTCTGTTTAACAAGTTTCCATAATCATGGTGTTGTCCACAGTTCTGGGAAACAATTCATTCTATGTCAAGAAGTTCACTACTGTCCTAATAATTCATTAGTAACATGTCAGATTATTCTCTCAGGTCACTGTGTAGAAATAATGGGATTGTCACTTGACTGTCATGTGAAATTGTATCCCTATCTCCTGGAACAATCTTCAGTTCAAGACAGATCATCAGTTTTGTTTGTATTTTCCAGCTGAAATTATAAGCTCGTGCATCCATTACACCTTGATAGTTCTTGCTCTGTTGTGAACTGCTATGACAAAAGGTTAAAACAATTCCGAGACAAGTTTTCTTAAAAATGTCCTGTGTACCCTGTTAACCTACACATTTGTAGTCCATCGAGTGGTTTCAGTGGTTATGAACTCAGTGCAGCGTGTGCTTTGCAAGGTCCTAGTGCTCTCCTGAAGAACCTATAGTCATATAGTTGCCAATTGATATAACTAGTTGCCACTTGTGATTTGTTCCTGTTCTTTGTCTCTCCATGAGTCAGCATTGGCTTAGTTGAAGAGTGTGAAAATGGTACTCTAGTTTTTACTTAAAAGTTCTATTGTGTTGACAATTTTAAAAGTCTTTGCTTTAATTTATTTTAATTCATTAAGAACTTGCTGTGAAGGCTCATGAAATCTCAGCTAATTTATATTAACTAACTTTCCCACACTTCATGGATTCATGGAGTTGCATTTATTTCCTCCTTTTGTTATTTTTCTCATCTCTCCACCTAAGCAAGAACTGCCAGTAGCATGATCCTGCAGGTTGGCATAAATAAATATGTGTATGAGCTGATAGCTTCTTTTGCTTTAATAACTGTTTTGTATTCTCAGAGTGTCACAGTACATATAATTTGTGCTTTTTCTATTTTAAGAAACCCAACATCACAACCCAACTAACAAACTCAAGAGCTTGTCAGGGTAAATGTTCTTTTGGAGAAGAAATTTACAAGTATTAATAGAACCTTCTTTTTTGTATGTCATGACTTGAAATTTCTGGATTTCAAAATGAGATTAAATAAGTACATTTACATTGGAAAGAGGAAAATGTTCATTTCAAACTAGAATAATTATATTACAATACAAAACAGAAAACAAATTAAGCCATTTCAAAATAATGTTTTGGAAAACGTAAAAATGATAAACTACTGAAAATCTTTTCCCTGCTTTACTCTTCCCACACTGGTTTTTAATTTGGATGAAAACTTGGAAATGAAACATGCACTGTGCATACTGTTGGAATGTGGCTGTATGTTTCCATTGCCATCTTTCAAACTATATGTCTTCTGTCAGTTATATGCTACTAACATTAGTGCAGTGTATTTTTCTCAAGTGAATGCGATAAAAATGATACACAACAGGATTTATTATTGCCTTCAATGAATTTGTTTGAGCTGAAAACAATTTTTATTCTATAAGGCCAACAGTGGTTTTAGCTCAGATACCTTAAAGGTCAGCTTTTTCCTTTTTGTGATACAGACATACAGTCTGTGTCTGTATTGGAGTACACTCAAAACAGGCCCCTTCAGCATTTGGGGGGTCTGGGTGTGGGTGGTAAAGTATTGTCTCTGGGAGCTTTATCTTTTGGAATTCACTCTGAGGTCTCTGTTTGGATATGACAACCGGGAGAAGAGGGCATGTCACAAAGTATTGTCTCTAAATCCTTTAAAATAATTTTAAAAAAAATGCTGATAATGCAAGTAAGTGAAACAAAAGGCTGTGATGCATTTAAATTTTACATGCTATCTTAATGAAGTATTAGCAGCAAGATCTGTTTTAACAATGTTTCTTTTTATAGTAATTGTTAATGTTAATTACTGAACAGTAGGCAGTTTGAGACTTGTTAAGTCTAAGCATTCTGCGTGTCTATATATATGTGCACACAGGAAACCTCGACCTGTCTCTCAGCTGGTTGCACAGCAGGTTCCTCAGCAATTCGTGCCCCCTACACAATCAAAGAAAGAGAAAAAAGACAAAGTAGAAAAGGAAAAAAGTGAAAAGGAAACAAGCAAAAAGAACAGTCATAAGAAAACCAGGTAAAAAAATCTAGAAACTTTTGCAGTATTGGTAAAATGTAATTTACAAATGAAAATAAGAAATGTTCTTTGACTGTACTGCTTTTTAAGTGCTGTGGCAAACAATAAGGCTAAATGTTGGTTTGTGAAGTTTCATTGGTTTAAGGTGTCTATAAAATGCGAAGAAGACCTGCAGTATGTAATTGTGGCCAGAAGATGGAGATCAGCTGAATAGTGAAAAAAAGATTTTTTTTAAAGGGTTATTAAGGGTTTTCTTTCAAGGGTTGCAAAGTATTTCTCATACCACACAAAACTGTTGATAGGCAAATTGATAATATAAATTCTGGAAAAGAGAGGAGATGGGAGTGACTAGTTTTCATACAAAATAGTAATGGGGCGAGAGAGAGAACCAGTACCAGACTGCAGACGAGTGGGAAAGTAACTTGGTTATTGATAGCCTTGCAGAACCCTTTAGCTTTGAAGGGCTGAACTAGGGTATGAATTAATGTGGCAGAATAAGGCCTGTATATTACCTAGTGCTAAAAATCTGTGCTGCATCTGGGATGCTTAAGGAAACCTTGGACTCTTAGAACTGAAAACATGAATTACTACAGTACAGATAAGCTGTTGTAAAAGTCTTGATCTTGCTGCAAGACCAGGTGGAAGGAAGGTTCAAACTGCTAAACAAAAGCAGCAGGTTTAACCTCTAATTCATCACAAATTAAGCATAAAGTTATCATGGCAATAATGCTGTGCCAGAAATCTGAGAAGTATATAAGACAGGCAATCTAAGCAAATGTGGGAGGAACTATTGATTTTTTTTCTTTTTTGGAAGAAGTCCAAAGTAACCCAGGCAGGAAATATCCATTGGGATTAGTTATGCGGAGAAGTAGCAGATGCTTTTCTTTTGCCTGAAATAAGATCATTAAGGTCAGAACCAGGTAGAGGCTGAGAGTCAGGAGAGAACAATCATTTAGAAAGGTTAGGATTAAGGACACTGAGATGTTCTTCCATTTCCTCTTTTTTTTAAATAGTCAAATTTATGAGCTTATGTTATCAACGTTATACAGCTGAAGTATTTAATTTATGAAGCATTTGATGTTAGTGTAGTGAGTTTTAGTTAAGCTAGTTAAAAATTGTAAATTGAAATATTGATGGCTAAATTTAAGGACATTTGAAAAATAACTAAAAATCTTGAACTGAAAGACCAGTACTATCTTGCATTAAAAATTGCTAATTTATTAATGCTTAATTTTTCCAAGAATTATCTCACTAGGTAGGATAGTAAGTTAAGAATGCTTGATTGGTTTAAACAGATTTCTTCAATATCCTTTGGGAAGAGGATCTCTTTTTTTTTTTTTTTTTTTTTTTTTGCCTGTAATTTTGCTGGAAACAATCATAAAAATCTACATGCACACTCAAAATGATTAATAAGCTCCAGGCCTGGCACTACACAGGTTGATAATGCTGAATGTCTCTCCACTCCCACATTGTAGAGCAGCAGATTTTCAGCTTTCTCTGAACTTCTTTAGTCATGCTACTTCAGCCTCAGGGCAACAAGGTGTCAAAGCCTGTCTCAATTCTAGTGGAGGACAGGCATGAGTTGTTTCAACTCAAGTTGAATGGGAACCAATTCTACTTCAAACTAAGTCAGAGGAGAGGGCAAGGGTTAGGGCTTTGCTGTGAGCACACCTGCACATGTGATGTCATTTTATTGCAGCTTGAGCTAGTGATAGCTGTGGAGTCAGTTAAACACATAAAGTGAGATGTTCATAACCATTCAGCTTTCTGGTCACAGTTTTTTGTAGTGGTCAAGGGAAAGAACTAAGTTGAAAGTATTTTACAATTGTCACTAGCAAAAAGATGATGGCAAAATTTAAGTCAAAGTGGTTTTTGGTTCTTTTTGTTGGGAAATATCAAACTAATACCATCTAAAGAAAGATTAGATGAAGATTATTACCCTATCAACCAAATATGTGTAATACTCGTCTCCGTGCTTAATTTAAATCACAGTGTATGCCAGAAATACCAGAGTTATACTATGAACACAAAGTCCAGTTCAAATAGTATAGTAAGGTTTTGAAATGAGGTAACGCCTGCTGCAAGTTAACACTATCTGTGCTGTTGGATTTAAAAGACAGATACCAACATCTTGGTTATTGAACATAATTTTCTACTTAGCATTGTTGCATAAGGCTGCTGCAGAGATAGAGGTTTCACTGGATCAAATTTGTGTCTTTCTAGAGACACAATAAAGACTTTAAAAGTAAAAACCTTCACATGTGCAATAAATCCATATTGCTGCATAGTGACATTATTCATAATATCAACTTTAAATAATTTTAGGAAGTACTGTTTTCTATTCAACTATTTCAATGTAAAACATACTGGTAAACACCATTAACAGTTGTGGTACATTGTTTTCCTATGTATTAAGTGTTGCACAAAGCAGTCTTATATACGTGTTTGTTCTCCAGAGTTCCTAAAAAGTAGGAGGGAGACAAGATAATAAGGTGGTGTGTGTGCTTTTAATATGATTATTTGCTTTATTTAGGCCAAGGTTGAAAAATGTGGATCGAAGTAGCGCTCAGCATTTGGAAGTTACCGTTGGAGATCTGACAGTCATAATTACAGACTTTAAGGAGAAAACTAAGTCACCACCTGCTTCCAGTGCTGCTTCTGCAGATCAACACAGTCAGAGTGGTTCTAGCTCTGACAACACAGAGAGGGGAATGTCCAGGTCATCTTCACCCCGAGGAGAAGCATCATCACTGAATGGGGAATCTCATTAAAGTTTATTTCCTCCAATTTTAGTCTCTTCTCTTCAGAACATACAAGTACATTACTTCTGTCACCTGTTACCACATTTTCATGACAGATTGTTCATGCATAATTGGTATATTGACTGGAACATAATTTATGAAGCTGAAAAAGAAAAGAAGTGCAGTGGTAGAAAGAATAACGGCATGAAGCTGAGTGAGGGGAGGTTTAGGTTAGATGTCAGGAAAAGGTTTTTCACCCAAAGGGTGCATTGGAACAGGCTCCCCAGGAAAGTGGTCACTGCGCCAAGCCTGAGTTCAAGAAGCCTTTGGACAATGCTCAGGCACATGGTGTGATTCTTGGTGTGTCCTGTGCAGGGCCGGAGTTGGACTTGATGATCCTTGTGGGTCCCTTCCAACTCAACATATTCTATGATTCTATAATAATTTAAATGCAATGTACGAATGCTTACAGAGCATTTTCAGACCAACTTTTTAATCTTCATGTGTAAGGGTGCCATGAAAATGTGGTTTGAATGTTCATTATGCAGTGTTATTGGTATGTCCATTTTCACTTTTAGTTTAGTGAATTCTAACACAACTCTTGGAGTCTCCTCTATTGGCATGTACTGAATTTAAATTTTTATAACATAGTTCAAGCTGCCTAAATATGTATTATTTGAGAATTGTGAAACATAGTTATATGTATGCAAGTCAAAGATCAACTTAATCAACTATTGCTGCAACAGAATTTTCATAATAATTATCTTCTTAAAAACACCTGCTGGTACTTGGTGTGGTTAAATAGGAAAAATGTTATTAAAGAAAACATTTGTATGGATTTTTGCCAATGTTTGACACATTTTACTAGATTACTGTTACTGAATTATGTTGATGGTTTTACCAATATTTTTTGACACTTAAAACACTTATTGTAATGTTTACAAGCAAAATAGAAAACACATTCTAAGCATTGATTAGTCAACCTTGCAATTCAGGTAAAGTACTGCACTGTCGCTGTACACTGGTATTCTGTGTTGTGTAACAAATACTGAACCTCAGATGATGACACATTTGGCAAAAACTAACATTTGGAAATACGGAAGTTTGGAAAAGCTTTAAAAATAAGAGAACTGCAGTTCTTTTTTCTGCTTAGTGCTGTTTCCTTGCCCCAAATTTTTCTAGTGTCATATAGTGACTTATTTCATTACAGGAATATCAGATGTTGCACAAGAATGAGAAAATAACAAGACTATTATTTTTTTGTTCCTGAATCAATTTCTTTAATATTGATTTGGCCTATTAGAATATATTATGTCATAAATCATATGGAAAAAAGCTCAGTATCCATCCTGCTTTATGGCATAAACTGTCAACATTTACGTACTTAGCAATGTGCTGATACAGAGCAAAATTATTTACAATCCCACCTGGTATTATGTAAAGTTACCAATAAAATATTTTTGTGAATACAGATTTTGCATTTTTGTTTACAACCAATAAGTGTTTTGATACATACATACAATTCATATATAGATTTGAAATTATAGATTCTGGTTCAGTACAAAAGTCCCATTTAGCTCCTTTTCGGGAGATAGTGCACTTACATTCCTGTGAGCCTCTTCTTTTTCATTCAAAGTAAATATATTTTAAAGCCCATGTAAAAGTTGGATGGACCTTCTTGGTAGTGAATCCAGCCCCAAATTATTACCAACATATGATATGTCTTCTTAACAGCTTAAAACAATGGATTTTTGTAGCCCCTAACAATTGTGATGTTTGGTGGTTTCTTGTAGTAATGTATTTTTCTGTTTTTAATGCAGTACTTCTTCAGGCACAATGGTACTGTTCTATTTTGTAAGATGCTAGTTGTGAAATACAGTTAGTTGCATAAAATGAGAGTCTGATGTGATATCTGAGAACATACATACCTCATTCCTTGGTGTTGCTGTTTAAACTTTTTAGACATCAAATGTTAATTATAGGCTATTTCAGATGGATAAACTACTGACCTGTTTATTATGTATTCTGCTTTATCTTACTAAATAGGATGTCTGTTCGTTGCTGTTACCTGGCCAAGTCTTAGTATCTGTAAAACAATGCTTTTTAAGGTTTGTAAATGCTTTGGGGGCTGGGCTGGTGTTCAGAATAACATACACTAGTTTTTAAAAGAGAAATACATGCTTCTCAACTTTATTTTTTTATTTCTAATTTTTAGGTGGGACTATGCTGATGTAATGGATTACAAAAGAGCTGAAACTCTTTAAAGTAAGCAGTGTAAGGATAGCAAATCTCATTGGAGGAAGTTTTATGAAATGTGTTTCTAATTTAAAACGTAATGAATGCCAACACATTTCAGAATTCCTTGCAAACAAATAATAATCTATTACCAGGAATTTACTAAATGAGAAGTGTATTTTCAATTAAGTTTATGTGAACACACCACCCAGCACTCCCCCACAAGAGGACTCTATCTTCAGAAATAAGTATCCTTTTGGTTTGGAAGGAAGGAAGGATGGAGTGGATTTTACTATGATCGAACTGTCTCTAGAGAATAATCTCAAAAAAGTGGTACAATTGTGGTTATAATCAAAAGGAATGCAAAAAGGCTCGCTATTCTTTATGGAACAAGGCATTGAAAAGCAATTTCTAACTACAGATACAACACAAGTCAGCTAGGATCTAAAAAGCTGTGGTGGTTTTAACTGAACTATTAGGTTGCCAGCATTTCATTGCAATGATGCTTGTTTTAGCATTAAGCAAAGCTAAGATAATTTTTACCTGTTGGTGATTAAAGGGATATGACAATAGTGACAGCAGAGTAGACAAATTCTAAGTAAAATATGGCATATGACTCTGTTCATAGTGTTATAATTTAAATGAACTTCACTTTCATAATTTTTAAATAATTTTGACGTGTAGTAATCCTAAGTCCTTTTTCTGACTGTAAATATATTTAAAAGCATCTTTACTCCATTTATATAAAGTGAAAATTTAATGTTGTAATGTGTTTTGATTAGCTATTTTTCTCTGTGATTGCTCTCTGCATAAGAACTGTTATTTGTTAAATCTATATATGCACCAGTCTTCAACAGCCATACATCCTGGATTGTTCATGAAATGATGGCCCAAGAAAGACAGGTGTGATAGTGTTCCATGTAAATGAGTTCCTTTATGTGTTGATTGATTGTCTGGTTTCAGAAAAGAAAAGGGGGGGAAATGGGGGAAAATGGAGTATAAATAGTTCATTGATAAAGTGTACAGTAATTCAGTCTCTTATCTTCCTAACTTTGCCATTAATATAATTATATTAATTATAAGGAAAAGAATGAATACAGTTGAGACTGATTTTTTTTTTTCATGAATTTAAGTTCTACTCAGTAGCAGGTTAAATTATACCATATAAAATCTTGATTCCAACAGAGATGATAGTAATAAATAAATTACATTTTAAAATTTGAAATTCTTGATATTAATAGTCTTGATATTAATACCATGACTGACATTTTAACATTTAATATGTTTATCTAGATATTTGATGTTTTGGAGCATAGATTGTAAAATCTCAGAAAAGGTTTGATTTTATAATTTGTGCACTTTATTTTTTTTAATAATATGAATAGCACATTTTCAAGTAGCCATGTGAGAGAGAGTACTTGCTAAAATTTGTTTCTACCGGTTCACTATAGTGTTCAGGCAGGTCTTTTAAACTTCACATCTTGCATCTTAGATTCTTTTTCTCTTTCCTGTCTCAAAAGCCTGACAGTTTCCTACATTATGCTGATTGATTTTACTTAATTATACAGGATGGATTTGTTATGGAACTGTCTACTGTGTACTTTTTATATACATCAGGGTTCTTTAACTGTATCTGTTTGTTTTCTTTCTGTCACATGCCTTTATTTGATTCTTCTCCCTACTAGGGAGTCTGTTCGAACATCCGAAACTGTATGGAAATAGAAAGGCATCTAAATTTAATTTCTCCGAAGGCAACAGCAAGTGCTATACTTGTAGTAAATATGGCCTGTGTATACTCAGGAATAAGATAGGTAACATAAAAGTTAATGCTGGTTTTGGCTAGTGGACCAGTCAGTCAAATATGGCATTTTGCAAATGCGTACTTCTATCTTCATGTTAAGATTTGGGTGTGCTGGAAATACAGTTTGAGATTTAAAGGTTTTGCTAACCTGAAATTGTGCCCCAACTTATGCCAAAGCAGTCTGAGTTTGAAAGGTTGTAACTTCCCAAGCGAGCAAAACCTGTACAGTAAAATCAGCCAAACTGAGGAAGCTCAGATGGTGTTCTTTTGTGCTGTCCAAGTTTTATCAAGATGAGAAACTGTTAAAAAACACTTAAAAGATTCGTCTAAGACAATAATCTTACACTGAGCTTAGTTTGACATCTAAAGAACCCATGTTTTAACAGAAATTAACAGGATTTAACCACTAAATTAAACTTGAAATAGTACTTCATAAGTTAATTAAAAGTCAGTGCTTTATAGAAATCATTGTAACTTCCTGTCTAGAAGGGAGTAAATGGTGCAACAGCAATGGATAGCTGCACACTTACTAGAAAATGCTATTATCCAACAGCAAGTGATGTTTACATGACTTTCCCAAGAATTTTTCTGTAGATGAGGCCTAGGAGCCCAGGTGTGTCCCCCTGCCTAAACTATATCATTGGATTCAGTGAAAAAAAATGCAGCAAACAAATAGTTTCAGATCCTGTAGATTTAATAATGCAGGAGCTGTTTACACCCTCTATTTAACTGCATTGGTGAAAATTTATTAAAACAAACCACCACTGTATATTACGTAATCACTCAGATGTATTAGACCCTGATCTTGCCCCTTTTATTGTGGGAGGCAGTTAAAAGTAATCAGAATGAACTTGCTCTGTCTACTGACGCAGGGGATTTTAAGAGCGGTTTAATGGGCACAGGAAGTTTTAGGTGTATTTTAAGGAGTTAAACATGGAAGATGAAGAGCAAAAGTATATTCCATAGCTCCTAATGATTATTACTAAGAATGTGATCACAAGAGATTGCTGTCCCATTTTGGATTTTGTAAAAGACAAAATAGTGATATTGTCTAGACACTCCTTGTCTCATATGTCTAAAATGAAAATCACCACCAGAAAAATATTGTTCAGTAACAATAGTTAGAAAAATAGTTCCAAAGTGTTAATTATTTTGTAGAAATTGTGGCATATCTTGGCAGAGGGAGGAATATTTGAGCAAGAAACCCTCCAGGACTACATTTTCAGGACCTAGTCCACCTGGAAAAGCGTTGTATTTAATTACACTGTTCTCTGTTGTTTGACAAAGTCATGCATTAACCCCAGCTGGCAAATAAGGACCGTTTGTTTACTTTCCCCTGGTGCGAGGGGGGAGAGAATTGGAAGAGTAAAAGTGCAAAAACTCATGGGTTGAGATAAAGACAGTTTAACAGGTAAAGTAGAAGCTGCACGCACAAGGAAAACAAAAGTAATTCATTCACCACTTCCCATGGGCAGGCAGGTGTTCAGCCATCCCCAGGAAAGCAGGGACATCACTCTGAATGTCACCTGCTTCCTCCTTCTGCTTTCCCCAGCTTTATATGCTGAGCATGATGCCATACGGTCTGGGATCCCTGTGGTCATTTGGTGTCAACTGTCCTGTCTGTGTCCCCTCCCACCTCCCTGTGCACCTCCAGCCCTCTCACTGGTGCATCGGTATGAGAAACAGAAAAAGCTCTGCTGAGCAATACCTAAAGCATCACTGGGTTATCAACACTGTTTCCAGCACAAATCCGAAACACAGCCCCATACCAGCTACTGTGATGAAAATTAACTGTATCCCAGCCAAAACCAGCACATCTGTGTATAAATATTGATCTTGGTCAAAGCAAAGTGAACATGCCCCCTTAAACTTCTGAGATTTTAAGAAATGTGACTGTAGACTGATGAAGCATTAGCTTACAACAGAGTTATTGAGGAGAGCGCTGAGGAAAAGAGATTATTAATGTGGTTTTTGATAACCTGCTAACCATGCACACCCAATTTTCCTCTTCTGTATGAAGAAGCAAAAGTATACAGAAGAAGGAAATAAATGTAACTTGGGCTGATGAAATGTGGCTCTTTACCTCCTTTCCAAGCTCACTAGATTCTCTACAAAATACAAACTGAATTTGGTTCAAAGATGTTCCCAGGTCTTTGTCGCTAAAAAAAGATGGATTTGTTCAATCACTTTGCATCTGTTAGTTAAGACAGGTCTGTGGTCAGGCTGATTCTACTTTCTGAATACCCACGTTGGGAACACAGATCTAATTTGCTGTTTATATACATCTAATATATACTTGTCATCCATGAATAATCTATTTCAAGCTGATCCTTCTTTGCACAGAATAAATAAAAATGCTTCAATGTCAAGCCCAGTTCCTGATGGCATACATCTCGGAAAGAAAATCTGCTATCTAACTGATCATCTCTTACTGTAACAGCCTCCAGCTATGAATTAATCTAGGCAAGGGAAATCTCCTTAGGTTATGTGTATTTATTGAGTATCACTATTACCAGCTCTGAAGGAAACATATTCTGATTACTTCTTCTCCCTTTTTTTTCCCTTTTAAGTTCCTCTGTAGCGTAAATGGATGCAGTGAGTTTGAAATAATTTATTATGCCTGCTTTTGTAAGTGGGGAATTTGGTGGCTGTTCCCAGTTCTTCAGTTATATTCTAGTTTCTGTAAGGTCAACAGTGGTATGTGAAGCTTAGAGGCCATTATCAGTTTTGTCACCATTGTCTTTGCTTCTATATAACTGACTTACTGAACAGATTCTTGTTGAGCAAACTTGGTTACACTAATCCTGCACTATCGAGTACTCTGGCTAAGGTAGCTGGCATTCTGGGATGCCAGTTATCTGCATTTCTGCAACTAGTCTGATTCTGTGCTGGGAGGCTTCCAGACGTGGAAAAATAAGCAACATGCTTTCCAACTGATGCAGGCATAATGTTGCCAAGTAACTTGCAGTACCTGGAGGCTTTTTGTAAAGTCTAAGAAAATGTGTTCAGTCCCCTCTAGAAAGGTCTGAGGAGAATGCACAGATACTGTGTGCTTTCTCAGCTTTCCTACAGAAATTCCAACCAACCAGCTTCTGTTTCTAAAATGTCAAAGACCTTCAAAAATGCTCAGTCCAACAAAAAGACAGAGGATAAGGCGGGGGGGGGGGGGAAGGAAGAACAAAGAATATGTATTTTCAGAATAATCCCTAGAAGAGCCATATATAATGGCTTCTTTGTCTATTTGGTATTCTTTGTACTGTATTAGAAGTAGGCAGCATGACACACTTCTTGGAGCTGTGTCTTGCTTTATACCTGTTGGCTTGATACCTGTTGGTTCAGTGACTTTCAGCCTAAAGATAGATGTAGAGGGTTGTGAATAGTAAATACCATGAACATTTCACTCTTGGATACAAGTCATTTATTGAAAGGGCAGAAGTTTTGATTAAAGAGCTAGTCAGGAACAAAATAAATTCCTCTTGTACAATTAACCAGTAAACAATTTTAAAGGGTCTAATTCATGAACTACTAGAAAAAAAGGATAGCTTTATGTTGCAACGGTAATAGGAAGCCAAACTAGAATGGATGTGGTTCTGAACAGTTTTCTGGCCAGTAGTTCATTTGGCTGTTTTCAGAGATTATCCCACACCTTACCCCGTTAATCTTGCAGTTTGTTAGAGCATCCTCACAAACAAATCAGGACTACCAACAGTACTGTCAGATGCTCTTAAAATTTGCTAAGTGCCTTACACAGAGCATCACTGAGGCAATGGTTTGATCACAAGGAAGTTTGATAAAAGATTTACTCCTCTGTAAAGGTTATCAGTTGTAACCAAGGTGATGTTCTTGGTTATAATACACTAGAGTCTTACATTTTATTGCTAATACAAGTAGTTAATAAGAAACAGTCCAGAAATTTCTGAGGCTTTCAATTTGTAAAACACACATTTTCTGGAGGAGATTTTTTTTCTCTGGTCAGCTATGGTGGTCTACTGACACATCACAGAAGTGAATAAAACTTGTGTGTATTTTTGGATGCTTTCACATTTCTCAGTTTCCCTATCAAAGACAGTATTACCATTCGTGGGAAGGGGTACATAAGTTGGTTTTGTTCATAGGGTTTATGTTAATCCATCGTTAGTTTTTAAAGGATTTTGTTGTTAGAAAAAGGGCTTGTTATTTTGAAAATAAAAATCTTACCTGCCAGGTGTCTTCCCCAAAAGGAGTAAGTGCCTTTTCTGTTCTGACTCTTAGAAGTATTTACTTTGTGAGATTGAATCTGAATGTCCTGGATAAACCAGCAATTAAGTACTGAGTGTTACCAATGGCTTGAAATCCTTTCACTGGAACAAGACAGAATGTAAGCCACTTGAATTACTTTGAGACCTGATGTTATCGGAACTTTTATAACTGCTATGAGTAGTATACTTCTAAGAACAATGTAACTTTACAGGAACTTGATAGGAAATAAATATTTATTAAAAGAAGTGCATAAATAAATATTTATTTACCAATTTAAGTAAGAGAAAATGTTACACCATGGGGCAACAGTCTTGCTGTTAGCAGTCCTGACTACTTAGTGGAAAGTAAAACTGCGGCCCTGGACTCTAACTATAAAAAAATGCGTGGTTTTTGTGAGAGATTGGGACTGATAATCTTATGTCCACCTTCTAATAAAGTAATTCTTCCTACCTAAGTTTTTACCAATTCTCAAGCAGAAAAGAAAGCATGAGCAGATATCAGTAAGAGGCCCTCTGGTTTAATTGGTGCTGCTTCCTATCTCTAGAGGATTTTTTTTAAATTTTTTTTTTAAACTTTGCTCAGGACTGGTACAGCTGAAAGTATATTTTCCCTTCATTCTTAAGCCTAGACTTTGAATGGAGTTTCTCTGAGACACTTTTGTAGTGAAATCGTATTCCCTACAAACATTGAAGACAAAAATAAACATCTCCGTGAACAAAAGATTGTGTGTGTTTGTAATTTTTTTGATATATACAAATTTATTATAAAAAATCTAAAGGTACTCTAAGAAAAACACAGTATATTGGTCTACACTTAAAAGGTCTCAGTGTAGCAGTCTGAAAGTACAGTTTGCGTCATGAGATGCTACAAATTTTCTGCCTGATAAACTATGTTCAGTTCCAGTTAAACCTTTCTTTAAATAGGGACAACAATACATTGCATTTATTCAAGTGTGTAGTAACCCATTGGGACACTGCCTTCAACTGACTTCTTCCTACCTCAGTTCGAAGACATTATTAAACAATTTAAAATGCTGAAAGCTTGGCAGGAAAGCTGAGGGGAAACACCTGGGAAGAAAGAAACAGTAGGAATCTCAGTACGAAGATAATTTTTTTCTGTACTAAATGCTAAACAATTAATGATAATGGACTTGTTTAAAAATTAACATTCCTATACTTATTTCACATTGATGACATATAGTTGATTTCAGTTGAGCATCAAAAGATGTGTTTGATGCCTGGAATAGTGACACATATTGAAATGCCTTCCCCAGGAATAAATTAATACTTCTTGCCTGTGAACTTATCAAATCTGATAAGAAAGTATTTTTGGTGAAAACTACTATGGGTGCACTATATTAAATTCTTGACTGGCAGTGGTGTTGCTTAGAGTGTGCCATGATAAATAAAATGGTGAATAAAGCTATTAAATTGTTCAGAACCCATCTCTGAATATGTTATTTGTACTGTCTAGGAGGAGGTGCAAAAAATACAAGTGGGCAATTTGGGGATTTAGAACAGACTTGGGGATTTTGATCTCGAAATGCCGAGAGGCCTCTACTAATTTATTGGCAGAGATAATTAATTTCTTCTTTTGGCTATGATGGAAGTTGATATTTTCCTGGGAGTACTGCTTCTGAGGCAAGAAATTATGGAAGTATCTACGCTTTCAAATTAAAGTAACAACTGAGGTAAGAAACTTTGTATATACAGCTACTCTGTTACTAAAGCGGGTTATAAAGCTGTGGTCTGTGTGGGTTTTCCCAGTTTGTCTTCAAGCTACACGCAGTTCCTGTGTTCAGTTCTCTGAATTGTCATTTGTGTTGCTTTGCAGCATGAGACAGAGGTTCTACAAGGCATTCTTAAAAGAAGCTCGTTCCCTGGTAAAGACTGTCAGAGTTTTGCATTTGTGCAGCAGGTAACTCCAGTGTTGGCCATGAGTATGGGGATTCATCCCCACTCCAGGGAGGCAGCGTGTGATGCTGATACCTCCTCAGGTGTAGAATGCTTTTAATGTCACCCTGCCAGTGTTGGGCACAGATCCCCAAGTGCAAGCAGCAAGTGTTAGGAGACTGGTGACATAATTACCAAGTTTGGTACTAGCAGAAATACTGCCTAGATTGGCATCAGATGCCAGAGTGAGGCTATTGTCACTAGTTAAAGGGGTCTAATTTAGTCTTACTCATCAATTTTAAAAGAACAGAAGGGATTCAAAAGAGGAGAGCAAGTTGTAAAGCCCTTCTATCTCCCTTTTACTAATTTCTTTCCACTGTTGGTTGTTTAACAAGACTGCTACACAATTATGCATCTGAAGATCAAAAAAAGAATTTCTTAAATTCCACACAAATGTTTTTGCAGCCCTGGGAGATCACAGCATTCCCACGCAGATATGGGCCTGGTGCTTGGAGATAGCTTAGGACAGCATCCAATTTTATTTTACCCTTTCTTGTCCTGAAAAAAAATAAAATAGTAGAAAAGAAAATTTCTAAAGTTACAGATAAAAAATGAATAAAGGAATGCTGAATAATGTGTAAGTGCAATCATGAGTCAGCAGCACTTCAAGTTAATTTTGTTTTTTTCAGGCTCAAGGTTCAGCACAACACTATATTCCAACTATTTGCTGGCTCTGCTGCCAGTCATGCAGTGGTATGGGCTGAGAACACTACTCTATTGACACCTTAGATAAATCAGTGTAATGTCTGCACAGCCCAGGGTGTTGCACAGGGCACTGCCAGGCAGGCTGACTGCTCCCCTAAGTACTTCCATGAACTTCAGGCATGGCCAAGGCTGTTAACCAAGTATAAGGATGCTGGTTCCTTAGGCAGTTGTCTGATGTGGCTGTTCTATTCAGTTTTAAAAGAAGTAGTCAGTACAAAAGACCATATTAGTGTCTTATCTCTTCTTCCTTAGAATTCAAGCACTAAATGCTTTAAACAACTACCATATTTGGTTGCTCTAATCTGTTTTGATTTTTTTTTTTTAATTAGCAATTACAGAACTAAAGCAACCCTTAGAGAAACTTATGTGGACAAACAAACGTTAGGACTTTATTTCTCCATGCTTGATGTTGTCTCACATTGATTTACAATGTTACACCCTGCTTCAAGGGGACTAGGGAGCAAAAAGGCATACATACAGATGAACAAAATAAAAAGGTAAAATAATTGACAAAGTCAGTCAACTCTTTGCTTGGTTTGACTGACTGATCCCTTTCCAAAACAACTCTTTACTGAAGGACCAAAAGCTATCTTTTCTATTTGAAATGGAACTGGCTTTAGTGTATCATCTGGTTTGCACTGCTGAATGGTTCTCAAGAGTCCTGACAATTCTCTTATATCTGTTTCCTCTTACAAAAACCGCTCTCCGTTGTCATCTAAACTTTATTTTCATTTTAGCTGTTTGCTAAATGCAGTGTCACTCTCCTAGACATGTGGATTTTTGCACTTGGAAATAATAAATACATAAATAAAAAAACAAATACATAAAATGCATAAAATGTTTACATCAACCGAGATAAAAAAAAACCAGTTGTTGTCTGTGTGTGATCTGAGGATTTCATGAACTAATGCATTCCTTTTAAGGATCTTCAAAAAAGTGACTTGGATGAGCATACTTAGTACAAGTAGCATTAGATTCACTGTGTACAGTCTGCACTGTTGCTGTGAAAAAGAAAAGGTAAAAAAATACCTTACAGGATTACTTTCAAATTATTTGATATATTTCATCCTAAAAATTGAGCTTTCGAGGCATAATGCAAAGTTGCTGTTGTGCAGGACTATTGCTAGTAAATATTTATTCCATTAGAGGAAAAAAAAGTGATTATGTATTGTAGTAATTTAAAGCCCCCGATTAGTGTGTCAGAGGACTCAAAAGCACTTAACTGGGCATTTTTGTACACTGGGAAATTTGAAGAGTAGATGAAATACGAATGGAAGGCAGTTGCACCAAACTAAGTCTTTTTCTTAAAAAGTAACAGGGAGGAAAAAACCAGTGATATCTGGCAGCAACAGAAAAGGGTCATTGTCCCAAGAAGTCCGATGATACCATATGTACAACACATGGTAGCAAAGCAGTTTCTCCTTACTTACCCAACCTCACAATCTCTCATAGCCGAGTGTTGACACTGCAGTTTGTATGAAAGGGCACATGAACATCAAAGAAAGTGTCGCTGCCCTTGAAAAACCCTTAACTGGTCTGCACATGAGGCAGCATTGACACAAAGCTGTCAGCACAAAATCTTATTGCTCTGCCAACTTAACTAATAGTTTAACTTCCTGAAAGAACAAAACCAGGGGGAATGATACAAATGCATCTGATTAGGATTGGGTTTTTTAATTAAGTTGATCTGATTTATATCTTGATCTAATGACTTGTTAGAATGTTGTTTTCCTTTTCTGGCACAGAGTAACTGCTCTTCTGACCCTTGAACATGCTTTCAGGAGTATAAGATGCTGATTGTTTTAAAAAAATTGATTTTCTGACTACTTAATTAGCACCAGTAGTTTAATAAGATTGCTGTTTATTGAATTTCAGCTAATTTCTGAACGTAGTAAATAGAATTGAATTCTAAATATACAAACGTTACCCCAGCTAAGTAACTAAATTCCAGTCAAGAAAGAATTTAAATATTGAAAATTGTTATTAAAAGGAGAGAATCTTGCACCTGATTATACATCTTCATGTTTTAAGTTTACTAAAGACTGGCTTATAGCTTAATATATTACAAATTGTTCATTAACTATTCATGGTGAGTAATGAAGATACATAGTTATTAATCTTTAAAGAATGTATAGGTGGAGTGACATAATTAGATACCATTTGATGGTGTTTTTTTCTCAGTGATTCTAGCTAGGTATGGTATTTCAGTCACTTTTGCTTATCTTCCTTACTCAGGTGGCTGAGTTTGTAGTGAGAAGCTATCTTCTCACTGTAAAGAAGATGTCTTTATCACACCAACTGATTAAACGGACAGATTTTGCAGTGTGAAAAAAAAAGACTTGTGTGCATTCAAGTTTAGTTGTTTTTTGCTTCCCAATAGCATCACAGAGCTTAACAAAAGATACTTTTTCTCTTAGTTATATTTTTAGAGCACTGCAGATACATTCCCACTGATTAATTATGAATGTCTTATTGGACAGCATTGAATGAAGAGAATCCTGTAAATTCCTATTTCGGTAATGACATGATTGATGGTAATAATTAAAAAATTCTCCCTGCATTGCCTCTCTTTAGCACTCCTTATTTCTTCTCTTCTCATCCAAGACTATACTTTCTTATTCTGAAGCATAAGAGCATTATTGCTGCCCATCTGCCACATTCATTCCTGGTGCCTTTATAAGACCTTTTAGACCTCAGTTTCCGTGACTGGAACACTGTTGCATAAAAAGGGCAAGTGTCACACCTCAGTAGGGACTAACTGGTCCCTGCTTTTAAGCTTGCTGTCAGTAAATACTCAGTTGTATCTCTCCACTCTAACTCTCTGTGTAACTCGTTCCCTGCCATAAGGACTTGGTAGTGTATGTGAGGGACTGTGAAGTTGGACAGTTCACAAATTCGTGACACAGGTCAGCAGGTAGATATGGAATGAGAACAATGAGCCAGATTTTGAGTGCAAACACAAAATCAAGGAAGCTGAATGGTAAGTTGTAGTAGGAAGCAGTGAGGAACACAGAACAGAGGGGCAGAAAGCCCAGCTAAGACTTTGAGTGGGGCTTTTGTAACTGGTTCTTTCTGTAATGCAAGCCAGCACATGGATCTCACTAACATATATTTCCCTTACTTCATTAAACAAATTCTAGAAAGAGTTCTTTTCATAAATACTGCCCCATTTCATCTCTGACTTCCATCTTTACCCTGCCGTCTTTGGCCCTGCATTCTCATCATCCTCATGCCCCCTAGTTCCTTACTTCTCTTGGATTCTACTTCTTTTCTCATTCCCAACTTCCCTGCTTGTATCTCTTAGTAATCATCCTGGTATCTGCACTGCAAACAGAGTTGAATATCCACTATTTTCTGAGGGCCACCTTTTCTCCTCATGTCTTCTTTTATTTTGAGGAAGAGGTGATGAATAATTTTGGCAGAACAATTTTGGTGTTACTTCTCTTCCAACTATCAGAGTTGCCAGCTGGCCTTCTGCTTTCCCCCTTCTTTTAAGCACAGCAAAGAGCAGCAGTAAACTATTACTGAGGTTTTATGGGCATTCACATATGACATTCACCCTTAGGCCACAGAATCTATAACAGAACTATTTTTTTATATTTTATTGTAAATCATGTTGGCATTTTTCTTAAAATTCAGGGTCCTAAATTCATGCAGTTAAATGGAGATATCATCACTCATTTCAAAAAAGGGTGTTTCCAGTCCATAGATAAAATGTGAGCCAAATGCACTGTGAGGACAAAGAAGGAAGCACAATTATTCGAAACTTGTATTTTTTTTAAACCTGAAAGCTGAGGGAGAAGGACTGAGTGATGACTTTAAAATACTTACCTCAGCAATAGTATAGGCTAGTTAAGCTATTAGGTCTTTGCTTAGTGGTCTGGGCCAGTGAGGGGGGATGCACTATTGTGTTGGATTCTGCTGAAACCCAACCAATATTCCCCCCATCTAGCAGGATGTAGAGTTATTATTTATTCTACCACTTCCCAGACCTACATCTTGTTGTCCATAAGCATGACTTGGTGAGCCAAAATAACGCTCTCTTTGCTAGTGACCACCAACAAATCCTGCAGGCTTGGTTCACCAACCTTCTCCAGCTCAGCATCCTCCTGGTCCAGCAGCACCCACCTGCTCCCCGGGCCAGAATACCGTGCAGTGACCTGTGTGCCAAGGCAGGAGGAGGGAAGGGCACTGGAGTCCAAAGTGATTTGCATGTTCTGATTGTTTCTGTACAAGGAGAAAGGACACCTGTGTAACTACGGCTGCCTAAGGAATGAGAGGGAATAACAGAGTTACAGAATGGGTCAGGTTGGGAGGGACCACAGCGGGTCATGTGGTCGAACCTCCCTGCTCATGCAGGGTCACCCAAGAGCACGTGGCACAAGACTGCATCCAGGTGGTTCTTGAATATCCCCAATGAGGGACACTCCACAACCTCTCTGGGCAACCTGCTCCAGTGTGCAGTCACCTGCACGGTAACTAAGTTCTTCCTCACCTTCAGACAGAACTTCCTGTGCATCAGCCCCTGCCTTGTAGTCTCACCAAGGAGAGCCCTGCCTCCACCCTCTTGGCACACCCCCTCCCTTTCTCTAGCCGTTTGTGCTCGCACAACACCCCGGCGGGAGAGGCGGCCGCCAAGCTTTTGCACGGCAAAATCGGGGGAG
>JAWMRA010000041.1:27819301-27835750 GCA_035584735.1 Pseudotriccus pelzelni | reverse complement strand
CCCCCGCGCTCCGCCGCGCCCCGTCGCTCTCGCCGTGCCGGAGGAGCCGCGTCCCGGCCCGGAGCCGGGCGGAGGATGCGGCGTTTCGCGCGGGTGGCGCTGCTGTGCCTGGGCTGCGGCGTCTGCTCGCTGCTCTACGGCCTCAGCCAGCTCGCCCTCTCGCTGGAGCAGGAGCCCGAGCCCGGCGGCGGCGGCCGGGAGCGGCAGGCCCGAGACCCCGCCGCGCCCGGCGCCCGGCGGCGGGCGGGGAGCGCGGGCCGGGGCGAGGCGGGCGCCGGAAGGTACCGGGCGCTGGGGCCGGGGCTGGGCGGGGGAGAGGCGCGGGCGGTGGTTCTTCCCCTGCCCCCCCAACCCCTCCACCCACCGCATTCCTGCGGGGCGGGCCGGGAGGCGGGAGCGCGGGGCGCCGTCCGTGCCGCGGCGCCCCCCACGGCTGTCCGGGTCCGGGGCCTGGGAGGCTCTCTGGCGGGGTCTCCGTGCCCTCCTTCCCCGCGCCCCGCGGGCCAGGCACCGCAGAACAGCGGCTGGAGAAGCCTGGAACAGACCAGGGAAACTTTGCGAAGTGTGGCGGTGGCCGCGGCCGGATGCCGCCGCCGTGCGCGTCCCTGGCCGCTCCCGGTGGGACAGGGCGGGAGGGCGCGTTTTCTTTTTACCAAGCGGAGAAAATTTCGGGGTGCTCGTTCAGCTCTGAAACTTGGTAACTATAGGGTTATCAAATATAACTTCATTGAAGCAAAGCTTTTTATGGGATACCTTAGTAGAGTCAGTCTTCTCACAGAGAGTGGCGAGTTCAGTTCGGCAGCTAAAGGGGTGTAAATCCAAGCATCTCACACTCTGCACAACCACGTTGTTCTGTTGCCTGCCTGCCTCCCATCACTAGAAATTTTTATGTGGTCAAGAGATGAGTGAGATTATGGAATGAAAATAATTAGTTTTCCTTTAGGTTATATTTTCATAATATCGTTCACCGGTGGCAATGGGAATCCTACTGCCAAGAAAAGAGGAGTGACAAGGAATCTGACGCTGAAGCTGGAGGAGAAATTCGGGCCAGGCCTTTCTGGGCCAGCCTACCTCTAGCTCTAAATTCTAAAGCAGTTTAAAACAATGTGGTTTTGATGGTTTCGATGGTCACTCCTTCCTAATGCTACACAAGCATTGGCGCCCCCCACTACTTATACTTCTTGTGCTTGTCTGAGCACACAAATGAGTTGAGCTGACACGTTGACTTGCCTGGAAACCACCTAGGTTTTGGCCAGCTCAGTTCTTTGAATTGCCTCATCATGTAATTATGAAAGTGTCAGTGCTGGTGCAAAGGAATTATGGAAGATGATAGGATGACAAGCTCTTAATAACCTTAAAATACTATGAAACAGCATTCTTAGTTACTAGGGTTGGAGTCAGCTGAAATGCGAAAACCAGCTTTTGACTGGTGTAACTACTTGAGAGAATTTTTTTCCCCCGTGCTTTTGCTTTAGTTCAAATTAATACAGATTATGACTTGAAAAAATTGTGAGGATGATTGTTTCTCATTTCTAGTTCATGATTAAAACCTCGTTGTGAACAGTTGAAATCTACTAGTTCTAAGGAACACTAACTGAAATAAAAGAGTTACCTTTAACAGTTTTATATAAGATTTTATTGGTTAATAAATCAGTTTTTAATAGAAATGTGAGGAAAAAGCATGTGTATGATATTTGTTTTACTAAGGAAAATATGCAGTTTACATGAAGAAAACTTTTATCAAGTTGATAAAAGATGATAATCTAGATAATTTTACTAAACATTGAAATGCCTTCAGGTGCATCATGCTCCTGGCTAGCAAAAGAAGAATCAAGTTCATTTTAAAAGCTGTAGTGATGTTTCAGTATTTGTACGAAAGTGTAGTTTTTAAATCAAAGATACGGGTGGGGAAAAAACCCAGTAATGTGCAAGAAGCTTCTTGCTGCAATGATGTCAGATGAGGTATAAATCTGCCTTGTGTTGCAAAGTAGGAAACTTTTACAAATTGAGAAAGTTCTTTTCTAAAGGTCTCAAGTGCCACAAATAATTCCTGTGTATAGTGTCATGGGAGCATATCACCTTGCAAAATTAATGTCTGTTGTCACCTCTGTGGGATTTCTTTACCTGTAGACTGCTGTCAAACTGAAGGCTCAGGAAGCACATGTCCTGTTGTAAGTTATTGAAACATGCTGTTTTGTGCGAACAGTATGTGCAAAGTCTGGTTGCGAGTCAGTCCCTAAAAGGCTTTTGTTTAAGGAAAAATTCTGTCCTGTGGCTGTTAAGAAATACCCCATTGAGTATTCCCTTAGATGCATGTTTCAATTATTCTAAAGTATTAAGCTGCATTACATTCTCTTGTGTGATACATGCACATCTTAGTGAATATATTGGTGTCTTTTATTTTTTATATTTCAGCTGTTTCTTCAGTGGAGACTGAGCATGATGGCCACATGGCTGTTATATGCCCACTTCTGACCGTCTTGGGATTGTGTAATATCCTGAAGGGTCCATAACCTTATAGAAAAAATTGTGTTCAGATAACCTTCCAATCCTTCTTAATGTTTTATATGCTTTAGTAGTAACTTTCATAAATGGGTTTCTTCAGCTGTTTCCTCTGACAGCTTTAAAATACACTTCAGCAAAGCAAGCCTAACTATCATCTGAAGGCATTTATGTACTCAGCAGTGTTTTTCTCTTCTTTCTAGCCAGGAAGGGTTTTCTTTTTCTGAATGATCTGGTTTAGTATATCCCATAAGGGCAGAAAGAACTCGGATCATGCTCGGGGATGGGGAAGTCAAATGGGGAAGTCAAATTTTCTGTCCGTTTTCAGAACATACAAACATGAAAACTGAGCTTTGAAAAAGGCTTTGGAATACCACACCTGGAAGAATTTAGCAATAGTGATGACACATTTAAGTAGAAAATAATTGAAAAGGAAGTACCATATTGAAACTAGAATTACAGGTTGAGGCATGATCCTCCAATAAATATAATAATTCAAGGGAACTTGTTGGGTAATCAGTTTGGTAAGGAGTTGTTTATTTCAAATGCTAATCTAGCCTGAGGAACAAGAGGACTGAAAACTAAAGGCTTATATCTTGAAACTTGGTATAAACAGCTAAAAACTTTAAGAATTTGATGACAAATTAAGGTTAGGTTTTAGCTGTGCAATGAAGGTCCTATTGATTATTCATTCTAGTGAGAAAAGTAGTAATGAATAGTTAGTACTGTCATAAATAATATCTAATTGAGCAGTGGATCTGAACTTGAAAACAATGAAAGCATATTGGCATTTCTACTTCCAGAAAATACAAAATCAATCAAAAGGCAGTATGTGTAGTCAGCCTTTTTTTCTTTGCTAGTATAATTTATGGATGAAGAAGGTAGCTGAGAAAAAAAATGAAATATAAATAAAAAACCACAAAACCAAAGTGCATAAACATATACTTGCTACAATCTGTTATTAAATAGTGCTGTAATCCTCTGTCTGTGGAGTATCTTTTCAAGTCAGTCTTTTTCCACATGCTTTCAGATGAGTTAATTAGCAGACTGAGAAGTGAACCTTCAGTTAATTTTATCAATATTGCCACTTCAGTTAGGCAGATAATGTTCATCTATTCAGGGCCATTCTAATGGCAAGTCTGAGAAATAGAGGAGGAATCAATCTGTTGTCAGTTCTGTGATGTTAATGAGGTCAATGAATTTGACTCTATTCAAATGAAACATTTTTCCATTGTGCCGTAATCTAGCATTTTTGCAGCTGGCCACACTGTTTTACAGTATGGTACACAGATATCCATCTGACTGTATCAGTCTCTTGCTCTCTTAACTATCCAGGCAAGCGGAGAGTTAAGTGGATTTTGGTGCATGGAAAAGTGTAGAAAGTATATCCACGAGCTTAGTAGAGGAGGGTGGCGGTGACAGGTAGTTGGTTCTTTCCTTGGCCTGCACACAGCTGGTTTTGTCTGTATGAGACCTTAACCAGCAGTTTCACCAGTCTGCTTCTCAGCTGTTCTCGTGTCTTGAGAAATTGGTCCAGAAACTGTCTAAGAATTTCAAATTATGAGTTTAACTTCAAATCATTCAGTGTTTCATCCTTTTAAGTTGAAAATTCATTTTAAAAAGTCTGCTGAATTTGTCAAGCAGTTGACTAGCAAATGTTATTTTACATAGAAATACTATAAATTAATGACACATTATTGAGATATTTCCAGTTAAGAAGTTTGGCATATGTCAAACATCTAACATTGCTTTTATTGTCTCCTGTGTAATAAAGACATTGCTTCTGTGACAAAATATGTCATGACAAATTTGTGATATTGCTGCAGGTGTTCAGGAAAAGGTATTGAGAAGAATCAGAAATTCTCAGTGCGTTTGGGAGTTGCATTGAGCATTTCATCATCCCAGATTTTTATTCCTAAGTGATTATGAACAGGAAGGAACTAAAAAATGCTGCTTTCCTGTTTTGCTGCATGTTGTGGCTTATGCTGTAGGAAAGACACCAGTCTGTCTCTCTTGATTGATTCATGCAGTTGGTCAGATCTGGGCTGTTAATGCAGTACGGACAAGAACACAGTCATGGCTGCAACCCTCACCATCTAGACGTTCTGCTGAATTTGCCGTGAAGTTACAGTGGTATAAAAGATGCCACATGGATTGAAAAGTGTTCTTTAAACTGTGATCTCCATTAGGAGATTACCACTGATGGTTGTGGAACTCCTTATGGTTAAAACTTGGCTCACCTGAGCACAGGGCCTCAGTTTTCATGACTGCTACTTGTGCATTGCTATGTATTTTGCACAATAATTTTAAATTGTCCTTTAATTCTGTGAAGTTTTCAAGTCACAATACAGACACCTTTTCTATGTCTGCAGTGGTAAAATTTTTACTATCCAGTGATGTTGAAGCTAAAGTACCTGATAAAGGCAGTTATGAAATGCCTTGTTGCTTAAAGGAGAGATGCTTCAAATTGTCTGTGACACCAGTGATTTTTGAAACTTCATATTTCTTCATTTTTATATTTTTGATAATGGTAGGTGTTAGGAGTTGTTCACCTCAGCAGAGTGATGGAGGCAAGGCTGCTGCATTTCTGTATTCCTGGGTCCAGCCAGCTGAGCATTTAGTCCTAATGGGAACATATGCTCTTAGTGCATACACACATGGCTGGCCACAGAGAGCAGTGCAGAGAGAACAGCACTTACACAAGACAAGTCCTGATGCTGTTCCCTTCTTTGGCTGATCAGGGTGAAAGGCTTTGGTGAAAAATATATTAGTGTGTATAATGTGGATCCCTCCAGTAACTGGATCCCTCCAGTAACTTAGATACTAGGTCTATCCAGGAACTGCCTCCTGATCCTCTCCTTTCCACTGTTGCTAACCTGGGTGTGCAAACCCATAAGCCTTATAGCCCCAATTCAGTTGCTGGTACTCACACTCTCTTGGATGTGCACACACACACACAGATGTTTACACTATAGATCTTTCCAGTTACTGGCCTTAGCCTTGTGGCAGCTGACCACAGGACTGCCTCATGTAAAGGGGTCTTTCAGGTAGCTGGCCCTGACCTATAGCTTTAAACTTAGCCAACTCTCAAAGTCCAAGTGGCTGGCTTAGACCTTCTGGTACTTCAGTAGCCATCCCTCAGACCCTAATCTCTTGTGGCTGTGTAAGAGAGGTTCTTTCAGTAGCTCAGACCCTCTGTTCTCTGCAAAGCCTGGCCCAGTCTATTGGCCTGTCTGATAGCTGTCTCCCAAGCCTCTTGCTTTCCTGGTAGACTAGTCTGGTTGCTACTGGTTACATGCACCAGCATGCACACACCTACGTGCACGCATGTCTCTCCAGTTCCAGCACTGCAGGTTTGTGGGTCCCTGTGATCTGTGGCCATCTTTTCATTTGTGGGCACTTGGACCTGTGTACATGCAAATGGAACAGAGCCACTCCTGTCACCCAGGAAAACAGAAACTGAGTTTAAGAAGGAGACTGGTGATCAGGCACACAGCATGGCCAATCATATTGACTGGCAGCCTGTTCACATGTGACTGGACTCTCTTCTTTGCTCACTGTTTTTTGCTTCTCGTTCTTCCCTAGTCCCCCTTGATCCCACAGTGAGACCCACACGCCTGCAGGCAATACTCCCATTAGGCAGTCGGTGAGGTGCTCTGGAAAGTCTTTCCTGTTATCTCATCTGGTGGAACTTCTGCCCGGTTCATGGGCTCACTGCTCCCCTGAATTGAGGCTGGCTCAGGGTGCTCCATGTACCTGGGTTAGATTGCTGCTTTCTGCTTTCTCTTTGTGGAAACTGGCCTTTAATCACATAACAGTAATAGATATGAGCAAAATATCCCTCCCTAGTGCTGAAGGTGACCATTCCTGTCTGACTAGTAACCTTGCCGAAGTAACAATGAATGTGCCTGTTTGATGAACAGATACAATGCATCTCCCTAACTTTGCAAACCAATTGTTTGTAGTCTAAGCTTTCCTCAGTTTTTATTACGAATAAAAAAATATCTTCATGAGTGGCATTTGAAATTATCTTATTGTGAATAACAAGAAGAAAACACTGTCTGGTGATTCCAGTCTCTTAATCCTTTGTATGCAAAAACCTATGGTCAATTGAGAGAGATTTCTGTTGAAAGGAAAATATTCTTAGTCTAGCATGGAGTAAATTACAAACATACGTATCTTTGTAATGTTTTTGTTTTAAATGTGAAATTTATGACTCGGATCCCACTCTGATAATCTTGTTATTGTGCTGAACGGAATATTGGAGAGACCTAATGTGTCAGAGAAATGACTTAGGCATTACTTCAAAATTGTTTCTTGCCTTGGTATTTTGGATGGGATAATAGCTCAAGACAGCTAAGAAAACTGTTGTTGACGCCTGGAAGAGGAATCCCCTGTAATAATAAGACGACAATAATCTTCCAAAGATTGTTTTTGAGAGATTGTCTATTAATTTATCCTAAAAGTAATGAGAAACAGTACTTTGAAAAGGTACACAGTAGAGATTGTAAAGATTGTTTTGCAGATAAGTGCAAGGTCCTAATGTGCCTTGAAGTTTTAAAAAAACTTCAAAAGCCACAAAGATTGATACAAGAAAGAATCTAGCAGAGTGGTTGTATACCACTGTGGTTTTATACCATTTACTTCGGTAAAGATGAGTGCAGATATCTTAGTCTATTTTCATTTCTTTTTACCTGGATATTTGTTTGTGGTGAGCATTCTTAAGTCATGACATAAAATTACTTGAAAATATGTATCTACAGAATACAAGGATTTCCTGTGATCTCTACCAAAGAACTGCATCACCCCCCCAACACATAATGAGGCTTTGTGAAACTGTGTTTATCAAGTTGTTTTTCTCAAGTGTTATAAAAAGAAGAAATTACACAGCTTGCCATTTTCTGATGCTACCTTGATCTATTATTTGCAAAACATTGATCTTTACAGATTTGAGATGATACTACCAAGATGGTGCTGATTCATTTCAAACCTGTAAAGCTGACTTCTAGAAGAGGTCTGACCTATAGTCCTGAAATACCTTTTCATCAGCAGCTTTTGTGTTGGTTTTCTTCTTGCACGTGTCTTTCATTCACAGATATTAACTTTCAAAGGAGAATAAGCACTATTGGCTTTGTGTCACCAGAGCAGGAAGCAGAGAAGGTCACACAAGAGTATATCCCTTGCTTTAAAATATTCTGCTTGCTCATTGCAGATCTTCAATCTTGATGTTGATTTTCTCACCAGAACCTTTGACAACATGCTGCAGTTTCTATTTTTAAATATTTCCTACATTGCTGTTGCATAAATGTAGCGGTGAACTAGTAAACTCTGCGTTTTTAGTTAGTGTAGGGTAAGTCAATAAATTATTGGTCTTGCTATTAGTATGGAGGAAAAAAGCTTTCCAAATGCGGTCATTATTTCTGTATTGTATTGACCTTTTGTCGTGACAGTGGAATTCCTTGGTGCTGCAAAGCCCTATTTTTTTAATTAAAAATCAGATTTGCAGGTTTGCATTGAATAGAGTCATGGATGAATAGGAATTGTGTTAAATGGTCCTGTAACTTTGAAAATGGAAAGTTACAGTTGCTCCTTAGCTTTGAGTAGACAAAGGTATTGAAAAGGTAAAGGGGTTCTTTCTAGCAGAAAGTGTTGCAATTTGCTCTGTTACCTGTGGGACTTAATTTAAGCTAAGAACAGAGAAGGACCCTCAAAAATCACAACCCCTCTGTTTTTCTCTCTGTGAAAATATGTGAAGAGGAAAGGCTAAACTATGGGACCATTCTTCCTTAAAAAATCCTCCTGGTTGGCCTCTAATACATCCTCCTTTGTATTCAAGTTGCATTGCATAGCCAGTTTTCTGCCAAATAATTAACTATTCAAGTTGTGTGTTAGATAGAAAATAATCCATTTAACTTTGCCATAAAATCAGTAACATTTATGTAGGTTATTTTTGTCTTATTCTGTTAGGTGTAAGAATTTGTCTGTATCTTTCTGGAATTCCTATTGGATGCTGCCCTCTGATGTTTGTGGAATGAACTGCTTTTGGGAAGCTGCTTTTAGGTAGGATCTGTTATTAAATAGTATTTTATTATTTGATTGCAGACAGGTGTAGCTGCTATTTAGCAAGGTGACAAAGCAGAATATTTTGATTGCTTCACATGCATTTCACGTGTTTGTATTGTGGTTTCCTTTAGCTGGGTTTTTCGTGTTACATTATGTTTTTGAAATTGTTGACCAAACTGTTACTACAAAGAGTAGATTTTTTTTTAAATTGTGTTGCTTCATTAAATAGAAACTTGCCAAGATCTGTTAAAAGCCTGCCTGAATATAGTCTGAAAAGTTAATGATAAATTATTTTCCCCAAATAAAACTTGCACAGTAACACATATGATGTAACTTGTAATAAAAATTAGCAGATATGCTTAGTAGTTAAGCTCAGATTTTTTTTTTATTCAAGTTATATGTTATATAGAATTTGAGGAAAGCACTTTATCCAAAAGCACTGAAACAGCATTTTAGAATGTTCTTTAAGATATGATATCTTAAAGCATAGACTATGTCCTTAAAGTTGCATCTTTGAAAATAAGTTTAAATGTCTTGATGTGGTGGTTCATATGCTTTAGGCTGACAAATTACAGAAGCAGCTTGAAAAGAAATAAGCTCCTTGACATTTTCTAACCTGTGTAGTTCTCTTCAGTGTATAACTAAAATTTAAGTCAATTTTTCTTATATTTAAAATTTTGCTGATGATCCTTCCAGATCAGCAGATTTACCTTTTATGCTTAGTATGAAGCTTGACTATTTCTAGGGAAGCAAAAGGGAAGAAAGTTTAGCTTCACAAGACTTAACGTGTTTTTGAAAATTTTGATTGTGGGAAAGACTTTAGTTCCCCTATTCCCATATTCTTCTCTGCTGGTGTGTTGTCAGTGCTTTGTAAGATCATCGGTTGCCAGGAAGTTCCTTAAAGAGATGGCTTATATTGATTTTTAGTCTGTTAATGAACTTTACCTGTAATTTGGTACTGCTGAGTTTTTCTAGCTGCCATTGGTAGCCAGTGTGTCAATCCATAGTGATTCATTGAACTTTTTTAGGCAGATTTAGCTGTCTGAATGGATTGAATTAACTTTTTTTTTTCCTTAAAGGTTAGCTTTTGGGAGCTTAGCTTGATGAAGTTTAGCATAGTGTGGTAAATTGAAAGTCAGTGCTGTCGTGGTTGAGGCTGTAGAGGCTTAGCTTACTCCTAGTGGAGGGACAGGATGTGATTGTAAGCTTCATTTGGACATCTGAGCCAGTCTAACTCTTGTGTATTGCTGAAAGAGGAGAGGGCCTTGCTGTCTTCTGACCTTATTGGCCATGATGTTGTCCATGAACTCTCCACAGCACGTTCAATGTAATGCACTAAAATAGCAGAAAACTTTCTTTCTGGATTTTCTGTCAGGCTTGAGGCAAGTGGGACCTTGGAACCAGAAGTGGAAAACCCCATGCAGTTTATTTACTCATACCTTAAACTGTAACTTGTATTATCCTATTAAGAATGCCGTATGTGGCTGTGAAGACAAGTAGAAGTATGCATTGATTATGATGTTACTGGATGAGTCCACTTACATGATGAAACAATTGCTGTGGTGAACCCCTAATATTTTCAGAATTTTGTGTTCAACGTTTCCTTTTAAAATTGAAAGAAAAAAAGCTACTTAAATGAGTAAAGGGGGTGTGGTGTTCAGATTAATAATTTCGGATTGAGTTGGATTATTTTATCAGTATATTACTATTAAATTAATTCCCATGTATTGTGCTGACTCTGGTGCTTGTTGAATTCCTCAGTGAGATGCTCTAATTCAGAGTGGGCCAGCATGCTTGCCCCAAACTTATTCTTACTCGTTTAAAGAGTTCAGTTGGTGTTGGGGAGCTGCATTGAGTTTGTGTAAGAGAAGTGAGGAAGATGGCAGACCGAAGGAGAAAGAGTTTTGTTTAACTCTCAAAGAAAGAATGTGCGCTGTACTAAGTGTACTGAGAAGCTGAGGGGTACTTAAAATGTGATACTTAGTAGTTCTCAGGTTTGCAGTAGGGTTTCTGGAGGAAAAGGAATGAACTTACTTGCATGCAAGTTTATTAACCACAGCAAGCGAAGTCTAGCTTTCTTTTTTCTGAGGTTGTATGTGTAGGGCCACTGGAAGATTCTTTGTGAAGACAAAAGCCTCTTGAAAGCTTTCCGTATGAAGAGTCAACATTGTGGTTCTGAATTTGGTATCTTTTGAAATGGAAAGGAATTATTGTCCTACCATAATAATGTCTTTATTTCAAATAATTTCATCCTGAGTTGACTAAACCTTTGTGTTCATCATAGGTGTGATTGTTATAGTAAGGTGCAGAATAAAGCTGGACTATGAAGAGTCTATGATAGGGAGAGGGATATGAGAAAAACCTGAGAGTTACCTATCTGATTGAAATCTAGGCTAGCTAACTTCACTGCTTATAAACATGCCAGCAAAATAATGGGAATCCCAATGAATTTGCTTGTAATAGAAATGGTAGAGCCTGGGCACTGAAATGCACTAGCACATATCATTAATCTCTTTGGCCTGATTTAATCCATAAGAAGAGAACAGCACTGTTTAACCAGATCATAAGTCAGTTTGTGAATGGAGTTTCTGATTCTTGCTATTTGAATAACTTAACCAAATGAGTTTGTTAAGAAAAGTAGATCATACAGCTAGAATATCTTAGCCAATAGTCACAAAATTTATCTCAGTGTTAGAATGTCTCCTTTCCATTTCCAGTGAAGCTCTTAAAATGTTGGGAGGTAGTCCTTCAGCTTTTCGATTTTTAAGCCTTTTTGTCGAAAAACCTTAGCTTGTTATCTCTTTGTTTCTAACTTGAAATTCCAGTGACCTGAGTTAATCTGTATAAGATCAATTGCTTATTCTGTATGTAGGAAGAATTTTGTAGCTATTCTGCCCCCATATTTTTTACCACCATCCTGATTATCAACTTTATTGAGAGAGAATGCCTTTGTTGTGCTTCTGGCAGAGTATTTGTTAGCTTTCACATGGACAGAGGAAGCATGACATGCTTTTCCATACAGCAGTATAGATTTTATCAAAATTTTAAAAATGCTGATAAAGGTAACAGGCTCAAGTTTTGTATGGTCTAGATGATGCATATCTTTTCTAGTACACCTTTCAAGGTGCTCAGTGTCGTCTAGCTGGAATGGCTGCCTATTTCCTACTGGGACTGATTAAGAAGAAATTCTTAAGGTTATTACTATAGCTATCTGACCAGCTTGATTTCAGTTGTTGCATATTGACTCTAAGTGGGTTTTGACTTGCATTGCTTGCTTAAAAGAAAGTTTCACTAATTTTTTAGTATATTGAGGTTCTCGTAGTGTGGATATAGTGAGATGAATTGTGATAGTCCTGAAAAAAGGGACTTCTCTAAACTATCTAGCTCATCAGAGGATAAGACTTCATATTTTAATAGTCAATTTGAAATTATTAATATATTGTAACTTCAAACCTAATCTACTGAGTTGGCAATTGAATAAATTACGTTTGGATGTCATATGCAGTGGTATCATTAGCATACTTTACAAAACAAGCTCTGATCATGACAAGTTTTTAATTCAGTGCAGTAGTAGAAAGTTAAGCTGAGTAAAACCTAGAATTTTCATCCCTTTAAACTCCAAATAATGTCTATAGTTACCTTCATCCTACTTCTAATAAGTGTGGGAATTATTAACAGCTGCATTTTAATCAGTGTAGGCTTTGCTACCTTCTTACTTCCATCCTAATTGTGGAAAACACCTCTATGGGTAAAATATTTGCACTGATAATGTGGTTGGCTCTTCATACTGAAGAAGAAAACACATTTGCAGGAGGCTTCTGTTTGTTCTTTTAGTAAGTGTAAACAACTTTAGCACAGCTGAGCCTGACAACCTAGTTCATTTGGTTATAATATCAAGGAAACACAGTTTAATGGTGTTATGGAAGGACTGAGAGACTTTATTAAGCGACCTTGTTTAAGAAGCTGAATACTGGATACATCACATGTTATAGACCATACAGAGAAAATATTAAAGAAAAGCAAGGCTGCTGTAGCTTTTTCAGAACAAGTGTAGGAAAACTTGCTTTGATGTAGAGTAATTTTTAAAATGTTTTGTGTAACCTACAAAATAATTCTTACTTTTTTGTATTACTGTTACGTAACACAGTGGTGATACATAAAAACTAGAGGTGCAAGTTAGGATGATGGCAGTTTTCTCAGAAAGTGACAAATATTTTTATATAGTCCAATACTCATGCAAAATGGTAACTCCTCAATGAATGGACCAGAGTAAAATTTAAAAGGACAACTGAGGTCAATGTATTGCTTCAGTTCTTCATATAACTCTGCTCCAGATGCTCATCTTTCCTTCCTTGGCTCCCCCAGGCATGTTAAGGCAATAGGAGAGGACAGCTTGATTAGCAGTGTATTTGTGCGGGGAGCTTCATGTTGACCCCTAGGCATGTTCTTGGTAGTACATCAGCATGTGAGGAAAACAGAAACCCTAATGCACCAAGTTTGTAACAGAAATAAGGTGGACTGATTGTGGCTACTTTGTGCCTTTCCTTAATAACAGTGTGTCTATACTTGGAAAAGGGGGAAAAATTGGCTTTACATTGATACTTCTTTGAAGGTACCCAGGTCACGCTGTAACGCACCGGCTGCTCTGGAAGGTATGGAGCCTGGAAGGCAACAGTGTATGTGTGCAGCAGAAGCAGCTGTTGCACTGTGACCTCACTAAAGCAGCGTGGGACTGGGATAGGCTTAATGATCATGAATCATACTCAGCTGTATACAAGGTGTTCCTGAGGGTTTGGTACTCTCTCACCTGTGTTCTTCATGTGTTATGTGAGAGTAGGAGAACCCTACCTTAAACAAATGCAAGTGACTCCCACTGTGATACTTTGTGTCAAGTTTGGAGGACAGAGCTAAGATTTTTGTGGGGCTGGTGGGTATTTTAGTGACGATAAATTTTGGGTTGTCAATTTTTTTCAAGAAGTGCAGCTGGGATGCAGTGAAGGTTCTAGAGGACTGACCTGTCAAAACATACCTTTGTAGCTTACTACCAAATTATAGCTTCATAATTGTAATTGACCTAGAAAAGCTAATTTAATATACAATGCATCATGGTAAACACCTTTAAATAGAAGGCAGTGTCTTGACAGACAGGTTCTGGAAAACCTTGTTGTAGCAGATTTATTGAGCATTTCCATCTATGTTCCTCTCAGAGGTTATTAACCCCACAGGAGAATTAGTCACTATAGAATGAAGGTCTACACCCGACACAGAAATACTTCAGGGCAAGACTTGTACCTCGCCTTATGCTACTGATGAGCAGCATGTTTTAAAGTATATAGTTTTATTCTCACAGTGTCCAAGTAGATTATTTTAAATATTTTCTAAACTCATGAAACTATATGTGGACCTCTGTCTTGAGTGTTTATTTCATTTACTTTTACTATCCCTACCCCTCATGTGTAATTAGCACCCTCAGACAAATGAAGTTCTCTTATTTGTTCCTAAAGACTGAAATCCTGTCATGGCATTCAGGTCAGTATCTTCTATTGAGTTACAGCTGCATTTTTTCTTTTTCACTTTAGTTACCAGAAGTTTTTCTTTCCCTGCAGGAGCTAGGACTCCCACGTTATTTGAGATCTTTTTTTTTTCTCTAGAAATCAGGGCTGTCAAGTTTTCTTTGTTAGTCTATCGAAAATACTTACTAAAATACACTTTGTATTTCACTCTATTGTTGCTGTTTCTGGCTTCTCCACTGAGTTTTCCTACACCAAAAGAATAGGCTATTAGTAATTAGAGATGTGCATATAAAAATCTACATTTGTATTTTTTGTGTTTTCCACATTGCCTCTCAACAACTTTTTTGAAAGTATGTCACTTTTTAAATTGTCTTAACCCTTTCAGAACCTGTATTTGAGATTCAATAATGGTTCATATCAGAGCTGTGATACGCTGATACCAAACTGGCTCAGGTTCAGACAAGTTACTGTTCTTGTAAAATAAATTTTATTTTGTTCATTGTCAACTCAGCTACTGAACAGCTAAGAAAATTTTATTGCCAAAAGATCTTATGTCACTTTGTCATACCAGATACCAGGATGTCTAAATGAACATGTTTCTCCTTTCCCTGGGTTCTGGTGAGGTAGTTGCGTGCCTAACTGCAGTGGAGCAAGATGGGGAGAAGGGTTACGGAGGCTGGAAAATTCAGAAAGGAGAAGTGGAGAAGGGAGCAGTTGAAGGCAGATAATTTTGAAAGGAGTTGAGGGACAGACCAAAGCCATGTAGATAATATTGAAGAGGGGAGTGAGACAAGTCGTGGGATAAATAATTTTCTCTGTGGGTGGAACATGTTCGCATTAGGTGAGACTGCAGAGCTCTGCTGGACAATTTACATTTTATGCTGCCTCTAGTGTCAGGAAGAGGAAAAAGTGATGAAAGATGCTCCCAGCTGAGGGTTAGTGGTAAGTAGTGTCTCTGGATGAAGGATAGGCTTTACCTGTGGGAGTGGAGGGAGGTGTATTTGCAGGGAGAGGAGCAGCACTGAGGCCTGGTTACTGAAAAGGAGGCTGTGGTTCTCAGTGGTCTGTATGCAGGGAAGTCAAATGCAACTTATGATCACTAAAGAATGTCTCTTCTCACTAAAGGAGTCTGCAGTAAGAACTGCAACTCTGGAGTCTCATAACTTCTGCCTTAATATGTTTCTGAGATCTAATACATCTCATCCCCTTCATAGTGAACAGTCCCCAGAGGGAATGGTGGCCTGTTCTTTCCAACAGTTTCTTGCTCCATCTGCTTCAGGGATAAAACGTTGTTGTGAACTTACGGATCTGAGTCCAGCTGTTCCCTGTGTTGTACACGCTGAAATTCAGTTGTTGTTAGTTCTTTCAAATTTTTTTTTCCTTTAAAAATTATTTTTAAGCACAGATTTTAAAAAAATGAGTCAGAAATTCATATAGCAGAGACTGTGTGAACAAAGCAACTGTAAAAGCATTTTAATACGATCAGTCATTTTTTTGTTTTGTGGCTTGAAATTTTCTTTTATTCACAGATGTCACTAGATGTAGAAATAATAAAATACAGTCTTGGAATCTCAGTACGTTTTAGAAATGCTTGGGATAATCTTCTTGGAAAGCCATGTGTTACACGTGGTTCAAGAGCTTGGCTTGCAGCTATGCAGTTTGTGTTCATTTTGCCCTTATTTATAACATGACCTTGTAATATCACTGTAGGCTCTCATGACTTCAGGGCTTAATTATTGTAATTCCCTTTTCAGTGGATTAGTGATGAGGCTAATCTGCTGCTTGCAGCTTGTTCACGCTGTAGCTGTGTACTTACTTGTAGGTTTCAACTGCCCTCATCATACTGAGCTTGCATTGTGTCTCTTACATTACTATTTACTACATGGTGTAATGTTTAAATTAGCTTCATGTATAAAAGTCTGAACGGGCATGCCTTGGTTACACTTCAAGATTTCTTTTGTGTGTTAATCTAAACTAATTTTTCAGATTTTGCTGCAAGACTTACAAAAGCTTTCAGTCTGCAGGTTAAACCATCTGAATAAAGATGTCTGCATATTGGTGTCTAAGTCAAGTAGGTCTTAAACAGTTACTGAAATTGAAAGAGCACAGAGGATGATCCAGATGACTAGCCATTTGGTTGCTGAGATGTAAACGGTGTTAATTGAGAAGTTAGGGAGCCCCTGGTGGTATAGTGGTTAGAATGCGGTGCTTTCACTGCTGAGGCCCGGGTTCTATTCCCAGCCAGGGACACTCCCCGGGCAGGTGGAGCTCGTTAGCCCTGTAAGGCAATCCATCTACGTCCTAAGGACCTCGCTGCCACCGTCCAAGCGTGCTTGGCCCCGGCAGATGAACCTTAGGATTAAAGGGTGGG
>JAWMRA010000041.1:27757343-27819201 GCA_035584735.1 Pseudotriccus pelzelni | reverse complement strand
AAAAATCCAATGCGCAGGCTCGAAGGCGTAAAGACCTTCCCCGGATCTTCGTTCGCAAAGACTGGCCATTATTATTAATTGAGAAGCACTTGGGTATCCTAGAAATCTTATTAGGACTAGTAGATACAACATCATCTTCGAAACACCCAATCCTTTTGGACTGGCACCTGGAGATCAGGTGGGATATTCTAGAGCTTATTAAATGGCACTGTACCTGTGTTAAAAATTGATTCAAGCCTTAGGTGTTTACTTTGAAATAAGATGAATTACTGTCTATAGTCTATAACCTACTCACTAGATCTCTGTTGGCTTTAATGAGACTTTGGACACAGTCTCATTCGTTAGCATCTTCATTTATGTGCCCTGTTTTGGATCTGAATCTGACCTGTGAGGTCTTTCGTCCATGGGATTTTTAATAATACTCCAAGCCTTGAGTTGAGTGGCTGCATGTTTTAATTAAAATTTTATTGATCTTAAATCTCTGGGATACTGGGTTTTTTTGGTTCCATGGCATTAAATTCTTTTAAAATTCATAATGTTTTTTAAATGTAGCAATTATTTATGACACTAAAATTCAGCAGTTTTACAGTGATAACTTTGCCTATATTTTGCCTCATGTAACTGAAAATAATGTGTGTTGCTCTTCTGCGCCTTAAAGAAAAAAAGGCATATTTACATGCTATCTATTGCCAATTTAAAGGAAAACTTGTATGTATCTCCGCAGTTACATAAACTGGGTGGAGATTGTTCTAAGAGTCACATCTGCTAATTTCTGTTTTGAAGTGTCTCTCTCTGACGAGTTTCTAAGAATGGGTGGTTTGTCAAGCATTTCTTTATTGTTACTAGTTTAGGAAAGTATTTTCTAACTTCAATATTGATTTTGTCTGCATAATTTGGCATTAAACTTGTAACTTAAACCTTCAGATACTCTTAGTTCTGTTAGCCCCCCTCTTCCCATGGTCTGTGCAAATAGCTCAACTGCATATTGTTTTGAGGACGGGCCTTGAGTTGATGTGTGTTTAAAACCTTTGAAAGCTTTTCTGACTAATTAAATACATGAAATCCAGGAGAACATGGTTTTAGGTTTAGTATGCCCATTGTTTGCCACCATGTTAATGATATTTACCTGATGATAATTTTAGCCTATTTTGTTAAAGTAATGAAATAACTTTAAAATGTACACTGTAAAAGACATTTCCAAGCACTTTGCACCATAACTGTTGCACAGGTGTCTTCAGGAGTAAAAGATTTCCCAGTCCCCAAACCTTGCAGTGATTGAGCCTCAAGAATATGGACAATGCATGTGGTCAGTGTACCTGCAGGATTTTCCAGAACCACAGGGAGCACCAGGACATTCCACAATACAAAGCCATCTGAGCTATTAGTTTCCTGCCTATTCCATCCCAAGTTGTACTCCTGCAAGATGGAAGTATAGGAGAAAACTTTCTGTGTTTTATCAGTGCTTAGGTGAAGTGCTGAACCACGGGTTTGACAGAGAAGGACTTACTGGAGCAGAAAATGGACAAAATGCCTAGATCAGTCAAAACTGTTCTTAACGGAACGTCTTGAAAGTAGGGGTTGAAAGTTGTTGAGTTTAACTCTGCTGTATTTGTCATTTTTACTTATGTCTATACTTAGCCCAAGGAAAGGGGAAAAAAATTAACTCATGCATAGACTTAATGTGCTATCACCCTTCCACATTTCAATGTAACTTCATGTAGTCTTCCCTTTAAAATAGGTATTTTGGTGAAATTCCCTGCTATTAATGGATAGTAAGGTTACTAAGAAAGTAAATGTTTATGTAGTTTCTGTATAGCTCTTCTTTGCCTGTTTTTTCCCTTGTAGGCTGGGATAGTGGGAGTGAATACGAGAATGGTTGAGGTTAACATAATATATATGAGGTATAATGCTGTAGTTTGCATGTTCTGTTTGTTATATATTGCTGATTTAAGTATGGTAAAGGGTATTTTGTTAAGTTACTTCCTGCAGTAAATAGTAGTGCTTTTCTTTAAGCCTGTGCTAGAAATAATGTCAAATGAAAAAATATTTTTGTATCAGATATGATTATATGAAAACACATCCTTCTGAGAAAATGCATCTAGCAGTGGTGGCCTGTGGTGAAAGACTGGAGGAGACTGTTACTATGTTGAGATCAGCCATTATTTTCAGCATCAGACCTCTCCACTTTCATATTTTTGCTGAGGACCAATTACATGAGAGTTTCAAAAGCATAGTAAGTATTCAAAGAATGAATTCAATAATTTTGTAGCACAATTTGAGTAATATATTGCAATTTCTCTACTTGGGTAGTAGTTGTTTGATACAGTGGCAGAAATGCAGGAGTCTAAAGATAATAAGGCATTTGTAATGTTGGATGGGGATTTTTTGTGGTTGTTTTTTCTTTTTTTCCTGTGGAAGAGCGCCAGTTGCTGATATCAAAGTTCCTCCTAGAGACAGACCAAATCTTCCTGACATGTCACCTTAAATCTGTTAAATACAAACCTATGTTCTGAATGCAAACCAGTTATCTTGTGTGAGCTTATTTAAAGTTGGCTTTAAAAGAAAAAATTAGAGATCTGCCCTTTTTTGTCCCTCTGCTTTACAGCATGAGTCAGCCTTGAATTGTTGAGACAAACTGAAAGACCAGTTTTTGAAAATGGTAGATACGGTTATGTCTGATTTTGGTAAATTGTAGTTAATGAATGTAACATTATGACTGTAGTAACAGTTTTAGAAGCTGACTAGGATATAACTGTGGAGGGTTTTATTATTTTTGTGCTTAAAATATCACATCAGCTGTGACATTAGTATATTGGACATGGTTATGTGTACATGCTAGTCTTATGCGAACAGTAACTGGTAAAAATGGAGTAAGTTATTTTAAATATAGAAAGACTTCCTTGATATTTTTCCTGTGGAAACTAGTTGAGGGAAAGAGTTTTATTTAATGTACTTACTTTTTGCAAATACTAATTTATTTTACATCCTCTTTCTTTTGCATATGATCAGATATGATGTGTTTTCTTCATAGTGGCCTGCAGGTGCCCCTTTTTCTTTGATTATTTTGATCAGCTGACAGATTCTTGTAGTTCAAGAAGCATATCTGTTATGGAAAAGAGATGTTGTAGTTGTGTTCAATTATCAATTTGAATGGGGGATTGATTTATTTTTTGCAATAGAATTGAAGTGATGTAATTTGTGTGATTTCTTCTTTTCACATAGCTTGACGAATTCCCCTATGAAGGAAAAGTTAATTACACATTATATCCAATAACATTTCCAACTGAGAGTGCGGCAGAATGGAAGAAATTGTTTAAACCATGTGCTTCACAAAGGCTATTTTTGCCAGTAAGTTACTCTGTAATAGGACAATCCAGAAGTCTGTTTATGAAGGATCAGGCTGTCCTTGGTAATCTGATATCTGGTTGGTTTAAAATGAAGGACTACTACTACTCCTAAAAGTCACTTTCATGGCATCCTAAAAAATCCTGTGAATTTAACCACTTTCTGTGGGACTAATTCCCTTATGGAATAAAAGTCCTTTTCTCACTTGCTGCATTACGGCACAGTATCCTCAGAGAGAGGTATAGGTCATGTCATCCTCTCAGAGGTAAGAAGGATTTATCACACCTCATCTGCTCATTTGTTTGGAAAGTTTCCTGCATGCATGAGTCTGAGAAGTGTTAGAGAAAATGAAACAAGAAGTGGACTGTTGTTGCCAGTGTCTTGTGCAGGCTTTTTTTTCCTTGCTCGTCTAAGACACTTCAGCAATCTTTCTTCAGGTTTGATGAATTAGAGCAGTGGCAGCTATCTCCCAAACAGTGTCTCTTTGGGGCTTTTACATCTCATCCTTGTTTGATTATCTGCATGGGAAAGCCAGGGAACAGGAGTAAGATTGGAGCTCCTGTTAGAGTAATGTTTCACCTGGCCTGCAAACCTACTTCTGAGGATCCCTAACATATAAAATGTAGAGTGAGTGCCTTTGCATTACTATTCTATATAAAACCTCTGTTTTCCTTTACAAAAATTCTTTAAAATGAGAGAAGTGGTGGCAAATTTATTAACTGCAAACTGTCAGCCTAAAGTGAATTTATTTGCATATGACAAAAATGTGTTAGACTTTATTGTGTAGTAGTAACAATTTCTGTTTTATGAAAAGTTCGATAAAACTTAAAAGTTTGGTTTTAAATTTCTTTCTCTCACAGTTAATCCTCAAAAATGTGGATTCATTACTGTATGTTGATACCGACATCCTGTTTTTGAGGCCTGTTGATGATATTTGGTCTTTTTTGGGAAAGTTCAACTCCACACAAATTGCTGCAATGGCACCAGAACATGAAGAGCCTCGTATTGGGTGGTATAATCGCTTTGCTAGACATCCCTATTATGGAGCAACTGGAATTAATTCTGGAGTCATGTTAATGAATATGACACGTATCAGAAGAAAATATTTCAAGGTATGTGTGTTGCCTTTATTGCATTTTCTGTGGACTTCAGTATTTTAATTCTAATCCTGTTTCAAATTCATATGTATCTTTCAAAATCTTTTTTCCTGTAACTGTAATAATCTTCTCAAAGTACACTGTGTTTAAAATAGTATCCAACTATTTTTTAAATGTCATTCACTGTAAGACTTGGAGTTCTCTAATGTTAAGTGTGCTTGATTGTTTTAGTTTTTCTTAATTCTGAGAGATCCTTGACTTGGTACAATTTGCTGTAAATTACATTTGCCAGTGGATATGCCAGCATTTTTAATTCACTATAGCGATCCCAGAAAAAAGTGAACAACGTAAACCTGTGCCATGTGTAGTTGTGTGACCAGGAGGTGGTGCTAAAACATTTAGAAAGGTGTTTAAAAGGAAGGTTTCCAAATTTTGATCTTTTACATTGTAACCATGTGATTATCACCCTAAGTATCTTTTTATTTACTAGGAAGTCATAGTTTTTGTAGACAATTAAGTTTGTCATGAAAGTGTTTACTACTACATGCATTAAAGCAGTACATACAGTAAAAATGGTCGTTGCTTCTCAAATAGGAAGTTTTTTTCTTTCATACTTGAAACACAAGGACAAAAACAGTGCTATGTGGTTATCTTTAGGGGAATGGTGCATCTCTGTTTAAGAGAAGTTTGATTAGGAAAAAATAATCAGGCAGTCAAAAACTTTTGGAAGTGCACCTCTGAGAGGGGCAATATAAACTTCCAGTAGACATTTCTCCCCCATTTTCAATTTAATAAACAGCTTTCATCTTCAAAATCTTGCTATGTATTATTGTTAAGAAAATTCAGAGAATTCAAGAAAAATGGGGAATGAATTATCTCAGTTGCAGTTAAAGTAGAAAGTTACAGTAGCTATAGTATAGAACTACAGTTTCTCCGAGAAGAACACTTCTCTGTATATGTCATTAGTGAAATCTTGCATTGCCTACTTTATTTGTTTGTTTTACTGATTATAGCATATGGAGAAATGAAAATACTGAAAAGTATAATGAGAAAATCATGGGACTGAAAACTGCATGTATCTTAACCTCTGACAATGCAGTTCTGTGTAGTGAGTTATCCTAGTGTTTACCACACTAAAAATGAGGTTGATCTTTTATTCACAGTGTGCCAGAATTCTGGTTGGGCTTCTCAGTACAGCTTAGATTATCAATTAATTGGAAACTTGATGTGTTTTTACTAAAATTAAGGTTGAACTTTTCAAAAGTATGCATATTATATAGGCTAATAAAATTGTCTATGAAATTAACTGTTGTTTTCTAGAGGATAATGTGAAGTCCCTTCTCCTTAACACCTAAAACTGGCATTTTCTTCAGATTTAGGTTTATATATACAGATTAACGTAGGTGTAATAATTCATGAGTATTTTGAAATTCAAAATGGAAAATTGCCACTTTCCCTTGGCTCTAGAGGGCTGGAATATTTTCCAAGTCCTAAAAATATCTGCTACATATTCCTGATGTTGCCGTGTATATTTATTATGCAATGAAACATGTCAGACTGTTCAACGAAAACCAGCCTTGGAGGAAGTGAATTTTTTATAATTGCTCTTTATTATGGGGGTGAGTATCTGATTTATAAGACCTCACTGTAAGGCAAGGCATACATCCATATGCTTTTCTCATGATCTTGCTGGCAAACTTCAGTGTACCTAACATGATGTACAGTTTCTGGCTAAGTGGGCCACTGAACTTCTTTCTGAGGGAGATAGTGTTACAGGGAATAACTGTTACAGGGAATCAGAACAAAAACAATTCTTGAATTGTTCTGAAAACATTCATCTTAATGCTCAGGTTATTCAGTATGTACTGTACTAAACAAGTCTGCTTGATGAGTTGCAGGCTAAGCAATCATACAATTAAGGGAAAAGAACTGAGACTGGAATTAGCTACCCAGTGCTTCTACACTAAATATTCAGAACTATGAAATGGCACTTGAGAAAGGGAGGCAGGAACAAAGCAAAGCTTCCTAAAAGCAAAGCACATGATTCAAAGCCCTTTTTGATGAATTTAGTTAACAAAAATAATAAAAAAGGCAATTAACCCATTCCCATGCTCAGTTGTTTTAAATGTTAGAAATACATCATTTTCTGCCCATAATAGTTGTAATTCTTTGTCATCCTTCCTAGATCATTACTGTCACTTGAAACTTACACCTCTGCTTCCATGTGTGATGCATATGTACTTCTGTCCCTTGCTTTCACGTGTCTCCTGAACCTCATACTTGGCCAGGAGTGCTTTTGTGTGCACTGTGGCTGTTCTTCAAACATTTAAGACTAGTGGTGCACCTAAAGAAATATTCTTTCACTCTTGTTTGATTGTAAAAAGTAAAATAGGCTCAGAATTGTCTCTGACAGGAGATTACCTCATGATTTCTAAACCATGCTGCTGCGTTAGTCCTTCTACTTACAGGACACTTTTCCAGTGTGTCCAATAGTATCAGGCTTGAGGTAGCATTCTCAGTCCAGCCAGAACAGTTTGGGGATGTCTAATAAGAGACTTACTAGGTTACCTGAAATTTAGGAGTTATAGTGGCTGATCATTCTTCTTCCTCTATCATGGTGAGATAGTGCAGCCTGGGTAATGACTAAAGAGGAACTGATGTTATACAATATTGATTATTGAGAGCTGTGGAGAGCACTCAGCAGGGGAGCCATTTGGTTTATTCTCCCTTAGTACCTAGAGTGTGGTCACACAGCTTGCAGAGTGTAACAGGGCCCCAAAGGTGCACAAGCTTTATTATGAATACTCTTCTGTTCATGGAGACTTGCAGAGACTGTTTTCTTCTTCAGGTTCCTTGAATGTCTTAATAATAGGAGGATTGGTCGATAGGAACAATTTCAACCTCACAGCAAAATTTCAAAAAAGATTTAGTGTAGTTAAGTCTATACACACTACAGACCTGAGAGTGTATGACTTCTCTTGTGACTGATAGCAAAGGAGCTACTCTTATATCTTAACCCTACGGAAGAGAGAGGGTAGGTGTAGAGTCTGTCCTAAATTCATGGGTAGGGGCTATCCTAATACCCCTTGCCAACAGCACTGTAGATATTTTTGGACCCTACAGGTAACTATTCCATATTGTGTCCCATTAACTATTCCAGTCAAATACAGTAGAACTAGAAAATGCTTCACGGTTTTATAGGAAGGTCTGAACTTGTTTATATTCATTCAAGAGGCTCAACAAATTTTTCAAGGAGTATATTAAGGTCTGGGAATTTTTGTGTCTTTAAAAAGCTGTCTCTAGATCTTTTTATATGACACTGTAGTGGCTAGAGCATTTATTTAAACAGTGGAAGTCTTGAATCAGGATATTCCTCTAATGCTGTGGATTTAAAACTGTGGGTTCTTTGTCTATTGTAGTTTTTTTCAGCCCAAAATTACAGACTGAGCTGCTTGAGGCCTCTAAGCATCTTTCTTCTGTTGTCACATTGATTTGTAAGAGTCAGGAGGAGCCAGAAGATGGATAAATAAAAAGTAGAATCAGAGACTTTAGCTAAAGGTTATAATGTTTGTCTGGGTAGCAATAAACCTGTAGTTCCATGTATTGCTCGAGGATTAAGTCGTCTTTTATCCGCTTACTTATTAAAGCCTCAGTCTTCTCAGGACTGTCAGGTTTAGTCATTTGAGACAAGTATCCTAGCTGTTTGGCTATCTGTGATGCCTAATGGAAGTTGTTACTCCTGGTCCTAACTATGTTATCTGTCTTGTTGTTTTAAGTCTCTGTGTATACATACAGAACAAATACACGTATGCACACGTGTGTGTGTGTGTGTGCATTTATTTGGACAATACTCTTGGGCACATGGTGTGACTCTCGAGGATACTTCTGTACAAGGCCAGGAGTGGGACTCAATGATCCTATTGGATCCCTTCCAGCTCAGCATATTCTGTGATCTATACAGATTCATATGCCTGCACATGTGTGTTACTGAGGATAGTGTGGTCATTAAACAGTGCATAACTGGGCGTGAGACTAGAATCTGTAATGGAGCAGGTTAGTGCCTGCATGTTGTCTTTGCTAAGCAGCAGTTATAAAATGGGAATGTAAAGAGTATGGAAGAGGTAGTAGTAGGTGACTTCTTTTGTATTTGTATACATATAGATGTTGGGTTTTTTTTAAACTGGAAGAGATGTAGCAAATACCACAGATATGGTGTTTTAACAAAAAGTACTAGACCAGTGAGGTGATGTGAATAAAGAGCAATGACTTTTGTCACATTTAGTAAGAAGGGTAGTTGTTGTGATTCCTGAGATGCAGACAATCATGGAATGGAACAAGTTCTTAGAAAACCAAACAAGTGCCCAAAAATTTAAGTCCAGATGAAGTGTGCAAAGCAGAGGTTCATGGGTATGCTTTAGGAAAAAAAAATCAGAGTTTCTATGACTTAAACCATTATAAGCTCTTTTTTTTACCATTCAGTGTTGCTTAGGGCTATAGTTCCAAGAAAGAACTAATTGCTTCTAAATGCAGAGTTCCTGTCTCTTACCAGTTTATCACCACTTTTCTCATTTACTTTGTCTTGTCCTCTGGTGTTTGTTGATCCTTTCTATGATTCAATTTGGTAACAGTAGAAAAACAAGATATCCTTCTGCTGGGTTATGGAAGTAAATCAGCTTGCAAAAACATTCAGTAAGAGCACTACACTGTTGATGCAAAAGCAGGATAGTCATGTAACCAGAAGGAAGAGGGCTGGCTGTAAGTTGGCCAACTGTTTGTGGGACACAGATGTAACTGATTTAGATATTGCTGGTATGATTTGAGAATTTTTCCTCAGTTTTATATTTTCTTACTAGAATTAAGAGAAAGGTAATACAAAGCTAAATGTGTTAGCTCTTTTAAGTCTGACTTTAGCCTTACCAGGCAGAAGTTTTCTGGTACACAAATGAGTAATGACCAAACTATTTAAAGCACAGCATCTAAACAAAGAAACAGACTCCACCAAAATGTAGGAAGACATCTTGATGTCCCTATTTATATTGTGTTCTTACACATTTTCTTCTGCTCAAATAAAACTGGAGTTTTGAGTGTTCATAAGAGCCTGTCTGTATCACTTTGATGGCATCACAGAAATGCCCACTAACATTGTGGGGTTTTTTTCTCAAATCTCTTTAATGTTCTTTGCTTGTTATTGAATATTGGAGAGAAGCCTTATATTCTGAAAATCCTTAAATTGTCATAGAATTGTTTCTGAGATTTACCTGACTAACTTTTGAAAAGGAATTCTATCAGCATTCTACTTCTCAAGCTGTTTAACTTCACCACAAGTTACAATGGAATATTTTAAAGAAGAACGTATAACTATTCCAGTAGTTTCTTTTGCTCTGTGGCTCCTGTGCTGGTGTCATTGTACATCACTGTTAATAAATTAATGTTTAACTCTTTTTTATGTATGCAGATGTTATTGAAATATTACAGTTTCCAGTACTTAAATCTGACAGCATTATTTGTCAAGTAGTGTTGATTCTAGACATCTGGATATGTGATATATGCTGTTACCTGCTTTGCATCTTCTCTGCTATTAAAACTCTACAAGTTAAATGAAAATTATATTAAATAATGACTTTAATAACATAAACTTATATTTTGGTCAATAATCTATGGATGGCAAAGTTCAGGTGAGGGAAAAATCTTTATCCACCGTGATTCAGTCCAATTTATTTGCTTTTTGGAAGATTTAGCTTGGTGCTAAGCATGTGTTTTATTTAGTTTAATCACATTGCACTGAGTCTAATGATAATTCTTACTAGAGAAGGATTCTCTCGTGCATTTCTTATGCCTGCTCTCATTGAATACTTGCAGGCAATAATAGTCATAAATTTTTTAGGACAGAAGGGACTGTAATACTCTGTTTGGCTTCTTACATGATATAAGCTATAGATCTTGTTTTTGTATTAATTCTTGTCTGAAATCTGATAGTATTTCTTGTTTTAGTCTTCAGTTCTAAAAGCCCTTCATATTCAATGGCTGAAATGATTTGAGGAAAGGATAAAAACTGAACTGCTAACTTGTGCACTTTGTAGTTTGTCAGTATAAAGCTCAGAGAAGAAAGTCTTTGATACTGTAATTCAAAAACTGAGTATTTTGCTCCTAGTAATCTGTCTGTTAATATGATATTCCTGTATGCAGATCCCAAACTATACTGGAGTTCTAATTTAATATATTTTTGGCAATTTGTTAAAAAGAAGCAAGGGTACAATTCTGTACTTGTTAGGAATTTTCTCTGGGACTTTCTGTTATTCCATCTCACTCTCACAGCTTAAGTACAAGGTAGAGAGTGAGCAGCCTTGTTCCTTTTCTGTTCTAGTTGAGCTTAAACATGGTGTAAAGATAAGAAGTTAGCTTTGGAATATGTAACCAGTTAAACTGCAGATTTTAATCTCTTTGGTAATATGACCAAAAGAGTAAACTATAAACTGGTTTACTCCAAGTAACACCTTCACAACCAGAACCTTAGAAGAACTCCTCCTTCTTCCCATTTGAAGCGATTCTGCTAAATCAAGAAGTTTGGAATTTAGTATCAGCTGTTGGTTTGATGTCTTACTGACTTTTGCTAGTGAAAAGTTGTGCCTTTGCTGTGGAAGTTCAAGTTTAGTAACTAAAAAAAATTAGTTCGACTGGATGAAAATTCTTTTGAAAACCTTTGAAGGATATTTATGGTTTTTTACACCATGTTGTAGCCTGTATTTGTTGTCTGTATGATTGGAACTATTTAAGAATTAATTTTATATTGAACTGGTTTGCATTTTTGAAGTTAACATTAGAACCCGTGTGTATTATCACTCTATCATAAAGAGAGAAAGTGCATGATGTGTGGATATTTAAATATTCCCCATCTACTTGCTGCATCACTTAATGAAGCTTTGGTGTTAGATCCTACTGCTGTGTGAAAAACCCTTGCCATTTCTTAGAACTCTTGGCTTAAGATGTTTGAGGAAAATCTTGAAGACAAAAATCTACTGTGGCAATTAAATAGAAGTAGGAGATGCATCAAATTTTCCTTCTAAGTTAATAACGGAGACATAAAGCGTATTGGAAGTGTCTATAACTATTTTCCTTAGATAGGCGCATTGGTTTAAAAGGAAGAAATCATCTATAAGTTTGAGATTTGTAACTTTGAAATGCAAATTACTGTGATTGTGTAAGGCATTTCCTTACATATTATAGGTACAATTTTCCTGATTGTGTGTTGTTTTGCCTTTTGTTTCATAGAATGATATGACGCCAGTCCGGTTACAGTGGGGAGAAATTCTTATGCCACTACTGAAGAAATATAAGTTGAACATAACGTGGGGTGATCAGGATCTATTGAACATTATGTTTTTTCACAATCCAGGTAAATCCACATTGATTTTAGGTCTAACACTAGGAAGCTGATCTTTTCAATGATGTTTAAAAATCCAGGAAAATACTCTTTTAGCAGACTTTTCTGTGAAAGCATTCAAGGGACGATGTGCTCCTTTTGTTCTCTGAAAGTGTTTACTTTGAGGATTTACATTGAGACACAACACTGGAGCTTGTTAGAGTGCAATGAACTGTTAGACTTCAAAACAATTGTACAGAAATCTGTGAAGCAGCCTTAAGAAAAAAAGAGAGTAATGTATTTCCTGAAACAATTTTGATACTTAATCCAGAACTCTCATTTTTCCGCACAGAAAGTCTTTATGTCTTTCCTTGCCAATGGAATTATCGGCCTGACCACTGCATCTATGGAAGCAATTGTAAGGCAGCTGAAGAAGAAGGTATATTTATTCTTCATGGAAACAGAGGTGTGTACCACGATGATAAACAACCAACTTTTAGGGCTGTCTATGAAGCAATACAAAATGTAAGTGTTTTCAGCATTGTACTTGTTATTTTTTAAAGTATTTTTATCTGTAGTACTGTGTTTTGTTTGATACTCACCTTGATTGCAACAAAGTAATTTTTTCTATTTTAAGCAATGTTAAGTGTTTCACCAGTTTCTTCTTCATTATTTGGATGAAGTTGCAGTATATTCTGGTTGTGATGAGCATCTTTGGAAACATAGTGTAGATTATGTCTAAGTTAAGATTCTAAAGCATTGCCCGTAGTTGTCAATGCTTATTTAAAAGGGTGCATTCTCATTCATTTAATTAATCATCTGATAAACTTTCTACATGAGCATTTGGAGATCACAGAATATGTGAACTGGAAGGGATCCACAAGGATTATTGAAGTCCAGCTCCTGGCCCTGCATAGAACCATCCCCACGAGTCATACCATATGCCTGAGAGTATTGTCCAAATGCTTCTTGGACTCATACAAACTTGCTGCTGTGACCACTTCCCTGGGGAGCCAGTTCCAGTGCCCAACCACCCTTTGGGTGAAGAACCTTATCCTAATAGCCAACCTAAACCTTCCCTGACACAACTTCAGGCCATTCCCTTGGGTCCTGTTCCTGGTCACCACAGAGAACAAACAGATCAGCATCTGCCCCCCCTCTTCCTCTTGTGAGGAAGCTTTAGACTGCGATGAGATCTCTCCCCAGCCTCCTTTCCAGAAGCTTTATTTTTCTGGATATTTTAAAATGCAGGAAAAACCTTGTATTCCCAAAGCTTGTAAGTATTTATTGCAACATTTTAATACTTGTATCTAGATTTGGATTGTAAAAAACTTTTTGTATACTGTGTTTTGACCTTTCCTAGAGATTCAGTATATTAATATGTTGTTGTTCCTTTAAATACTAAGCATAGTGATGTCTTCTCATTCTGCAGATAAGTCATCTAATAAACTATTTATCACTGCATCAATATACTCACTGAAGAGCTGTAAAATTTAGCACTGATGCATGTTTTTATGTAGCAGGCTACTGTGTGTGTATAACCTACAAAAATCAATAGTATATTTTAATGTTGCTTTATTACTTGTTGTCATATAGATATAAAAATGAAGAAAAGTACTTTTGGGGGTCTGAGAATATATTGTAGGGAAAGTGATTGTGTTTCCATAAGAATATGTTTTCTTTGTTTCCTTTGAGTATTGTCAAAAACAGAAGAAAAAATTATTTCCTGTTATTTATGATCCCTTTTGGTATATGAACATGTCAGAGAAAGTATGTAAAACACTTCTGATTCAACGGTAATAAGACGAACAAAATTATGCTACTTCAAAATGCTGTTTTAATTTATCATTTGTTTATAAAAATATAGCACTGTTGAATTAATGACTACTTTATTTCATGCCTATGTTAAACATAGTATGTGTTTGACCATCATTCAGTTTAATGAAACTTCACTAGTACCACTTTTCATACTGCTTTCATTATAATTTGATAAAAATTATGTTACTTAAAGGTTATATGCCATTTAAGCAAGTTACCATACAACAGGAAAAATAACTGGAAATCATTTCAGATCTAAATTTTTAATTTAAAAGGTAATTTTAAATTTCCTCCTTGTGTGTCTGAATATGTTCTTTTGCTTACATTTAAAAAAAGTAAAGTCCTTCATGTTATGCTTAATGAAAGCATTAGAGAATATTTCTATACTTTGGAGGTGTTTTTCAATTATTGCATTCAGAAGCACTCTGAATGCTTGAAAACATTTCATAAATCTATAGAAAGCAAATACAATGCCCAGAAACATTTTTATAAAACTCTAATCCTCTGAACAATTACAATCTTCTGTATTGACCTAAAATTTTTTTTTTCTTAACCTCTTTATAGTATTCGTTTGGAGATGATCTGGTTCATTCACTGCTGCAGCCTCTAGAACTGGAATTACAGAAAACCATGCATACATACTGTGGAAGAGTTTACAAAGTATTCATAAAGCAACTAACAAAAAGCATAAGAGACTTGTATGCCAGAAGATCAAAGGGAAGGTGACTTTTGACTCCTAGCTGTTACATCAAGAGACTGAAGTAATATAGTGGTCAAAAGGTGCAAGAATTTTAATATAGCTTGAATGGGCTCTTAATGTGCCCAGACAAAAGTTTACTTGCATACATAAAAATGAAGAAAATATTCATGTAATGAAGAACAGAAACTTTTTTCTGCAAAGGTGACTTTTTGCTCTTTTCAAGTTTAATTACTGCTAATGTTTATCTTGGATCTGATGATTTGGGTGTTACTGGCTTCTATGGTCAGTAGTTTTAGTACGCATAATTCAGTTATCTAATGATCAAACAAACAAGGAAGAAATGAAGATGACTATGGGAGTGTACCTCATGTATTGTCTAAAATTATGTTAAGCTGTGAATGTAGCAATAACTGAGTCAGCAGCACTAACCTCACTTTAAAGGTGTGAGCCTTTATGTAAACAAAGATGTTTACAAGTGCAGAAAATACTCTGTTTTCAACAAAATGGGTTGTAATTATCGACAATCTGTATGTGCCTTTACATGTTCATCTCTTACATGTTGAAGTACTGTTTTGACAATCTTGTTTATCTCAGATGTAAACTGCACGCTATAAATACGATTTTTTGAGAAGCTGATAACTAGTATGTGATACTAGTTTTCTCTATTGGTAAATACGGAGACTTTATATTAAAAAGCATTTGTTTGAACATTGTAGAGCCATTAGCTCTGAAAGGTAGGGCAGGGTTGAGGGGGGTTTAAGTAAAAGTTCAGTTTGAAGTTGCTTGTCTTATGATACTTCTTAAAAAATTCATGGTTTTGCAGCTTTAATAGGGCATTTGGGAAGCCAAGAAAAACCCAACAGTGGAAATCTGTTGCTGTTGTATTTCCATACTAGGAATTATTACCTGATGATTGTTGTAGAGTATGTAGGACCTAAAAGTGAAGAGCTGTAGTAAGAGTTCTGGTGCTTCATCAGACTGTGTAGTAGATAGGTTTCTTAGAGAATATATCCTGTTACCATATTTTTTGAAATAACATGGCTTTAAAATAGCTTCGGGACAGACTCTCAACTACATGAATGCATTACTGTCAATAGGGTGAAAGTGATTTGTAATAGGTAAGGATTAAGCTTTCTTCAACTGTCTTAGTGAAAAAAGAAGTACTGTTTATGCAATACAAACTTTTTTCCCCAAGAAAAAGATGAAGAAAAAGGCAGAATTCTAGTGTTATAGTAAAATATTTAAATTTGCATGGTATAAAATGTATTTGTAAAGTGTATTGAACTTAGATAACTTGTCTAAGTGAGATGAAGTCTTCATAAAGTGAGGTTTTGGATTCCAGAAAAGTTCCTGGGTGTTGAACATGAAAGATCCACTCACTGACTTGCACCTTCATCCCAACCCCCTTTTAGAAGCTTAATTTCTGTGGCTGTTTCTACGCCAAAGGTAGGCTGCCTCGGATTTCCAGATTCATGTGAGTTGAGCGAATGCTTTGGCAGTACAAAAGCACACTGCAGTGTAAGCAGAGTTTATATTCAGTTTCTAATCTCCCTGCAGGCTCAGGGTGTAAATTTCTGGGATGAAAACTAGGAAGCAGTCTGCCTTGCACATAGGTCTCTTTTCCTTCCTGTGTAACGTTTTGAAGACTGAAAATGTAGAAATCTATGTGAAGGTGAATACTGTGACTGACTGATTTTACAGTATGCAGTACATTATTTTTTTACATAAATGCTGATTTTTATATCGATTTGTGTTCAGCTTTCTTTTTTACTTGTACTGTGTGCTTGTATTAAAAAAAAGTATTTGTTTTGAGTTGTTTTTTGTTTGTCTTTGCAGACATATATGCTGCATTATTTGGCTCTCTTTTTTTTGAGTGAAAACTGCAATGAAACACTGCTTATTTACTCACATTTATGTCTGTGATGGTATTTGTGACAGATTAAATGAGGTGAAAGTAAGGGGGAAGCTAATTCTTTAGCTTATCTATAGGAAAACACTAGACTTCCAGTCTCCTCTACCTGGTTTATGAAGGTGTCTTCAAATTTTTTCATTATCTGTTTTCTGTTTCAAATTTAAAGGTTTTCAGCTATCAGATAGGTTTAACAATATCAATTTACTGACAGTATGACTTTTTTTTACTTGATTAAATGGAATACTCATGTATAATTTAAATGAATGTGTAGGCTCTTTGTCCCATTTTTTCCTAATAAATTACCAATTTTGAATAGTTACTATTTTAACATTCTCTCCTGTGGTATCTAAGGTGATTGTGGTAATTATCATAGCTTCTCTGCTACTTTGTGAATGAATGGTGTTTGGAACTGCTCCAGTAGTTTTGTGTGTTAAAATAAGTTGCAGAGAACTACAGTGTGAATGTAAAAGTTTTATTTTATTAGAGGAAGTAGATTCTTCTGTAAGAGACAGTAGAAGTATGAAGTAATGGGAAGATATGCTTATAAAAATTACAGGAGGTATTACTACAGGTCTCTTTGAAGAAACCTGTAATTAAAGGAGGACCTATATTCCTACTGTGGTTGGGTTTTATTTTTTCTTTTCCTTCATGTTGCTATTTGGTGATATTTGGATAAGAGGAATTTTTGAGCATTTAGAAAAGTCGTTATGTTCTGATAGTTTCTGCCCTGAATCAATATTTCTGTACTTTCTTATGCTAGATGCATGGCTGCAGTCTGCCTGCTTGATCTATATGATTCCAAGTTCCTTTAATCAAAGCAGTGACCGTCAGCTCTTCTAGATTTGTGTTTTAAACGCTTATCCTGTCTCTGGGTGCCACCGTAGTTGCACAAACCAGGGACCTAGTCTGTTTTCACTTAGAGATGGCTTAGCTTGGGAAAGACCTTAAAACTCGTCGAATTCCAACACCTCCCACTAGACTTGGTTGTTCAAAGCTCCATCCAACCTGGCGTTGAACATTTCCAGGGGTGAGGCGTCCACAACTGCTCTGGGCAGCCTGTTTTAGGGCTCACCACCCTCATAGTAAAGAATTTTTTCCCAGTATCTGATGTAAACTTTTTCTCTTCCAGTTTAAAGCCATTTCCCTCTTGTCCTGTCACTACATGCCTTTGTTATAAGTCCCTCTCCAGCTCTCTTGTAGCCTCTCTTCAGGTACTGGAAGACTGCTTTAAAGTGTCCATCTTTGATTTAATTTTCTTGTTTTAGTTTCCAGCTGTAGCCATAGGAATAAAATAATGAGATACCAAGGAATGCAGAATTTTTCACAACAGAAAACAGAGAACTACAGATTTCTGAAATATAATTAGCAATTTTCAAATAGTGTTCTATCTTTCAATCTCCTTTCCAGTTTGATCGGTGTAAGGGTTGCGTCTTGGTTGCATCAAATATTTGACTGTTCCTGTGTTAGACCCTTATGTGGAAGGGTGGGCAGATAACTCTTAAAAGACCAATTCCTTGTTTACTGTGAATTTCAAGGAAAGAAACTGTAAGTTGTCACTGTAGATTTTCAGTATCACCCTATCTAAACTCTTTGAAACTAGTAATAACTGCCCACTTGCTGCTGTATGGTGATACTGGCTTTACTTGTTTTCGAATGGTCATACTAAAAGGGGAGGGGAAATGATGCAGTTATTTGGTTCTCCTTGTTAGTTCGTGGGCAGCTGTCTCTAGAATTTTACATGACACTGAAAAGCCAACAACCGAATCCCAGCATTCTGAGTCTGAGTCAAAGCCAGAGGAGAACAGCACATTAACACCCTCATTTAGGAACATGTTTTCACTAGTCATGGGCCTTACTCACAGATTAGATGACAGGACAGTTTCCTTGCACTGTTTTATCAGAACAGCTCTGCAAAAGCAGGACTTCTCAGGTTTGATATAGCTTGTTGCTGTTTTAAGAGTGCCAAACTAGTAAAAGGCAGGCATATTATATTCCCAAAATAAATCTATTAGAAGCCTTTAAGCATATAATCTAAGCCTATAGTCTTTATGTGTTATGTCTGCTTTTCAAGATACCTATTAAACTAATATCCTCTCTCAAATACCCCTTCCTTCCCCCTGTGCTGTTTTCCACAGATAATTTATTGATTTGTTTGCCTCTTTAGAGCAAAGCAAAATTTTGGGAGTTTGCCTTAATAATGTCCACTGGAAACCAAACAGAATTTTACAAGGAGAGGAAAGAGACTGTGAAATTTGTTTGCTAGGTATCATTTCTGCTCTTCAGACTTCTCTAAGGCTATGGAGTGCAAACGTGGATCTTACCTGTGTCTTCATCACTGCTTGGAGAAGTCCTGCTAGACTGTACTGTCTTTAATTTTCTCACTACTAGCATCGAATACTGATAGCTGAAAATGCTTTGTGTGCCTTCCTAAGTGGCCTTTCTATTTTATGCAGTTCATATTAAATTATTAAACTGAGATGAGCAATTTATTAGCATTTTCTACTACCTTCATATTCTGGGAGGTCACTTGCTCTCCTGTTCTTCCTTTGGGTCATTTAATATCATGCCCTCATTTTCAGAATTATAATGTGGGTGCAATAGGTCCGCTTTTTCTTTTATGTCTATGTCTTATGAATGTTTATGTTCTGCCAGTCATTTCTGCACACATTTTACTAGAGCAATTCACATTAAATCAGTAGGTAATGTTCACAAGAACTGCTTTGAAATACAAAAGTAGATGTAGAAGTTATCCTAAACTGCAAATCTTTGTGGTTGAATTAATGAGGATTTAGGGCATGGTTTTTTAGGCTTCCAAGAAAATGAAAGCAATATAATCAGTTTTTTACTCCTGATTTAAGACTAGGAAATTAAATTTAGTTAAAACTGATGTTTTAGCCTTATAATGCTGACCTGCTATGTCTCACTGAGCAGCCGGTGCCTATAGGAAACCCTGCTTGCCTGTTGGATATCATGAAACTCCTGTCAAGTATTTAGTGCAGTTCTGACTAGTCACTACTATTGCTTTTTTTTTTTTTTTTCCATTTTAACATATCTGCTATGTTTTACTTTATTGTTTGGTTTTACATTTTTGTGCCATGGGTAGTGTTAGTCAGGGTGAATTTGGATTGCAGATCTAAGCCGAAGAAAGAAAACCCCCCAATTTTGCTACCCAAAGTGTGTTATATACTTTTTTTTTTATTTTATATTTTTCACTAGTCTTGTGTGTAAACTTGATGTGTTGGGGGTTTACTGCCTCTCGTGGGTGCTTATCCTCTCTGCTTGTTGTTCCTGGTTTGCCTCCTTTCTCCACTACCCCTCCAGTCTCCTTGCTGCATGTCTGTTCCAGGGGCTGGTGTCACTCCTCGTGATCTCTCTGGATCTCAGTGGCTGTTATGCCCATTAGTCAGTAAGGCTTCCACCACCAGGTACGTGCTTCCAGAACTGTTGGCTGTAATGAGGTAACTGTATTCCCAGCCGAAAGGGTACCCTGGAGCAGGTGTGCTGCTTTCTCCACAGTGCTACTGAGTGAGCAAGTCTGGGCACCTAAGCATGTTCTTTACCCAGCACAGTTCATAAGCAGTGCTGTGTGTTTCTTGGCTGTAGCTTTGGGAATAAATTTAATTTCCCTTTCAGCTTTGTGTAGACTATTACAAAATTTTAATAGTCTTTATTTTTCTGTAGAGATAAAGGGCTTTTTACTAGAGGCATGCTTTCAGGAAGAAAGCTTGGCTGTTGAAGCCATTACAATTAAAAGGAGGTGATCTGAGCCATTCTGAGTGCCTGAAGCAGACAGGCTCAGCAGGGCTTCAGAGAATGGTGTGAGCAAACACAAGTGCCAGGGCACCTGGTGTGCAGCAAGGGGCTTGGTCTCTGCCCTATTCCTGTAGGTGCTGGACAACCTCTGAGGAAAAAGCAAGCTTCAATGAACTCTTCTTTCAGTGCAGGTACAAAGAGAGAAAATTGATTTATGACTTCAAAAGGCCCAAACAAAGTTTTAGAGAAACTGCAGAGCGCAATAGAGTGTGTGCAGTATGTAAAATGATTCTGGCTGAAAAATTAACAGCTGCAAATAGGCAATTGAAACACACTGAGTTTTGAGAAGTACCTTCACTGGTCCATAAAAACAATGAATAAACTGAGCAAAAATTAGTGATGGTAGGGTATTGCTTAAAAACTAGATCAATATCTTATTTTTGCAGTAATCCAGTTTACTTATTTTGATCTTTCTTTGGCCAGAAGGATAGGGTGTAATTAATGAAAATTGATTTAACTTGAAGAAGAAAGCATCAACAGTTTGTTATTTTAAGAAAAATGAAAAAGCTAGCAAATATGCTCTATTTTTGCTGTTCTAGACATCAAGCAGTCTTTAAATTAATTAGAGGTCACTTTATTACTGCACATTTGTCAAAGAATAGATTGGGAAGAAGTTTCATATTTTTGTACAAAAATACTTCGTATTTTTGTACCTTTCAGAGTCTAAGTTTGAATTAATACCTTTTTGCAAAATAGCTGTACTTTAGGAACACCACATCCTATACCATAACTTTATAATAACTGTTAGATGTAAAAGTGCTTGTTCTTTTAGAGTGGTATCGTGTCTCTGAAAATACGAAATTTCTAAGGAACAGATTATATGGTGCCTTGAGCCTATCACTGCTCTTCATCTAAATTATGACCTTCTGAGAATGCAAACATTTTTTCCTGGTGTCAGCAAAGGAAGTATCTATTACCCTAAAGAGCACTGGAGGTTTGAGACCATTTGACATGATACCCATTGGCACCTTGGCATTTAGAGGAGACAAACCTAATTGTGATTCTTAAAAAGAACTATTTTGCAGTACTGGACCTATCTGAAATCACTAGCTCACTGTTCAAAATCCTGTATAAGCACAAAGGAAATACAGCAATGCACAGTCTACAACAAGAAGGATAAATACAGACCTTCTGACCTCCTCAAAATTCCTAATTAATTTTACTCCTAAAAGCAGAAGTTCCAGGAGCTACTTGAAGTCCATTAGGGATTTTGCTATTGATTTAATATGAAAGTGCTTAGATACCCTAGCAATGGATGGCAGCATAAAAAACTGATAAATCAATTAATAGAGTTTGGCCTTTGGGAGTGTGTTAGTTTATCTAGTCTCATCTGTCCTATATTACAAGCCATCAAATTTCTCCTTGTTACAGCTTTAACAAACCCGTTAATTTGTTTGACCAAAGCATAACTTGTGTCCAGCTAACCCATGCCTTTCAGAGAAATGTCCAGTCCTGATCTGAAGACATGAAGAAGAGAAATGCTTCCCTTTGCCTGTTTGTTGCAATGGTTCATTGTTCTCATGGTGAGTGTGTGCCTCATGTCTCATTTGAATTTTTTCTGGCATTGGGTTTCAGCCATGGATTCTTTTTATGCCTCTCCCCAGTAGGGTAAAGAGGTCCTTAATATCCTGCAGTTTCTTCTTGTGATGATACTTAAATGAAGTAGCCAAACCACTTCTCAGTTTCCTTTTGGATAAGCCAAACAAACTGAGCTCATGGACTCTGTATCACTCAAATACATCACTTTAGGTTCTGTGGCTCTTTTTTATACCATCATGAGTTTTCTGGGGGCCTCCTTAAACTGTGGGCATAGGACATTTGTACATTGATTGCTCGTGTTAGCATACTTTCCATTCCTGGGCTTATATCTTCATTCCTTGCTGTGGGGGCATTTGTCTTTGTTAAAATGAGCTCAGCCTGATACTGTTTCACAACAGTAAAGCAGATTCATCTGTGGAATGGGTGCTTTTATCACTGTTTATCATCTGACCCGGTATTGGCATCTGCAAACTTCACCAGCCATGATTTTATATTTACTTCCAAATTACCAGTGAAAGCTTTTAATAATGTTGTCCTTGATAACATCACTGGAAACAGCTCTTTGATAATGATTTTCTATCAGAGCTTATTTGTTGACAGTGGCCAGGTAATCTTGCTGGTTTTTAATGTTCCTGATTTTTCTCTGCCTAGCACAATTTCAGCTTTGTGGAAAAAAATATATTCAGTAATAAATATCATATTTGTTTGATAAGCTTTATTTTTGTAGAAACCACAATTACTTCTGATTGTAGTATTTTCTTTTAATTATTTTCCAGTGTTGCAACTTTTATAATATTTTTTGTGTGACAATGTTCTTGTAGTAGTCTAACTACAAGTAACTCAGTTATTTAGATTGTCTTCTGGAATTCTCTGGGAATGCTAAGATTTATTGAACCTATTAACAGGACCATTCTTCAGGAAATTATTTCATGGTTCCTACTGTAAATTGTCCAGATCTGCTGATTTGGAAATGTTTATACCTGGTCAATATTTGTTTAACGTTCTTCTGGTTTGCTAATGGACAAGAAAGTATTTCAACATCCTCATGTGATGCAAACATACTTTATTTCTGAATGGAGAAGAATTAGTTGAACACCTTCACATTATCAACAACATAATTAGTAGTAAAAACAGTTTTAATTTCTTTTGTTCTTAATATATTTCAGAAATTACAGCGTTGTATCCCCCTGAATTGGGGAGAGGGTGATGGAAAGAATGATTGCTTTTCAAATCAGCTTGTTGGTAAGCACAAATACAATAATTTCATTTTAGAGTTAATATCTTGGAGAGGTGGTAGAGTCCGATGTCTTGTCAAAAAGAGGAGATACCCTAATTGTTTTCCCTTTGGTGTCATGCTACAAGGTTCAGAGAGGCTATGATTACAGTATTAAATCAAACAAAAAATGAATGCCCCTACGTCTACCTCTCTTTCTCTTTTGTTCTCTATGTTGTGCACAAAGTTGCCTGTACATGTGTAGTACAAACACACAATAAAGAACACTCTATTGCCCATCTTCTAATTTTTTAATATCCTGATTGAACGTAGACATGACAGAGAAAAAAGTAACTTCTGAGACTTGAATGATGGATGTTACACCCATTTTTTCATAGATGTGGAATAGCTGGTAACCTGAATAGAAAGTGCCTTTTAGAGCCTCAGCAGCAGAACACGAATTCAGAGTAGCTCCAAGAACTTCTAAAAACATCTCAGAATCACAAAAGGATTGAGGTTGGAAGGGATCTGTGGAGGTAATTTGATCCAACACCACTGCATAGGCAGGGAGGGCCACATAGGGCCGTTTGCCCATGACTATGTCCAGTTGGCTTTTGAATATCTCCAAGGATATCTTTGAATATCTCCACAACCTCCATGGGCAACCTGTGCCAGAGCTTGGTCACCCTCACAGTAAAAAAAGTGTTCCCTGATGTTCAGAGGGAACCTTCTGCAAGGCAGTTTGTGCCCCTTGTTTGTTGTTAAAATTTGGTTGAAAACCAAACCCTACAGAGAATGCCCATTCCCTTCCGACTGCACCGAGGATAAATCTTGCTGGTTAGGCTAGTACCTGCTTAAGAACAGAGTTTGTGCCTTGCAGGTTGTTTTCTCTTTAAAGTTAGCAGTCTAGTTATCTCAGAAAATTACTAGGAAATAAATAGATGATGAACTTTAAAAGCACTAAGATGTTCTTTCCATGCAAAAATTTCTGCTTCAGTGAAGAAAAAAATCCTGATAATAGTATAGTCAGTGTTACTTCCATCAGTGTTCTAGCTTTTGTCTGTGGTGTCCTTGAACTGGCCTGTAGATTACCTTTTATGTCAGTCCTTTGAGTTGCAAACTTGTATTGGTACAGAAATATGTAGTTATTCCTAATGGTCTTATGTATAGTTATATTGGATAACCTTTTCTGAAGTAGCCCATAGTTATTTCTGTTGTTTTCAGCTAAACTTCAGGTACAACTCAGTTCTTTTTTTTTCTGCAATAACATTGAACCTCATAACTTTGTCATGGAAGAGAAAGATTTTGGCTGTTACTTGTACAATATGCCAGGTACTACTTTTGAAATATTCTTTGCTGCTACCTGTTTCGATCCTTCCCTGAAGTTCTTATTAGTAGATCCCTGGGGGCAGATTAGAGCAAAGCACCCACTGCTTTTGCAAATGGCCGATTGTTTGAGCCATTAACCTTTAACATTTCAGGCTCTCACACTACCTAATGAAGGAGTCTGTGCATCAGGAAATGTTACAGTTCCTTTACTGAAAGCATACGTTGGATTTGTAACATCAAACTCATCTGAATTAATGATTCTAGGCCACTTCTAAATGAAGGGAGGTAAATATGGTGCAGAATTCTGCATCATGATTCAGCTCATCCTAAGGTAGACATATAAGGAATTTTACTCTAAAAGTAGTTGGATTTTCCCTGATGATAGAGACTAGGTTAGCTTAGAAGCAAGTGTCACAATGCAGACTGCTAATGTGGACTAAGGGGAACGAATCCTTGACAAAGCCATATCCCTTTTAAGATTTATTCCTTACCATTACAAGTATTTACAAAATATCCAGGAAAGAACACTGTTTTTTTTCTGAAACATATTTTTAAACAATTATTTAAATGCTGAGTGTTGGTCTGTGGTTAAAGAGAAATCTGTAGATATTAAGTGATATATGTTCTGTTTCCTGACTGGGCAGGAAAACACCTTCTAATAGGGTTTCTGATGCAAATACTAATGTAATTCTAATTTTTTTTCCTCCTAGCTAGTATATCCGAAAAATGCACTCTATGTTAGTTACTCCTGTTAGTAACCTCTAAGATGATCTAATTATGATCAAAGAAATTCAGATTGGACATTAGGAATGGGTTCTTCACTGACAGGATGGTCAGTCACTGGAGCAGGCTCCCCAGGGAAGTGGTTGCAGCACTGATCCTGCCAGAGTACAAGGAGAATCTGACTGATGCTTTTAGCCATTTGGTTTAGTCAGTCCTGTGAGGAGCAGGAAGTTGAACAGGATGATCCTTATGGGTCCCTTACAACTTGAGATATTCTGTGATTCTAAAGTAAATTAGCTTCAGATCAATTGACTGTTATAGCATATACACATTAAATCTGTAGAGTATTGTCAGTCTGAGAGTTTGGGCTGATATGTGAGTTATGGTAACCTCTACATCTGCTCCTCAGTCAGCATTTTTAACGCTGGCTGCCAGTTTCAGTTTGCCAAAATAATTTTGATCAGAAAAGAAGTCCTTTGTGTAGGTAATGCATGATAAAAATAAAAAATGTTGAACTTCAGAGACTGATAGAAAGCCCTTCTGCCTTTCATTTCTGGAAAGGAATCCATCTATGCCAACAAAGCTAAATAGGAAGTTTCCAGAAGTTACTGTCTTTGTATGCTCATAAGAACTGGCTAACAGCAGCTTGAACAACTCTCTGCCAAATAGTCACATTCAAGATCTGCATTCATTTTTAGCATTTTGGAAACAGTGTTCACTACCTCCCAGCTACTGTGATCCAGGGTTGAATAGATGTAGAAGGCCAGGTAACTAAATTGCTGGCCAAAGACAACTGCTGATATTGCTCCAGGGAACTACAGGCCTGCCAGCCTGACCTCAGTGCCAGGGAAGATCGTGGAGCAGATCATCTTAATTGCCATCACATCGCACACAAGACAACCAGGGGATCAGGCCCAGCCACTACAGGTTTAGGAAAAGCAGTTCCTGCTTGACTTAACGTGAGTTCCTTCTGTGACAAGCTGACCCACTTAGTGGATGAGGGAAAGGGTGTGGATGTCATTTACCTGGGCTTCATTAAAGCCTTTGATACTGCTTGCCATGGCATTCTCCTGAAGAAACTGGCTTCCAGTGGCTTGGATAGGTACTGTCTTCACTGGGTAAAAAAACTGGCTGACTGGCCGGCCCCTGAGAGTGGCGGTGAGTGGTGCTACATCCAGTTGGCAGCTGGTTACCAGTGATGCTTCCCAGGGCTCCGCTTTGTGGCCAGTGCTGTTTAGTATCTTTATTGATGATTTGGACAATGGCATTCAGTGCACCCTCGGTAAGTTTGCAGCTGACATTAAGTTGGGAGGGAGTGCTGGTCTGCAGGGGGATCTGGACAGGCTGTGATCAGTGGACTGAGGCCAATTACAAGAGACTCAGCAAGGCAAAGTGCTGTATCCTGTGCTTGGGTCACAACAACGCCATGCAGCACTACAGGCTGGGAACAGAGTGGCTGGAAAGCTGCTCAGCAGAAAAGGACCTGGGGGTGCTGAACATGAGCCAGCAGTGTGGCCAGGTAGGCCAATGACATCCTGGCCTTTATCAGAAATAATGTGGCCAGCAGGACTGGGGCAGTGATTGCCTTCCTGTACTTGACACTGATGAGGCCATACCTCAAGTACTGTGTCCAGTTCCCCCAGAGGAAGAAGGAGCAGCAGAGACGTGTAACAAACTGACTCCTTTCCCCATTCCCCATCTCCTTGCACCAGGGGAGAGGAGGGAGAGCATTTGAGGGTGACCTTGAGCCTGGGAAGGATGGAGGGATGGGAGGAAGGTGTGTTTAAGATTTGGTTTTATTTCTCATTACCCCGATTTCATTGGTCATAAATTAATTTTTCCCCAAATGGAGTCTGTTTTGCCCATGACAGAAACTGATGAGTCATCTCTCCCTGTACTTATCCTGACCCACAAGCCCTTTGTTCTGTTTTTCTCTCCTGTCCAACTGAAGAGGGAGTGATAGAGTTGCTTTTAGTGGGTAGCTGCTGTCCAGCCGGGGTCATGCCACCACACTATGTTGAAAAAAAACAGTCTAGTGGTGGTAGCCCTCCCTCACTATTTCCAGTCCTGAGTTTTATAAGGAGATTGTGGAAGTAGTTTATGAGCGGATTAAATTTGGTACTGTCAGGCATTTTGTTTTCCACAGGGCCAGTTCCAATGAAGTTGGAGCTGTGTATTGGCACCCAGTGCCTTCCCCAGCAGAGCAGACACCAGCTGGCAGTTCCCTGCCCCATAGCCCTGCCTTCCTGTGCAGCTCTGCACATCCAACATACCTCATGCCCACTCCTCCCCCCATTACATGTGGGATCAGCCTGCAGCATCACCCTGTCCACCCAGCTCTGATGACAGTGGGGCCACATAGTCATGCTTTTGTGAGGCAGGTTTTTTCCTCTGGGAGAAGTAGCACTATCGTTTTGTCACTGAAACAGCCGTTGTCAATGCCTATTTGGGTCTCTTTCTGCTGGTCAAACCGGCTTGCTTTGTAACAGCCTCTGCATTGGTATCTTGCTGCTTTGAATAGCAGGGTTTATTTGCTTTGTGTTTTTCAATAATGAAGTAGCCGAAAGCCACCTTTAGTACATTCCTCACAAGTAACTGATCTTTTGATACCCTAGGGCTTTGAATCAATGGGTTTAAATCAATACTTCCTCTATAAAATTATTGTTTATCTTCACCCTGCACTCTATGGACTGAAAATCAATGGGGTACGTTTGTGAATTGTAGAGAACATGGGACAGATGAAGAATTTGATATTCTGCTCTTTTGGGAAATGCACGAAATTAAGGAAATTGTGGCACTCTTCTCAATAAAACCTCTAGTAACTATTGCTGTTTTCATGAAGTTTTGTTCTTAAATATCTCATGGGCGCTAATTGAAAAGGAAGCAGAATTTTGTTTTTCAGGATACAGTGATATCTCAAACATCAATTAAAATACAGAACGTTTCGGCGGTCTTTAATAATGTAATTGGTTCCGCAGACAGGAGGAGTTCATGAACTGCTTTGCATTTCTTTCACATTTGGTCTTAATTTTAAGAGACCATTACTGCTTACAGTCATCCATGAGCCCTAGATTCACAGCAGAATCTCAGGGGAGAGAGAGCACAACAGTGCAACTTTAATAGCATCAGATGTGTGTTTAACTCAGGCTTTTTAGTTTGCTTTCTAAACTTGTTATATTACAAGTACTACTACAAGCTGTGTTCTTTGAACTTATTTTTCATATTTTTTTGATAAGGGTTACTTGGTGCAACACTGAGTTTTATAAGGAAACACATTAATTTAACATAGCGTTAGTTTTATTTTTTTTTGTGGATTTAACACACTCCTGTGGTCTGGAGTAAAATAGAAGGAGCATGGCCATGTTTTTGATGCCCAAAGCCTTCTTTTTTTTTTTTCTTTGTTTTCATGATTTTTTTTTTCAGAAAACAATTGGTATAATGGTGTACAGTTTCAACTGGTCACTCACTCCAGTGAAGTAATATAAATTAAGAAAAGTGAAAAAACCTGCAATTCAACAGCTATAAGAAATAAGAAGTTCCTAGCCCTCTCATAGCTGCAGAATAAATTGAATGATAATATTTTGATTCTGTTACCTGAATAGAAGAAAAAAAAATCGGTTTTCACACCAGACCGGTGTGAAAGATCACAGTACTGCATTTCTCCAGGGAGAGAGACTGGCTTATTCTGTATTGTGTCTTGGACTTAATGAACTCTGTGAAAGTGTCCTATGAAGGGGGAGAGACAGAAGGGTGCTGAAATATTCTGCTTCCTTCATATGTTGGGATCTCAGTTTTAGGGTGAAATCTGCCTCCTTTTGGTGGTGTTGTTTTTGACTAGTTGTGTTCTTTACAATCACTGACAGTCTAACTGTTAAAGTAAAATCCAGTTGTTAATCTCCCTTGACTATCATCTTTTAATCTCCTCTCTGGATTTAACTGTGTATTCCCTTTTCCCCCCCAGCTAATGGGTACTGCTTCCACAGTAAGCAGTCTTCCTGGGACTTGTGGATGTACTCCCTTCCCTGCCACATCCTCAGTTCTCTCTGCCTGCCTCACACCTTCACTGTACCCTTGTGCATCCCCCAGCGTGGTCTGTGCATGGCTGCACCCCAGCATGGGCCCCACACCCACCATCCCATCCTTAGAGTCACCCTGATGGGAACGTTTCCACTCCTACCCAGTCTGCTTGCTCATGGTCTGGGAGTCTGTGATGGAGGCTGCAAACCTGCCAGTCTGCTGCCCTCCCCTCTGCTCCTCATTTGTTTCAACCTCTCCTCACACATGGCTGTCAGCCTAGCTCACTAGTTCTTCATGGCAAAAGACAGCTCTTTACTGCTTTATACAACTTCAGCTGCTGGGCATCAATTCTGAGAAATAATGACCATCATATAAACAGTATCTTGACAGAGGAACAGCCTACAAAGTCCAAATGAAATAGCAATGACACAAAGGCAGCTCTGTTAGGATGGTGGTGGCAGCTCCATCCTGTTAAGGATTCCCTACAGACCAGACCATGACTATCTTTTCATTCTGGAGTCTTATCCAGATGCTTTTGTAAACTGGACCAAACTGTGGATTGGAGATCTCTGCAGGCTATTATTAGAGCTGCCTGACTTGATAATGATTGATGTAAAGTAAGTTATGCAAGGAACTCTTAATTTCTCATTCACAGAGGCCTGTAGAAGGGCATAGACAGTGACAAAGAACAACTTTTTCCTCTAAGAGAAGGAGTCAGAAACTGCTTGTGTTTCTTCTGATTGGTCAGTGCAATAAATCTGTTGCTTTTGTGAGCAACAGATAAAGGCAGATAGTGTGTGTCGTGGGATGTCAGGCTTATGGACAGTCCCTCATTCTCTTTGGGACTGAGAAGGAGCCATTACACACCTTATTTGCCCTTTCAGTTGGCTTTGAAGTCTACAGTCTTTAAAAGAAGTAGCTTTTCCTCATCTGTTAGGGATGATGGTCTTGATGTTGATTTGGGCAGCTGAAAGTCTGACATGAAGTTTCTTTTCTATTCACAGGGCAGAAATCGACCACTTTCTATCACTCTTGTACTGATCAATGGCTTTTTTTGTTGTTGTTGTTGTTGTATGTGCTTGATGTCAGGTTACCCTTAGGCCTGCTAGATGCTTCAGGAGTCAGTGGCATTGCTTTTCCTAACTCTTACATTCTCTCCAGCATGTGACAGGCATGCCCAAGCCTGATCTGATTTTTGAGATTCTGACAAAGAACTTCCCCGAATAAAGGCTCATCAAAAGGCTCATCTTCAGATGGCTACTGACCCCTTATAAATGATGAGGATTTGCACAAAGATGTTGTCAGTGGCCCCTAACCCTATTAATTTTCCTTTTTCATCAAATGTAGGCATATTAACACAACTTCTGAGTGTTTTTTCAAAACAGCATTTTAGCCTGAGCCAAATGACGTGTCAATATAGTGGAATATAGCTATATATATATATGGGCTGTCAAATTCTGTACTTTTAAAAATCACAGCCATGACTGTCACTTCCAAGAAACAACACTCCACAATTTGTTTTCTGCCTGTAGCTTTTGATGGCTTACTCTGAACCCTGGGTCTTCATGTGTCTCTCTAATTTTAGACTGTGTCCATCTAAAGCTCATCGTCATCCTACTATTTGGAAAGCTCAAGGTAGGGATGGTTTTCTTGCAGTTTTTGTTCTGAAACATTTGCAGGTATGTACAGCAGATGGTGCTCTGCTTCCCTTTCTTCTACAGACTATTGCCATTAGCTAAACTTTTCAGTCCGAGGTTGGGGATTATTAATAATGTTTTCTGTCCTGGCTGAGCAATTGGAGCTACGTATTTTCAGCGATGGTTTACTTAGCCATGCACTGATGTTGTTTTAAGGAGCAAGAAAGCATAAAGGCTGCTTGTAGGTTAATTTACAGCACTATTCTATCTTCCCAGTGTAGTTAGAGCAGAACAATGACTTATATTTATTAAGGGATTCTTTTCATTTGTGCAAAACCAGTATTTGTCTCAAACGGGTAATTCTTCACTAAAATGAATGAATCACAATGGAAAGTAGAGGTTGATTTTAAGCAATGAATCAGTGGAACTATCAGAATCTCTAAATCAGGAAAATAATTTCTCCATGTAATTAACTGAAATGTTTATCCATCTACCTGAAGTTTGGCAAAATAAAAAAGTATTCTCTGCCTTTATGCTGAATAGTTGAAATTCCTCCTCTAGCTCTTTTGGCAGAGCGAATGCTGTTTTCTTACACTTAGCATAGTTAGCCCAGGCTTTCAGGGGCTTGTTTCACAAGTGATAGCTCTCAGGCGACTAGAAGTGGTGTTGAAGAAGTCAAATCCTTTTCAAGGATTTGTTGAGGTACAGCACCATAAGCTTTGAAATATTGCAGACTGCAGTAATACCGTTGTAATCTTCAACAGCATTAACAGCTTAAACAGACAGGTCTGTATAAATTGGTTTAAAATCAATCAGGTAGGACAATGTCACTAATTCAAATTAACAGCTATAATGGCTGTATTATGAACTATCAGATGTTGCAAATTAGGATGATACAAGGCTTATGGAAATCAAAGTAAAGACTTCCATTAGCATTACTGTGCTTATTTTATGCTCTTACATGGGTTTCCATAACAAAGATACCAAGAATCCTGAAACACAGAAAGTAACTTGCTCATTTGGACAGTTTTGCTCTACTTGCTGTCATTTATGAACTACCTATTGCACTCAGTGACATTGTACTTGATAAAAAATGTGTAGCTCTTTATGTGGTAGCAGATCTAAGAACACCAGTCATTCATCTGAGCCAGTGGTAGATGCTGTATAAACATGAACCGAAAGGACAGTCCCTGACCTTAGTGCTTGGCACTGAGAGACTTTCTTATCAACAGTGTGTCAACAGTAATTTTTGTCTATGAAGTTGTGTGATTCTATATGTAGTATTTCAGATAGGGACCTATAAGTTTGTAATTTGATCAGAAAAAAAAAATCTGATAAATTTATTAACGGTTTTCTTCATTCAGAGTCTTGGAGTCACTCTACCTACGAAAAGATAGAACACAACTTTATTTCCATGAGTTCATATCTACTCTTTAGCAGAGTATATATCTCTTATATAGATTCGAAGTGACTATTTCCCGCAGAAGATTTTATTTTCTAGAAATAAATGGATGCCTTTTTTCTTTTAAGGTAGGAGGAAGGGTGGTATGAAGATCATCAATGAGAAAGGGATCAAAATCTATATTTGTCTTTTCAAGACTATGAAAAAAAATTGCTGAATTTGTTTTTGTGGCTTGGAAAGCATTTTCTGCAAGCTATTACCTAAAAAATGTCTCTTCAGATTGATGTAAGATGAGCTATTAAATAAAAATATATTGTGTCATGTGGTTTGTCCCTGAATTGGAAATACAAGGAGGAATCCATATGGAATTACATATTAAAAATAGGAGGAAATAAATTTCTTCTATATTTTAACGTGGTTTCATGTAGATTTATAATTATGAAGTGATGTGATGTGTTACATCAGTGTATAATTTCTACGATCTGGAGAGCCTGGGCAATGTCTTAGGCAACTCAGGTTATGGTAAAGTCAATTTGGATTGGCAACAGAAGGAACAGGGGGAAAGAAACATGGCATTTCAGAGTGAGGGAGGTGGCAGGAATTGATCAGGCATTGAGTTCATTACATGGGGACTCTCCCCACTGCTTGGCCTTCATTGAAACCGGATGAAATACAGTAAATGTTACATATCTCATATCCAAGCTGTACCATCGCCCTCAAAAGAAAATACTAAATGGATGGATTGCCTCTGTCACCCACAAAAGAAATTTTGTGGACACAGAGAAGAGAAATCTGACTCCCTTTGAGGCCTTATTGTATTCAGCGCTAGTATGTTTTAATCCAGCAGAAAGTGCTGATAACTCTATTCTTTCTCCCTCAGTTGATTTCATGAAAATTAATTTTCAGCATTCACATCTGATCACATCACAAGCTAAAATTATGTGCAAGCATGAAAAAGATGACACCTTATTCCATAAGTACACACTTGCTACTAACTTTCAAATTATATTAACAGGGTTCACACGGTATTAGTCAAATCCCTGTCATTAAGAAATGGTACTTCATAAGAAAGCTGATAATAGGATACAAAGATCCTAAAATGATTAAATGATGACTTGTTAATGGGAATTCCTTTTTGTCATAACTAATGATTTTCAGTTTACACTAACAAAGATGATATCTCTGATAGGAGATAGTAATATAATAGAAATCTGGGAATGATGTAAAAAAAAAGGAAACTAAAGATGGAAGAATAGAGTCACTGATTTTGTAGAACCAGGATGATTCTTTAAAGGCATTGTTGGGGAAAATAAGGCAGTTCTAATTCAGATCCTGTGCCACTTCACACCACCGCTCTGTCAAAGCCCCCCTCCTACGGGCATGCAATGTCTTCCAGGGCATGACTACAGTCCAAACAAGGCTTCATACAGGGAGCTTTCTGCCCACTCTGGATCAAGGGCTATTGCTGGCAGTTGGCGATGGCAAAGGTCTGAGAGAAAGTTTCCTTACAGTTGATAAGAAAAATATCAAACTATTAGGATTTTTTTTGCTGAGGAGTTGAAAGAACACTTTTCATCAAGTCCAGTTATTTGAGCTGACCAACATATCAGCATACCTTTCTCATCAACATTTTAACCTTACACTTTTAAGGATAGGTCAGAATTTCTGGGTCTTGCCTATCTTTGCTTTGGGTATACTACATTAACTAAATACCAAAAGATCAGGTTTTATTAGCAATTTTTATGTATATTCCTGCACTGGTAGCAAAACATAATGTTTGTGAAGGCAAAAGAAATGTACCTTCAAATTGCCATAGGAATGCTTGACAGCCTCTCATGTCCCATGACAGCATCTACTAGGGCTCAAGCTATGCTTTAACAAAGGACTTTTTCCTTACAGCCTGCACGCACAAATAATGTTGGTACATGCATCTCTCTTAGTGGAAGTTAGCTGCACTCCTTTCATTAATTGTCTTTAATGCAGGAGAAGGAATGTCATCTAAATGACTTGGGCCCCTGGGTGAAAACTTATATGACTTTTTAAAAGAAAAACATTGTAGTGACTGAATGTCAGAGCTGTGATTAAAAAGCAAAAAGCTGACATGGATACCACTGTAATAGAGTATGTCTCAGTGGGAACCCACTGCCATCATCAGCTTTTTACAATTTTTGTACTGCTAATATGATAGGAAATGCTCTGCTAGGAAAATAGTTGCATATCCAATTCTCTTATTTCATGAATTATTACTGCATTACCCTCTGAATATCCCAGTGAGTATAGCAGCATCAAAATATGAAGTAAAAACAGTAAAACCAAGCAAACAACTATTACTGAACTGTTAGATGTGTACAACATTTTTTTAAAATTCCTTTCTCTTCATTTTTACCCTGAATAACAGTTTGCAACAGATAGGGTCATTCAACCACCTCTGTGGTACCCTTGTTTCTGAGTTGGAACAGGGTAGCTAATTACTACTGGGAATGTTATGTGACAGGTTTTAAGAGTGGGTAAACTGGAGAATGACTTTTGATATTCAAATTTGCTCTCGTTTCCATATTCTGCTGCTGGCACTTAAAAAGGAAGATGTAAAATGTGTCTCATCACACACTTGGAAGGGCTGAAAACTCACACAGCTTCTTCCTTCTCAGGTCTCCATCTATGAGCCAGTTGGAGCAAACTTTACCCAAGAAAGATGAAAAAAAAAAATATGAAGATTGTCATATTCTCTCATTTTCAGGAAATCCTGGAGGATGGTACTGCAGAAGCCATCACCTCTGTGGGAGGGAGAAGGTTCTTCAGTCAGTGCTTGTGTCTTTAGCCTGACTGAATCTGTGGCCTCACAGAACCTGCCTATTCTATTTCATGGGAAACTCCACAATTTAAAACAAATTCCTATTTTGAGCAAATATATTAAAAGGTGTTTTCATCAGATTTCATTAACAGGAAATTAATTTAAAATAAAAATTCTGGATAGTGTATTTTTTAATTGTTTATCCCATAATTTTCCTTTATTTTGTGTTAATAATTCACTTTCAATATTTGAAAATAAGTTTGTTTTAAAGAGAAAAATTAAATATTCCCCTTCAAAAAATTGAAAATGTTCATTTGTTCTTGTCAGAACGTATTTTTCAAGGGAAATTAGAGAGATGTATTGTTGCAATAATCAATTGCATCACTTGTCAATCAACGTTTTCCAATGGAGAAATACTTTATCATAAGATCTATGAGTTATCGTTCATTCAGAATAATTTTAATAAAAACAGGACGGTGAAGATTGATATGATTTGTCTGAAGGTGAGAAGTTCTATTTAAAACTGTGTCAAAGTTCATTTGGGAGATAGTGACTCATCTTTACTGATAGCCCAGAATATAAATCGTGTCCTGGCAAACAGTAATAATAATGTCTTTCATAGAGATATCATTAATATTTGTAGCTTATATGGCTACAATTCAAAATAAAAGGGTTATCATGGTGCAATAAACCAAAGAAGTAAGCTCAAATAGTTTATGACTTCATTAAAATGGTAAGCCATAATTGCAACCTTGCAATCAGCAAATGCGAATGTTCTATTTGTAGTACTGCCAGTTTTATTTAATGTGTAACTTTCTCTTCAGAGAAAGGAGCTTATCCTAGTTTTTTGGGATTTCAATGCACTGAAAGTTTGTTCTTTGGAAATATACTAATAGCACAGAAAGGAATTTGGCTTATGAAGTATCTGATGCCCTTTTTGTACATTTATGATGTGCCTCAAGAAATAGCATTGGTTGTAAAATACAATAGGACTGAAAAGAATGTAGTTATCATGACAGTATATGTGTCCAGATTGCAAGCCAGGAAACTGTCACTGATAGTTGGGACATAATTGACTGCAGTGTATGATAAGCACATTATTGATTGATTAATGTGACCTAGTTGTATTTGAAATGTCAAAGAGGAAAATTGAGTTGTCATTTTATATCATGTTCTTTTTCGGGTAACAGATAAATATTACAATTAATGACTTTTCACTAAGGTTATCTAAAAAATTTAGAGAATATTAAACATCACATTATTCACAGTCATCATAGGTGAATATATTATTGATGAATATTGATAAATCTTTGCTTATATGAAACAGGCACCAAAAGAAGTTCATATACTTAAATAATGTTTTTTAATAAGATATCTTTTTTATCATTTATTTCATTTATTATTGTTTATTTATTTCATTTATTATCATTTATTTTCATCTTTTTTTAATAATTTCTTCATTGAATTGACTCAATTCAGCAAGTTCCTTTTACAATTTAGTAAGGTTTTATTTGTACTTAGTCCATGGCAAACTGGGATATTGATTTAGAAGGTTTAAGTTTGTTTCTGTTGAAGTCAACTGTGAAACTCCAGTTGTCTAGAAAAGGATTGAGAGTTCACTCATGCCTTTATACTGTTTTTCCCTATTTACACTAAAAAACCTTGAATTTTCTCAGGTAGTAGAAAAAAATGTGCTTTAGTCAATGAATTTCCAAAAGACATTCTCAGCCTTCAAGTAGATTTCAAAGAATCCTCCAAGCTATTACACATAAAGCAAATCCAAAAAGCATCTGCTGCAAGACACTGAAATGTTACCGGTCACCATTTGCCTGAAGTATACCTGTGAAGGGGACTCCCTATCACTAGGGGGCTTCTTTACCAGAAAATGCAAAGTCTCCAGCATTTCAGAGGAAAAGGAAAAAAATGTGAGAGTAAAAAGTTTAATTGTGTTGTTTCAACTTTCATATTTAATTTTGGCAAATTTTGGACTTGTGTCATGGCTCTCAGATCAAAAATTGTTTGAACTTCATAGTAATATAGTAAATTAAGTTGATGATGGCATCTTACGATGACCTATGAAGTCCCTAAGTGTCCAAAGTTCTTTCAGTGTTTTGACTTTTTGACATCAATTCAGCTGTGTAAATGCAGGATTCTTGTGCGACTTCAAGTGCCTCAGAGTTGGACATGGGGTCACAGTTGTGACACTTGAACTCTGTGAGATATGCTCCACCCAGGTTCAACACCCAAAAGGCAGATGAGATCCCCCACGGCTCCTCAGGTAACTCTGAGCACCTGCATTCAGGTACAGGGCTGAACCCTAAAGTGTTTATATTACAGAGGGCTGAATCCTCCTTTTCTCATTTGAGTGTGTTGACCAAAACTGCAGAGATAAGATGGAAGCTTGGTCCTATAGTTCACCTGTACATATGTATTTCTAGACATCCAGATCCTCGTATTTTAATCTGAGGCTGAATCCCAACCTTTGTTATGTGGGCAAATATTTTTCAGACTTATATGAATCACTGGAAGAGTATTCTGGCTTATCTGTGATCATTTCAAAAATATGGGGATGGTCTCCCTTGGCTCTGGACTCTGGAAAGGAGTGGGTTTCATCAGAAGAGCGAGTGGGTCAGAGAATGAGCCAAATTCACCACAACACATTTTTAATTTTCTTAGATTACCCTTTTTCCAAAGCAAAAAAATACCAGGTAGAGACTTGCTAACTTGTTTGCTAAAAAACAAAGCCCAATCAGTCTGCCTTCTCAAATCTTCTGAGTTTTCCCATGGTGGGTCACCCTCCATCCTCAAGTCCAATATTAGACAGTTAACATAGTCTTGAGTTGTGGATCTGGGAGATTAGTTTTTCACCTGAGACTAAATAAGGAAGGACTGAGCAAAACTTCATTCTCTCTCTGCCAGTTAGTGCAGCAAACGTGGCACACACAGGTGAGGCAGTAAGCAGGAATCAGGGGACAGTGGCTTAATTGCTGTCCTTGTCCTCTATCCTCCACCAGGCTAGGACATAAGTGGGGAAGGCATCATTGTGGTCCAAGAGTTATGTTGTCTGGTAGGATAAGGCAAATCAAAGTGACGCCTAAAACACAGCCTAGCCTACAGATTGTGGTGAAGGCTGTGAGCATCCCAGATACTGCTGCACTGCAGTAGTGGTGCCACTGACGCAAACCAGAGAAAAGCACAAAGGTCAGGTCTGTTTCTCTTAATCCTGAATCACCTCATCATCACCACTCAGTCATCTGCAGCAAAGTCAAAGGAATTGCCCCAGGATATTCTCAAAAAGAGCTGACTGCATTTTTACTTCTCTGTTTTTTCGAGCAGTGAGATGTTAGCATGCAAGCACACACGTGCAGAAGTGGTCTGCAAGTGGAGCATAGGACCCCTCGGGTGGCAAGGGGCATCAGGAGGACGCCTCACACAGCCACTTCCCAAGTAGGCTGGTGAAAAGACTGGTGAGACCAAACAGGTGCTGACTCTGCCTCTGAACTTGCTCATCAGGAGCCAACCTGCCATAAAGCTTCTTAATCTTCCAAAAAAACATCTTTCTAAAAAGATTGGAAAGCATCTTTCTAAAAGGCAAACAGTTGCCTGACACAGTTGTGCACTTTGGGTACTGTTTTGAGCAAATGTTTAATTACAAAAGGATGGTGCCTAAATTGTCATAATTAATCCGAACCTGTGCTAGAGTTCACAACAGCCAAGACTTTTCACACTGGTGAATCATTCTCATTGAAATACTCTGTGTTAAATAGCAGGAAAAGCTGCTATTAGAAATCTCTGTAATAGCTTTTATGAAAGCTATGGCTAATTTAGAGCCCAATTAAACCTCAGAAATCCAATTATTTCTGAATAACATAATTGCAAAAAAGTAACTAGCATTGTAAGTATGCGCTAGCTATTATGGAAGATGCTTTAATAAAAGAAAATCAGTTCTGAGCCGCTGAAAAGATCTGTTCTTAAGGATGGTCTGCAAATTTCAAAATTCTTCTATTTTCACTGCTTTGCATTGGGGGCAAATAAACCCTCTGAGTGCTCTATAACTGTGATTAGATGCATTTCATGGGTCCAGTTGGAGAGCAGATAAAAGATGCTAGGGCACAGCCATTTATACAGGTTCTTGAATAATCTTTATTGAATGAGACAGTAATTATTATCTAGCTGCAATTGTGAGTTTGGCCACCTACACACATAAAAAAGATTAAAGAAAATATGGCAGACCAAGCTCCTACCACAGACTGACAGTTTGGCTTGTGATGAGAAAGAGAATCACTGTTGGACTGCCCGTGGCTTTGCTGCCTTCCTGGTGGGCAGTGGTAGAAACCCACCAATGAAGTGCTGCCCCTGTAGCTCTTGGCTGCGGTTGGTGAACTCACAGGACCACTGACCTTGTAGCATGTCTGCCTCAGCTCTGCAGCGCCTTAGCAAGGGTAATACTGTAACATCCTACTGCTGAAAGCTGTCCTTGAAAGCTCTCATAGGTAGGCAGAATGGAGAATTTCTGCTTTCTCAACACTGTAGGAGACACTACCTACAATTTCATGCATTCAGGGCTTTGCATGGCTTGTAGGTACAAAGGAGTCAAGAGGAATTATGATAGCATTGTAAAATACTTCATAAATTCATGGGCAGACTGTCTTCAGCATTTCCACAGAAGCAGAGGTAGAAATTTCACCTAACCTAGCTATTGGCAGTAACTGTACATTTTTACCCACAAAGCCACAGTTCAGCTTTCAATTCCTATTTAGCAGAAATCTCCCTCTTGAATCAACCAGAGTTTTGCTTGAGTGAATGTTCAAATGTAGCTTACTGTTCAAATGTAGCTTACTGATTTCATTTGTGTTGTGAAAGACAACATGAATAAAGCCCTGACCCTAAAGGAAGGTGGAAGGAGGAGAAAGAATGGCCTGATGAAGGAGTAACGATTTTCAATTTGCTGTATATGTTAATCATCTCATCTGCTCACCCATATGAAAGGAAAAATATTTCATGAAATTGTGGAGTTCCATTACATGAATACTTGCTAAATATACAAATAACTTCAAATGAGTAGAGGGCTGGTGCAACAAGCTCAACAGTGTACATAAAGCTTTGCACACAGCATCTCCCAATTTGATGAAGTCCAAGGTCATTCAAGCCAAAATACTTTCATTTTTTAAAGACATTTGAGTTATGATCACTTAAAAAGCTATCGGTATGAATTTGACAGAAGCAATTTATTATTTCAATTCTGGAAACAAAAGAAAAGAAATGAAATAAACTCTAACTTCAAAGTGTAAATTATGATAAGAAAAAGCTCATGTTCCATATAAGCTCCTGTCTATCTGGCATGCTTAGACACAGTAACTTTGTTTAATATGTATTGGAAAATAATTGTCCTGAAGGGAATCATATATATAAAATCTAAGGTTATAGTTCTACATTTTGATTTTGGAAGGTGAGTAGATATTTAGGATTGACAAAAAGAACTTGCTAAGTACTGTTTAGGAACAGAGCTCACAGTCTCAAGTCGAGACTATTTCAGTGCTAGAAAAATATGTTTTTGTTAATGATGCTTTCATCATGAGGAAATGTTTGAAAACTGCATTTGCAGATATCAAGGTTAGATGAAGGATTTCTCCAAAAATTACCAAAGCAGTGATCAGGAAAAGGTCGCACAAATAGAGTGCATTAGCACTGTCGCCTTTGTGAACCAACTAAAGAAATCATTTCAGAGAGATTGAGTGATTTTGCTAGTGCAAAGCATAATGCTTTGTGTAGTTGGAGGAACTCAGCCAGAATCCAGTTTAGTGAATTATATGTCTTTATGACCAAGTGCTTTGTTGATTTTTTTTTAATTTGGTTTTACCATCATGTCAAATTTACATGTTTGAGGTATAATTAGCCAGTCTGATTACAAAAAAATTGACTATAATTTGAAAATATGAATTAACATAAAATGACAAACATTAAAAGTTCATATCAACTCAATGTTCATTCTTTTGCATTCAAATGAGTCTTAATAAGTTATTACGTCCATCTAAATATCAGTATAATTTTCAAGCAATACACAGTGTGTTCCATAATCTGCCTCTCTCCCTAACCCTCTATTAGCTCTGTTGTTCCTCTACAGTTTGTTACTCCAATGAGCCATTTTAGAACTACGTTATTTCATTTTTCATGTAAAGTGTAGAACTTGGACTTAGAAATACAATTTTGATGCGCCCTAGACCTTTAGTATCTGTGCTGTGTTGACTCTAAATATACTGTTACAGTCCATGCCCTTTCTTTGAAATACACAGAAAGAAGCAATAACTGCATTTCAACAAGCAAATCAAGCCAATTCGTTTAGAATTATGGTGCTTGGCTTTCTAATGCATATTCAGAGTGGTAGAAAAGAAAGTATGAAATTTAATTGTACCATAAAACTGTCATGAGAAAATATATATTGAATATCAAGCAGTGATAATCTGTGCAAAACTTTTTATTTAAAGAACTGCTACACTTCTAATGCTGTGTTTCTGGACAGAGAAGAGTTCTAAGAGTAAAACAGCTTTTGTAGTGTTTTCTGGTTTTACTACAGTAGCAACAGCCCAATAGCAGTTTGGAAGCTACAAAACCAGAGAATACTATTAATACTGATTTCACCAAGCTGAAGTCATAGATGAGCTCATTAGGGAAGCAGTAATTTAGATGTACTGTTCATGCTTCCAGTTGTGTACATTTAGGTGCATAACTGGTTACTGCAATCTAGTATGATGACAACTAATGATGCAAAACCATTAAAGAAAAATAATATTAATGATATTGTGCCTTGTCCTAAGTTTAAAGTAAAGAAGATACCATACACTTCACTACTTCTGTAGGCATTTTCTTTTATCAAACAAAAAACTCTGTTGTGGAGTCAGTATTTGTAGGTTACTTTTCTTTTTTCTTTTCTCTCTTCTAAAGAGACAGAAAAGGTATCATTCCTGTACAGTTTTTGTGTATGGCAGTACTGAGAAGATGTTCTTTACTTCTAGTGCCTCAAAACCACAGGATTCACTTTGAAAATCTGCCTTTCATCTGTCATTATGTGATACATTCCTCCTTTTACCGAAATGGAGAGATGGCACTGGAGAAGTTGTGTTCATTTTGTTCAAATCTATTTCCAAAGCTGATTGAAAATAGGAGGTGCAGGGGTGCATAAAAGCATTCCTCCATGATGTGGTCACAGATAAATAAAAAATGAGTTGAAATCTTTGGTCCAGGTGGTACTGAAAGTGATGTTTTCATCAGGCACAAACACAAATCCCTTACGAGAAAATTGTTACATGAATTTGCATGAAGAGACTTATGAGGAACTCTGGCATCTGTCTCCAACTGCCTTTCTCCCAGCTGAGAAGTCTTCTCATCACCTGCCAGTGACCTTCTGGACGACCCCTGTGAGCTGTGGGAGAGATAGTGAATATACCTGAAGAAGCAAAACCTGCTGACCGAAAAAAAAGTCAGTGATGATCTTGACCTCACAGATAGCGTTCATAATAAAGGACTTAACTAGTTTGCATAACTTGCTCCTTGCAGTGATTTATATTACTTGAATGTGCCGACTGGCCATGCCTAACAAGCGCCTTGGGTTTTTAGACTCCCTTGGGATGTGTTCAAGGGTGAAACTTCTCACGTAGTCGTTGCTTTTCAGTATGCCAGAACAGAGAGCAGTCTCCCTGTCAAATCAATGAAAAATAATGCCTAATATTAGGACACATGGGTGCTTCTACCCTCAGGCCACTGGATAAAATCCAGCATAGTTTCCAGTCCTATTCTGCTCCAAAGACAGTTACCAAGTGACAGGTGTCTGGTGGTCTGGTTTTAATGAGTCGGTCGTATCAGCCCTTTTCTGGTGGCAAGGTGCTCACATGGCTGCTAACTGATCCTCTTGTCACAGCAGAAATATGGAATACCTAAGCGACTCTGGAAAGTAAATTGCTAGTTTAACCCCAGTGCAAGCCCTTCCATGGCATGTTTTTTCTGAGACAGAGGCCTGCGTGCCCAAATCTTGTTTGTCTTATGCCTTCTCTGAAGGACAATAGGACTCTCAATGGGGCATTTTGTGAGAGCACTGAATAGATTTTGAAAGAAAATATTTTCATTTTTCCAACACGTAGTAAGGAAACAACATCATATTACCTTTATGCAATTCACCTTGTATATTTCTGGTATCTTTTTGCCAATATACAGTTTCAGGGTTTTTGAGGAGACCTATGATCACCTCCAAGGAGCTGAGAATCTGAGAGAAGCAGGAGGCACTGTGAGATGAGGAGCGGTGGAAACTGGGGCGAGATGAAAGTGAAATTATCAAGTTATGGTGAGTTGTGGTTTGCTCGTACGTCCTGTTTCTTGTTGTGCACGCGGTTTTGAGGGCTTTCTCTTAAGCACATAGACCATTAGCAAAAGTTTGCCTCATCTGACAGGTGAAGGCTGAACCAAGGAGGTCAGACAAAGGGATATCTAGATAAAAGATTGCAATAAGAAATCCATTCTTGCACACTCTTTTCAGACATTCCTTCCCTCCCCATGTCTGTGAGAGAGGACACGCACAAATACTCATTTTTCTTCCCATAGTTGTAGGTGGATGCCTTTTTTTTAGAGCCAATCTGCCCCATGAGTTTCAGCAGACTCAGTACAGTGTGATATGCTAGTGAATCAACACACCTGTTAGCTGGGAAAAGGCTCCCTTTGCTTCTTTAGGAGCAAGCCACAGAGCATTCCCAGCACAATAGAGTTACAGAAACTGCTGTATTTATTAAAAGTATGGTAGTGTTCTTGATTACATTTACATTCATAGTTAATTGCTGGCACTGCTGAACATATGAAAAGATAACTGTGACAATGGTGCAGGTTATTTTTAAATGGCTATATGAATATACATTTTTTAAATGACAACGTTAAGTGCATGTCTTTATGAAATGAAAAATGTATGTCTGCTATTCATTCATTAGTAAAAAAAATTTGCATCCACAGTAAAACATTTGGCTTTGACTGAAAGAAAGTTCATTACAGCTCTGAAGCAAAAGTGCAGAATGAAATGAAAATATTCTCTGAGTTTCTGTTGGCAGTGCGCTAAAACGGTGAGTAACCCAGCTGGGAGTGCTGAGGACTCTGGAGATTCCTAGTGCCTACAACACAGATGTTGATCACGCCTCTGCTACTCTCATTAGCAGAAGATAAACATGTGTGTGTAAGGAAAGGGCAAACAGACCACTCCATGTGTATTGAATTTTTAAAAATATGTAACTGAAAATATACACGGAGACCTGTTTCAAAGCATACTAGAAGGGCACTAAAATTTATGTTCTGAGACTCTCTTCAGCTTCCTACTTCTTAATCCACTGTCAGTAAGATTGCTTACTGTCCTCTTGATGCAATGCAAGAGTTAGAAGATTGAGTGATAAGATTTCTGATCTCTGGCACAGATATGAACACTGACCCAGAAGAAAAATGTTTGCATGTACTTAGCTTAGGAAGAGAACTTCATTGTCCAGCAAGAAGAAAACTCTGAATGTGCATGCTTCAAAGAGTGCAAATAAAATTTTTATGACTCTCAGGCTGGCAGGCAAATTAGCAAAATAAAAGAGATGAAGAGTAAGTGTGTAGGCTGGGAGAACATCATAGTGGAAGATGTGGTGGAAAGGATGGATCTCCAGCAGTGTGATCTCTATTTGCAATGCTAGTTCCCTATTCTGGAGCCTCGGATCAGAAGTAACTTAAAAAATGTTATTCAAAAATCTCTTTCTTCAGGTACACTGAACTGACGTGGAGCAAGGAAAGTGATAAACCAGCTGCTCTAACACACCAACTGCCAATATGATGCACTAATAACATTGTCCAAGAACAAATGCCCTTCCAACCTTCAATAATTTGTTGGTTTTGAGTAGTTCTATGAAAAATTGTTACACTGGGGAATTTTTGGCAAATTCCAATTAAATGTTTTTGTTATGATTTCTTTCTCCAGACAGTCCTATGATATATTTGGTGCAGCAGCAAGACCCTGACATTGAAAATGTGGGTTTAATTAGTAACAGTGAAATTCTCCTATATGCTGTCACTAAGCTCTCTCCATGGTGTTTTATTGGTGTAGGACTGCTTTTATCACCAGAAGGGTATGTGCAAAGCCCACTGAAGTCAGGGAATATTAGCAGGCACAGTGAAGGCAAAAATGACATCCCTTAAAATGGGAACTAGTGAGACACTTCTGAAGCTGTCATTCTGTGCTTTGCTGAAAGCTGGAACTTCTTCAGACTAGGTAACAGTCCAGAGAGAACACATCTTTTTCAAAAAGTTCTTCATAATTCATTTCTATATTGTGTAATAATAACAATAATAATCTTCCAGTATATTCTGACTCCCAAGTCAGTTACAGTTTTTCTAGTGACATTCAGTGGCAATTGAATCAGCCTCACAAGGAAGGAAACCTTTACAGTAACAGCTAAGGGAAATGAGAGGAATGAGCCATTCTGGTCCCTAAAGACTTTAAATCCTACAAACATTTGCTTTATCCTTGTTCTCCTTTGGAGGTGAGTGGAATTCATCCTTGTTTCTGGACTTGCAGTAGAGCTCAGCTGCCAGGGTGATTGCACAAGGGATTTGGAGATCAATCAGGATCCAAGCCAAGCCTTAGAATCTCAGTTACTTTCTGCAGTAAGTGATTCTTTTATATGAGAAGGCAGAAAGCTATACTCTTGAAATCAATGAAAAAATCTCCTGCTGCCTTCATAGAGGCTGATTTTCATTCAAAAAAGAGATGGTATGTTTCATGCTGCTGAAACAAGGAGTTTCAATAGGAATCTCCTAGTAAACATGTTGACTGATCCTGGACACCATCTTGAATAAAAACTAATTTTGCGGTTCAGATCACAAAGAAAATCAGGTAAACTTAAACATCCTGGGAGCTGTAGAAGTAAATAAATAAATACATGGCTTAAAAGCAGTCACCTTCTGCACTGGAGCTATTCAGACTCACATGATTACCTGCTGAGAATGCCCCTCTCACCCAGGAGTGCTCTAAACTTGTTTATCCTACAAAAATAAGGAGTTTACTTGTGAGCAACAGCTTGAAGAACTAAGACTTTTAAATTAGTGATAAAATCATGGTGTCTGGCAGGTCACAAACCTGCTTTTAGTTGTGTTGCTGAGCACAGGGAGGGGAGAAGGAGCATTGCTTTTCTGCACCTAGTGCTGATGTGTGGCTCTGGAGCAGAGGAGGACAATGAGACAGGATGGTGCAAAACTGGTACCTCATGAGAAGCAGGTCCTAGGACCAGGTACCTGGACAAGCAGGACATGCACATGAGATCCTAAGGAGTGATTAGGGAGAAGGGCAAGGAAGACAGTGAATAAGTGTAAAGTAGGGCACATGAATATTAGCAGGACATGCTTGTGAGGGTTTGGGGAAGCAGGGACTGGAAATAGATGGGGCCCAAGACCCTGCTCTGAGTATTATAGGACAACAAACACGTAGACACCAAACTCATCAGTTAAATGTGTGCATCAGTAAACTCAAAGGCTTCTGGGTGAAGGAGAAGCCAGTCTAGCTGTTAAAAAAAGTAAAGTCTGAGCTGATGGTCGCATATTCAAACCCACCTGAAATGTGGGAAGTAGGGCTCCTGATATAAGCTGTGTTGTTTCAGTCAACCCACTGCCTGTTCACACACTGGTATGTTTGTGATCTGACTCTGGCCAGCAGCAAAGCACCCACAGAGCTTCTTGCTCACCCTGCTCTCACAAGCGGGGCAGGGGAGAGAACAGAGAGAAAATGCAAGAAAATCATAGGTCAAGATAGACATTTAATAAGTGAAGAAATCAAAGCCAAGTCATGCAAAGGCAATAATCACTCATCACCTCCCACCAGCAGACTGATGGCCAGCCAGCCTCTCAGCATGGCAGGGAGGCCCTGCAGAGAGACCTTGAAGAATTAGAAGGCTGGAAATCAACAGCCATATGAAGTTCAACAAGTGAAAGTGCCGGATTCTGCACCTGGGATGGGGCAACCCTGGATGTATGCACAGACTGGGGAATGAGATGCTGGAAAGCAGTGCCACAGAAAGGGTCTTGGAGTTCCTGGTCGATGGCAAGTTGAATATGAGTCAGCAGTGCCCTGGCAGCCAGGAGGACCAGCTGTGTCCTGGGGGGCATCAGGCAAAGCATCACCAGCCGGTCAAGGGAGGGGACTGTCCCACTCTGCTCTGCACTGGTGAGGCCTCACCTTGAATATTGTGGCAGTTCTGGGCACTGCAGTATAAGAAAGACATTAAGCTATTAGAGTTTCCAAAGGAGAGCAATGAAGATGGTGAAGGGCCTTGAGGGGAAGCAGTATGAGGAGCAGCTGAGGTCACTTGGTCCATTCAGTCTTGAGAAGAGGAGACTGAGGGCAGACCTCACTGCAATCTACAACTTCCTCGTGATAGGAAGAAGAGGGGCTGACACTGATCTCTTCTTTGTGGTAACTGGTGACAGGACCTGAGGGAATGGCCTGAAGTTGTGTCAGGGAAGGTTTAGGTTGGATATTAGGAAGAAATTTTTTACAGAAGGAGTAATCAGACACTGGAATGGGCTGCCTAGGGAGGTGGTGGATTCACCGTCCCTGGAGGTTTTTAAGATGAGACTGGATGTGGCACTGATTGCCATGGTCTAGTAACCACAGCAGTGTTGGATCAAGGGCTGGACTTGACAGTCTCGATGGTCTTTTCCAACCCAGTTGATTCTGTGATTCTATGATTCTCGGGGGAGAGGTTCAGACAGGGGATCTCAGGTGTGGCTGCTGTATGTGGGATTTCATGGATTACTAAATCTGTTCATTGCCACTCTGACAGTTCCAGTTCACATCATACTTACTGTATGTACATGAGCCATCTGTGTACCACACATGTCATTAATTTAGCAGACCCTGGGGCTGCCAGATTTCTGGCTAGTTAGTTGAAGCTACTGTGTAGGTATTCCCATGCCATGCCACATGTCTGGAAGTCCAGCAAATGCAACAATCTCTTTCCTCCCTCAAATCCTTTCCAGCTAAAATTTCCAGAAAATAACCAGCATCTACAGCCTGATACATGGTAGCTATGCTTTCAAGAGCATTTTCAGTTTTACATTTTACTGTTTCAGAGAAATGGATTTTTGAGAGAAGGGTGAAAAAACATGTGCTTTATACATAGAAGCAGTGGGAACTCTAGTATTTTTTAGTTGATATGCCCAATTTTCTCAACAGAAATTTTTGTAGTGGGCTTTTGTGAATGTGAGTGTGCATAATAGAGGCTTAAGAGAACAATACAGTACAACGTAAGAACAGTACAGATTGCTAATTGCAAAGATAAAACTAAAAAGATGAGACTATTTATTTGCTGTACATTAAAAAAACAAATGGCAATAATGTTGTGCAAAGCTTTCTAATTTTCTCTCGTGCTGCTTTGCAGGTGTTCTATGGCTATCTCTGTGATCTTAGGTAAGTACTGAAACCTCCCTCAAGATCTAGTGCCCAGACACACTAGAGCACAGCAGCTCTGTTCCACATTTACCCAGCTTCATGATCAATATGAAATATCTGATTCATACAGCTTTAGCATGAAGAAGAATGAGAGCACACAACTGTGCAATAAACTCCCACTGCACACTTTATCAGCCTGAGCACAGGACAGCCAAGGCACTGGGATTTTCTCCCTTTCTCCCATGTACTGCTTTTCCTGCCTGTGCCTGTCTAAGTAACTTTGGGAACAGCAGGAAAGTCCTGCAGAGGACTTGTATGTAGATGTCATATACTTCCAGATCCTGTGGGCTGTAGTGAGAGCTTTCCCTGCTCAGCATCAGGGGAAAGCAAGGCACAGGAAGAGTTTTCACAAGGTTGCAGCAGGGATGGGGATGGATGGACCCCACTGCATAAGAAATGTCCCCACACAGAAAAAAACACAAGCCAAAGCCAGCCTGTAAAACACTACATGACTTTGGTTTAAAATTAGCAGTTATATTAGGGAACACATTGCAGAGTAAAAAGGGAGTATATACTTGATCATGTATGTACTCATAGAAACAGGACAATATTCTTGTTTTTTCCTGTTAGAGCGACTTAGACTGACAAATATCCATTTACCTCTTTAATTTCTTCTGCTCCTAAGAGAAACAATCCATCAACCCTTGAAAACTGGCTAACAGCTTAGGGTAACAATGACACAGTCAGAGGCAGGGTTTTTTTGCCAAGGGCCCTGAGTCCATGCAGTGCAGAGGATAATAGTGAATCAAGGCAAGAAAGAATATACAGCTTGCCTGAAAGGATTGTAGTTCATTGGGTAGTCTGGTCATGCTAGACATCCTGTGATGCAGGTATGATCCTTACCATCAGGTTCAACACCTCGTCTGCACTCATTGGTTGATTGGTCTGTAAAACCTTTTCCTCTTGTCTGCCAGAAGTTGGAGGATGTTTGTGAAAAATCAAAGCAAGGTCTTGCAATTGTAGCTTGCAGCATGAGGCACACACAGGAGAAAGGAGAAACTAAGGCTGCACTGAAATACCATAACTCTCTTATTTTCTAATTTTTACAATTATTTTATTAGCCTTTATGTAATGTTTTAACACCAGTAAGGGAATGGCAGAGAAAGGGAGAAATGATGGGCTAAGAGGACCCAAAAATTTGGAAGGGCTGTTTAGGAAAACTTTTCCAAACAGAGTTTAACTTCATTAGAAGCAGGCTGAGGGGTAGCAGGTAACAACATTTTTCCTTGTGGGTGAAAGTCAATAAACACTGTTCTGCAGCAAACCAGTGCTTTGCTAGTTGTGCTGTATCTTTGTTTGTTTGCATGTATTTTTCATACTGCTCATGAAAGTCCCATTTGAAACCACTTTTCAAAAGGACTAAAACTCATGGCCATGGATTACTACTGTTTCAAGCCCAGAGAGTGTTATTGATTCATAAAATTAAGACTTACGATTTCCTTGAATGTGAATGTGTGTGGATTAATATTTACACGCTCCTCTGGAGGTGCATGGTGCTGTGCAGCTGACAAGGTCCCTGCCCTAGGATGCTTACAAAACAGACAACACAATGAATTACTTCGTCTGAGAAGGGCCACAGTGGGGGTGAAAGAGGCAAGGAAACAACGGAAAGCAAAAGAAAGGGAATTTGTTTCATGAAAGAGCCATTATTTATAAAGCATGGCCACCAGGTAATTTGATTCCCTTTGGCTTTTATTTTGGATTTGTTTTTCACTTTGTTTTATTAGGTTTAATAATCAGGCATGGGTGAGATAGTGCATAACACTAGAGCTGAGATTAATGATGAAAGGCCAAGAGAAAGCTGTGGCTCTTGAGGGGGGATTTGAGGAAGAAAAGCATTTGGTTTCTCACTCATTAGAAGCAGGCAGGCTCAGGCACAGAAGAGTTTCACACTTGCGTTAAACTTTAAATTAACCACATGTGTAAGTCTTTGTGGGAATAGGGGACTAATTGGCTAGATTAGAATACAATTAACTGTGAAGTCTGGCTAGCACTTACTGACAATGTTTAAAGAGTGGAAAAGCTGATAAAATCCTGCCTAGTTAAAAAAAAAAAAAAGAAGTTGCTATGAAGACATCTGGGGAGGGAAGGGACCCTTTGCCTTTACAGGATAAATGCCAGCAGCAGAAGTACAGTTGAACTTGGTGCTCTGTATTATTGCTATAGCCTTACTCCACTACACTGATTTTTCTTCTGAGATCGTTTTCAATTATATCCTGTCAGCTAAGCCCATTGCTGACTTACAGAAACTTTCATCATCCCTAAGACTTAGAAACAGGAAGATGCTGTACTGCCCCAGAACTGGAAGAGTAGGGTTGGCTTATGAGCACCTTCTCTAAAATCTAGCAGCATTTCATCACAGTGTTTCCTGAAAGGTCCTAAATGCCTTTAACTACTTTAGGAAGTGACCACAGTTATCCAATTGCAGCCAGTCCGTGATAAAGACCATGGTCAGGCAGCTGTGCCTCTGCAGCCCATGGAAGTTCATTGGGGAGGAGAGATCCACCTGCAGGCCCTGGAGGGTCCCACACCAGAGCAGGTGGGTGGCCAAAGGAGGCTGTGACCCTGTGGGAAACCCATTATGGAGGATATTTATTGGTAGGACCTGTGGCCACATGGAGGGAAGAGCTCAAGCTAGAGCAGGTTTTTCTGGCAGGACTTATAACTCCACACACACCTACACTGGAGCAATCTGTTCCTGAAGGACTGCACCCTGTAGAAAGACCCCACATTGGAGCAATTAATGAAAAACTGCAGCCCGTGGGAAGGACTCACATTGGAGAGGTTCATGGAGGACTGTCTCCTGTGGGAAGGACTCCATGCTGAAGTAAGCTAAGAGTACAAGTAACCCTCCCCCTGAGCAGGGAGGAGTAGGAGAGATAACGTGATGAACTGACTGAAGCCCACATTTCCCATTCCCCTCTGCCACTGAGGACAGAAGGAAGAGAATATGGGAGTAAAGTTAAGCCCAGAAAGAAGCGAGAGGTGGAGGGGAGGTGTTTTAATATTTGGGATTATTTCTCATTATTCTACTCTGATTTGATGGGCAATACGTTAATTTTCCCAAGTGAAGTCTGTTTTGCATGAAATAGGAATTGCCAAATGATCTTTCTGTGTCCTTACCTTGACCCATGAATCTATCATTCTATTTCCTCTCCCCTGTCCAGCTGAGCATGGGAGTAATAGAGCACCTTTAGTGGGCACTTGGCATTCAGCCAGTGTCAGCCCATCATAAGGATGAAAGCAAATGCTGAAATGCCTCCAATGACTGCAGTGCTTGAATTAAGAAACTTATTGATTCAATACTGATAAATGTTTAGACATTTTGAATTGGGAAAGAACAGTGTATGTGGAAGTTACTTTCACCACTGCATGTTAATGGCAATTTTGGTATTTTTTCCAAGATAATATAAATAAAGTAGTCCATATAAATGTCTCACCAATGCAACTCTTGTGCTTCTTATAGACAAATAATTAGGCCTTATTTCTGTTTTGCCTTTCTTCCTAAGTATGCATTCAGCAGCATATATGACCATACAGATAGTCACATACACAAGTGTGTGTAGAGACATGATCAAAGACCATCATCTTCCGTTCTTACATCCCGAGTCAAGGTCAGTACTATGATGAATCTAAAGAGAGGACTATATAACCCTGTAGAGAATTTAGATCACATGGAAAACAGTAGTTACAACGTGCTTTAATAAAACACAAGAACTGCATCATCTGAGTTACAGAGTCAAAATTACTTCCATTGTCTCCTCTGCCCTCACTGGAAAACTGACCAATCGACATAGGCATTTGAAATCAGTCACTCCAGTTTCACACTGAGTGTTGGAGAAATAATTTGATCACAATACGCTATTTCCAACACAATTTCCATTGTTTTTGCAGATTTTCCATTGATAGTTTTGGTTTATATTATATGCTATAGAATATAAATCTCTATGTGTAAAGTATTTCACCACTGGAGTCATCTATAGTAAGTGGAATCTTTTTATATACAACTTGGGTATGTTCTCTTTTTAAGCTTTCCATTTCCATTGCTGTCAATGAACGACAAGACATTTACAGCTAAAGTGAGTAAAATTGTTGTCCCTCAATTTTTCCTTCATTTAAAATATACTGAAATAATGAAAAAAAAAATACTATTCACAATAGACATTAAAGAAAACCCCAACCTCTGACAGTCTTAAATAGGACTTTTTCTTTTTTCTGACATAACATCAGTTCTTAATGTGGATTGGAGCATTCAACTAATTTAAAATTTATTTTTAAACTGCTGTGAGGTTTATATTTGGAAACAGCTGCTGAGCATGGCCCTGTAGCTACCTTTAGCAATGTTTTATTATCTTGACTAAGCTTATAATGGTGATTCTCTGCTCTACCACTGACATCTTAATGGCTGCCTCACCAATACTGATGTTGCAGGAAGTACGTGGGACTGACTTTTACATCTATAATGATATGGTAATGTGAATCATTACACTGTCAGTGGTGGTTTATTGGCATTATGGTTTAAGATTATGAGGGTATTACAGTGCCAGTGCAAACAAATACTGCTGGTTTTAAAGTAAGCAGATGAAAGACAAAAAAGTGCTAAAATAGTGGCAATATTAAATTCACAATAGCAAGATAGTGTTTGCTTAAGGCAACCCCTATGCTAAAATCCATCTGTTATCTGCATAATTCAGCGATGCATACTGTGCAGTCAGCTGCTGGAGATTCCACAGCATCAGGAAGAAATAACAAGTGACCCAGGGTAAATATGCTTGCCTATTTTGTGCATTGTAGAATACTTTTAGACCCTATCAATTGGAGGATCAGAGCCTGCAGTCAGAAACTGCCTAATACCAGGGACAATACCTCTGAATTTCCAAAGCCAACAGTGTACAAAAATAAAGTGGTCTCTTTTTTTTTTCTTTCTATTCTTTTTTTTTTTCTTTTCTCCTCCTGATTTTCTAGCTCCAAAAGGAGGATGGTTAGAAGCAGAAATAAGAAACAGCAGAAATCAGGCAACACTGTCTGGTAAGAACTTTGGTAGATCAAAACATCAGATCTGTGAACATAATCTCAGGCAAGACTGAAAACTGACCTGAAATTCACATATGACCTTGAGGTTTCCAGAGGAGGGTTTTGAAAAGCATTTCAGAAAAGTCTGTTCCCACGGAATCCCTGTTTATATGCTCCATTAGGTTTTCTTATCTAAACTCTTCCCATAAAATAAAATAAAAAACCCCAATTTTGAATTGGCTTGATAGTAAGTACTTTGATTAACACTTTGCAGGAAATTTGTAGTAGACATAGTAAACAACTTCTAAGAAAACACTAAAAAAATCAGTTTTACATTGGTTTTGTGTTTTGAGGGAGATGGTATTTTCTGTCTCATAAGAATATGCAGCTTCATCTGCATAAGTAAATACTGTGGTGCAACAGGAATAGATCTATAAAGGAAATCAGTTGGTGATGTGGAACCAGCAGCCCAGCCCCATTCTTCACATTTTGGAGATTTGCTGCAGATTAGTTTGTACCATCTCTTCTGGTCTCAAGAACTGAACACTGGTTAGTGATGGGAGAGCATCTGTGTACTTCTGGAGTGCATCCTCTGGTTTAGTTTTATCTGAAATTAATCCAGTTTATGCTTGTATAGCTCTGCACAAAGTCCAGCACTTCTAAGTGGGGGCAATCAGGAGTTTTACTTCATAGAAGTGTTCCTGATCTGCACTAAACACTGACAGAGATCACAGAATCACACAGAATATTCTGAGTTGGAAGGGACCCACAAGGATTATTGAGTCCAACTCACATGAATGGCCCATACAGGGATCACACCCACAACCTTGGTGTTATTAGCACTGTGTACCAGCTGAGCTGATCTCAGAGTGAGTTCTGTGCTGCTGATCCACTCCTACAAATGTTAATCTTTTTTGTGATTCTGATCCTTCTTTCTCTCAGTGGCTTTGTACCTCTGGTGTTACATAGGTGTTGTGGGAAATGAGAGCTGATGAAACTATATCAGCCCTAAATTTGAGGACAGGATTTCTTCTGCAGAGTGCTCCTTGTGCAACAAAACTGAAGGCAGAAGGAGACAGGAATCATAAGCATGTATCGTGATGTGTAAACCAAGGGGCAGAGAATACAGATGAACATTTGATGTTGTGACTAGTCCGCTGTTAACACTGACCTTACAAACCTCTGAATAATCCTGCTGTAAAACTGACCATTTCATCTTAAAAATAACTGAGATTTTTATAACCTCCATTACTTTCACCAGAGGTGGTACCAGAAAACCACTCCTCTCACAGTTAGAAACCTTTTAATTTCTGCATGAAGTTTGTACAGGTGACTCTATACCCATTTGTTCCTGGGTCAGCCTTATGTCTGTGAAAAAATTCTGGCACTGGTAAGTCCATCAGAATGAATTTCTCTTCCTGGGACTTGACCCTGCTGGAAATACTGCTATATCCTCAGATTCCTCTTATGTCTTTTTATTGCCATGATATACTGGCACTTCACAATCACCATGTATTTACCTAGTATATCCAGGTCTTTCTACTTTCTCTTATTTCTAATAGGGGTGATCCTGTCTTTTAACAGAAACTTTTTCTGTAATAGGATATCTTTACAGACATGACCTGGCATGTCACGGTCTCCTTCGTCTCCTGCAGTGGTTCTCAACTCTTTAGCAGTGCAGACTGACTAGATGTGTGGACCTCTGTAGACATTTTGCATATACAGTTCCTTCTACAGCACTGAGAGATTAGCTTTTCTTAATCACCTTTTGCAAATTCTTCAGAAGCTGTGCACAACTCCTAGGGGTCTCCCAATCACTGTCTGATCTGTATTTAGCAAGGCAGGTATTTTAAGTTATGGGATCCTGCTTTTCTGTGTAGAAGCTAATGAATCCCATCATAGTCTGAACATCTCTGTAGTACAAATAATAATGAAGATTGTGATAGGAGAGGGAGACTGTTTTATTGCTTTGGAGGCATAAAAACAATTGGATGTGTGAGGCCAGTGGAACTGTACAGGTAACTGCTTTCTGAGGATGGCAGAAGTGCTGCTACAATTACCGTGCATGCAAGGAAGGAAAGTTTAGGACAACAGCAAATTATGAAAAGTGAAAATTGTAGTTATTGGGAGGAATTTGACTAAAAGGGCAATGTGGAGAGGAAAAAGGAGAAAGTCGTTCAGCAGTGTGGGAATCCAAGGTTCTTCTTTCTGGTCAAGAGGTGGAAAATATACATTTAACAAAATGTCCATTGTAGCTTTGTAGTATTTGATTAGCAATTACATAATTTCTAACAACTCACTTGTGAAAATGTTTATGCAGCAAACCCCCAGGTGAGATCTATGGAAACAGCAGAGGGAGGTGCCAGAAAAATGGAAAAGACAGGTTCAGAAGCTAGAGTAAGAAACCTACTGAGTGGTATAATAAGTCTGACATGTAGATACATATGCATGGCTCATCAGGTCTTTCCCTCCATCTCAGCAATGGGTAGCTAGTTATCTCACCCACTGACCTGTGTCTGTCAGCGGGCTGCTCAGCACAGGCAGCCAGGAAACTAAATCTCTGCAATGAGAGAGGTGGGAATGCTGTGAGGGACTGCATGACACGATCAAATAAAATGCACAAGCAGAGGTAAGAGCCTGTCTGCAATGCCTAGAAAAATCTTCACCGTTTTCTGCAGTAGTTGCACCCAGCTGAGAGCAAACAGCCTGAGCTCTGTCAGCTCAGCTGGGGGCAGCGATCAGCAGAAATTGCCATATAAAGTGCAAGGGACATGGAGGAGGGCACCAGTGGGCTCTAACATGGCATGTGCTTCTGGGGTGCCAGAACCCTGACGTTCTACTCATTTCTCAGTGAAACAAAACTCTGAGCTTGGGAGCTTACAGTGTCCTTTCAAAAGCCCAGTTTGTCACTAGCATGCAACCACAGTTTTGCAGCATCACTTACATCTGGAAGCATTGCTCTGCAAACCCTTTGACACAATATTGCATCTAGCTTTTACAAGAAAATTAATTTTCCCTGAAAGACTCAGCTAGTATATCTCTTTTTCCAGAATAAGCTGATGAATAAGTTAGTAATTTTCAAACCTCTACTGAGTCTGAGCAGGTCAGACTGCCAGTGACAAAGCTACTTTCAGGACTCCACCACCCTCACCAGCAGGATCTAGCCTGGAGAACCATCAGTTCATTTCACTTACCAGAAGGCCACAGTGAGGTCATTGGACACCACCAATTTTCAATTACTGCCATATTGAACTAAATGCCAACTTGAACTTAAGTTTGAAATTAAGTTCAAGTTTGAAATTAAGTTCAAATGCTTTAGCACTCCTCAAGTGGACTCTTGCTCTAATTGCTCTAACGGACATTGCATACATAACTATATTCTCACATGGATAAACATGCACAAAAAAATGAAGAGCTAAAAGTACAGGGTCAGCATCATACCTCATCCGGAACACGAAGCATCTCTCCATCAGAGAGCACGCTACCAGGGGCTGCCAGACCCTAACTCATCACAAGGAGAGACGCAGAGGTCAGGCTGTGATGGTAGGTTCTTTGCTTGGGCATATTGATTAAACAGGGAGCTGAGGATTTTCAATGTAGTTCTTTCAAAGCCTTCCAGAGGGTAGGGTGCCAAATTCTGTGTAATTCTAATACAGAATGACTTTCCAAACCCCTCAAGGTTAACAGTATTCCTAACCTTAAAGGAAAATCCCTTTATATTTTACTCCTGAAAGCCTTTGAGAGAGAATTTTGAGGGAGAGTTGTCATTACATTAAGAGTATTCAGAAAAATAATTACCAACTTATTTGTAACAGCAAGCAATTTATCTTGCTTATGTTATGCACACTCTTCTACTCATCGGCTCCAGTCTAATTCACAGGATTATTAGGGACTCCATTTGGGACTTTGGATATTTCTATCAGGGATCTTCCCTTGTATTTACCTTTGATGCATTCAGACACCTCCAGTCTTTTGGTCTTTGATACAGAGTTTTAGTTTCACACAGATTGCTGAGAAATAATTTGTTATCACTGGTTAGCAGGATTTTGTGAGACAGATGTTCCAGGAACAGCAGACCTAGAAAAACTAGAAACTTTGTACAGTCCTATACATTTTTTATGGACTAAACAGTTATTCCATGTTGTCTTTGATTGCTGGGGACTTGACTCAATAGTCTGTGTGATTTCACTTCCTGTCCCTCTCATTTTAACCTATTAGTTACGAGTTTATCAAATTCAAGTTCCACATTTCAGTAACAATATTATCTGTGAAGGTGGTGGTTAGCCTGGAAAATGGCTGGCTACAGAGAGCATTAACAGGCTGTTGCAAATCTTGTTAGCTCTAAATACTGTGACAAAAGGCACTAGACTGCTGATAATGACTGCTTTGTCAGGAATTATTGATAAAGGGCTTTTTAAGAAGTAAGAAAATCACTTCTGTGAAGGAAGAGCATTTTTTTCTTCCATAGGACGTTCAGGATTGTTGAAAATGATAGTGAAAACTTAGGAAGTAGGAAGCTGACATTGACAGTCATTAAGTTTTAGGGATACAGAATACAGCAGCTGGTGTGTAAGCGGTATGGAAAGTGGTCTGTGCTGTGTCAGAACTCAAAGCTACACAACCCTCATCCTCTTTCTTCTTTTCTCTGAGAGAAAATTAGGTATAAAAAATTCTTAAAGTGAGAAGTTCAAATATTGAATGTGTTAAATTGCTGGAAGGGTTGTTTCTCTTCACTGTAGCTACATAGCTCAAGAACCCACATCAGCAGAGAACATCTATGCTGGCACCCAGAGAAGGCTGGTTGCTGATACACAGCAGTGTTTTTGCTCCTTGGCACTTTCAGGAAGAATAATTAATCCAGAATACAAAAGCTGTATCTAGAATGCAGCTGAAGAGAGCAGAATAGACATCAGACCCAGATTTTTATCTTGCTGAAGTTTTTCAACACTTTCTACATTACTCTACTTTTCTAGACACCTGTGCTCATGAAGTTCTTACACAGAAAGAAGTAAGATGCTGCCATGAACAACTACAGCAATGATCCCTGAAAGTACCCAGACAAATCCTTTATCCTTCAAGCTGGAGGTGGTGGGAGATTTTGACAGAAATGTATTGGAGAGGGAAGAGAAGAAGAGCAAAGCTCCTCTGTTTGAAAGCTACTTTCTGTGACCCAAAGATTACAGACAGACATTTGAAGGAAGCTGTCGGCCGCCCACTGCTGCCACTTCAATGGCCCAACACACCAAAGAGCAGAGCCAGGGTTTGGCAAAACATCTTTTACAAGGAATCAAAGCAGTGATTCCTCTTCTGTTTGATGTCTGAAGTTTTCACATAGGTAATGGGTTAGATTGCATTACAGGAAAATCACATTGCATTATAAAAATCAGCTTACATTACAGAAAATGCCTAAATCCATAGTTTGAATTTGTATTTGGGCGAAATTACTACAGATTGTTTAAATGTAACAGAGGCCAAAGAAGTGGAGTTTTACAGCTACTATTCACCACAGGAAGTTCTTGCTGTCTGAGAAATGACGTTTGCATTCCTAGTTTTATTTCTCCTTTGATAAGGCACTCTCACTGACTGGACAGAAGTACCAGTGGGGATACTTCTATCAAGACATTTGTTCAGAATCTGTCAGCTGTAACAAGCAAAGTCCAATGATTGAATGGGGCAGGGGACTTGTGCTAAATGGTTAAATCTCTCTCATGTCTGAATGACACTTGCCAAACACTGCCACATTCTCTTATTGATGTGCTTACTAACTTCCTTGAATGTTATTGGAAAAGACACATGCTCACTGAGGAATGAAAAAAGACATATATCATTTAAAGCAGATCCTCGTTGCACATATTCTAACACTTTTCTTCTTGAGCCAAGAGCCACAGTCTTGCCTATGTCTTCTGTACTCATCAACAGTGACTGAGTTTCTCAAGTAACATGTTGCTTAAAGTTGTATCTTACTGGTTTTCCTTGCTTTTTCTTTAACCTGCACAATAGGGTAAACATTTACAACTTCTATTTTCATAAAATGCTTTCAGTGCTCTTTTTGTGAGAGTGGCTCAGAGATTCTTGTGTAATATTCTCTAGCAACAGTGTGAGCAGGGACTGACTGGACTGACTGTGTGTCACAGAGGAATTGGAAGTGGAATGGGAAGGCTTTCTTTGCTTTCAAAAGATTTAACTGTAGCTACGCTTTTTTACATTAACTTTAATTTTGTAGCTAATGGTTTAATATGCTGAGACACTGGGCTACATTATAAAATGGCAACTTCTTCATGGGAGACCCATCTGTGCCCACCATCACATAGTCTTGTCTCTTGTGTTTGAGGCAGGCTGTGATCTCTCTCCCATGCTCAGATCCAATGGCCATGCCCATTGGTACCATGATTTGTGAATTGTCTTTGATTTGTGAGCCCAGTAGACCTAGATAATCTGCAGAATCTGAAACGAGCCTCCTTTCTAGTGGCTATGGTGGCTGCGGTCCTTGCACACTTGAAATGCTTCTGCACCAATGCACATAGCATGAGGAACAAACAAGAGGAGCTTGAAGCTTTGGCCCAGTCCCAGAGATTCAACATTGTTGGCATAAGTGAAACCTGTTGGGATGAGTCCTATGACTGGAGTGCCCTGCTGGATGGTTACAAGCTCTTCAGGAGGGATAGACAGGGCAGAAGAGGTGGAGTGGTAGCACTGCGTGTAATGGAAGGGCTAGAATGTATGGAGCTCAGAGTTGGCAATGGCACCGTTGAGAGCCTCTGGGTAAGAATCAAGGGGCAAACAAATAATGCACATGTCATTGTGGGAGTCTGCTACAGACCTCCCAGCCAGGACAATGACACCAACAAATTATTCTTTGAGGAACTAAGAGACATTTCCAAGTCAACTGCCCGTGTCCTTATGGGGGACTTCAACTTCGCAGAAATTATCTGGGATCATCACACAGCTGGTACAACCTGGGATAGAAAATTCCTGAAAAACTGAATGACAACTTTATGGAAAAGGCCTAAGGAAGCTGACTCAGAAAGGTGCCCTCCTTGATCTGCTGCTTGTCAACAGAGTGGGTATCTCCTGAGTGACATGGAGATTGGTGGTCTTCTTGGCCAGAGCTACCATGAAGGGATCAAGTTCGAAGTCTCTGTTGACAGCAGGAAAAGTGTCAGGAAAACCTCTGGACATGAGGAGAGCAGACCTCAGCCTGCTCAGAGAATTAGAAACTAAGGTCCCCTGGGAAGATATTTTTGCAGATGCTGGGGTCCATCAGTGCTGTTCACTTTTCAAACATCACCTCCTATGAGTACAAGATCAGCCAATCCTCAAATGTTGAAGTCAAGCAGGTGAGGCAGAAGGCCGTCTTGGCTGAGCAGGGATTTTCTCTTGGAGATAAGGCAAAAGAGGAAAGTGTATGCCCAATGGAAGCAAGGTCAAGGGTCTCAGTGCCCTGAGCTGGAGGACCATGACTGTAAGAATGATCAACTCCTAGTCAGCCCTGAAACTGTGCAGGATCTGCTGCTCCAGTTGGATCCCAGCAAATCTATGGGACCTGATGGGGTTCATCCCAGAATTATCAAAGAGGTGGCTGATGTCATTGCAAAACCTCCACTCGATTTTTGAGTGGTCTTGGGAATATGGAGAGGTCTCAGCTGACTGGAAGCTGGTGAACACTGTCCTGATTTGCGAGAAGGGCAAAAAGGAGGACCCTGGGAATTACAGGCCTGTCAGTCTCACTTTAGTGGCTGGTTAAATTATGGAGAAGATTACTCTGGAAGGTATTGAAAAACACCCAAAAGACAAGGCTGTCATTGGTCACAGCCAGCAAAGATTCACGAGAGGAAAGTCCTGCTTATCACGTGATTTCCTTTGTATGACAAGGTAATCCACCCAGTTGATCAAGAGAAGCTAGTGGATATAATTTTTTGGATTTCAGTAAAGCTTTTGATACTGTCTCTCACAGGATTCCTTCTGGACAAAATGTTCAGCACACAGCTGGATAAACACATCATCATGTGGTGGGTGAGCAATTGGTTCATGGGTTAAGCACAGAGGGTAACAGTGAATGGGGTAACATCACACTGCTGACCTTCACCATCTTCATAAATGACTTGGACACAGGGTTGGAAAGGATACTAAGCAAGTTTGAAGATGACACAAAACTTGGGGGAGCTGTTGACTCTCTCAAAGGCAGGGAGGCCCTACAGAGAGACCTGGACAAATTGGAGGACTGGGCAATCACCAACCATATGAAGTTCAACAAGTGAAAATGCCGGATTCTACACCTGGGATGGGCCAACCCTAGATGTTCATACAAACTGGGGAATGAGATGCTGGAAAGCAGTGCCATGGAAAGAGACCTGGGATTCCTGGTTGAAGGCAAGTCGAATATGAGTCAGCAGCGCCCTGGCAGCCAGGAGGGCCAACTGTGTCCTGGGGGGCATCAGGCAAAACATCACCAGCTGGTCAAGGGAAGAGATTGTCCTGCTCTGCTCTCCACTGGGGCGGCCTCATCTTGAATACTGTGTGTAGTTTTGGGCACTGCAATGTAAGGAAGACATTAAGCCATTAGAGAGTTGTCATGGTTTGGTTCTTGGAATTTTACCTTTCCCCTTGCCTTTGTGAGTGTGGGGGGAAGGGATCAGATAACT
>JAWMRA010000041.1:27724381-27757243 GCA_035584735.1 Pseudotriccus pelzelni | reverse complement strand
TACTTTTAATAAAGGGCTGTTATTCCTTCCTGGACATAATTCAATCTTACCTGTGTCTCATTTAAACTGAGACAAGAGTGTCCAAAGGAGGGCAATGAAGATGGTGAAGAGCCTTGAGGAGAAGCCTTATGAGGAGCAGCTGAGGTCACTTGGTCCGTTTAGCCTTGAGAAGAGGAGTTTGCGGGGAGACCTCACTGCAATCTACAACTTCCTCATGATAGGAAGAAGAGGGGCTGACACTAATCTGTTCTTTGTGGTAACTGGTGACATCACCTGAGGGAATGGCCTGAAGTTGTGTCAGGGAATAGGTTGGATATTAGAAAAAGATTCTTCACCCAGAGGGTGGTTGGGCACTGAAACAGCCTTCCCAGGAAGCGATCACAGCACTAAGCCTGACAAAATTCAAGAAGTGTCTGGATGATACTCCTAGGCACATTGTGTGACTCTTGGGGGTATTTTTGTGCAGGGCCAGGAGTTAGACTTGATGAAAGAACCTTGTGAGTTTCTTTCAGCTCAGCATATTCTGTGGTTCTGTGATTTTTTGATTCTCCCCTCTCACAGATGACAGGCAGGAGGAAAGTATTTACAGTTCCAGCTCCAGTCCTTCATCCAGGTTGCCTGGGGTGGTGGGAGAATGCAAGGACCACCAGAGTTTGCTGGCATTGCCACACAGACAAAGGAGAGAGGTGTAGAGAGATTAGGTGAGCTGATGCCATAATGGGGCTTGTGTTGTCCACCCAGGCAGGGCAGCTCTGGGAACCACAGCTTGCTTCAAGCTGTGTGCAGATCTGTCTATCCCTGGAGCTTGTGTGCAACACGGAAGAGGCACGTTCTCAGACTTCGAGTCTCAGAATGCAAATTTTCAGCGGAGAAATGGACTCAAATGAGGTTGGTAGAAATAAATAAAATGAATGCATGGGTGAATCATGCTGTCAGACTATGATTAGGAACCTGTGTTCTTGCAGAACTAATTCCTCTTTGTAATATTAAAGGTCCCAATTCTTCTCTGTGTATTGACTTATTCATTAACAGTTTGTGTATATGAATAATTCACCATCTACATACTATAGGTCTACTTTAAATGCATTGCAAAGCATATATGAGGCAGAGATTGACCTCTACTGTGGTTAACATCAAGATTTACTGTTCAAGGAAGCTCCAGATTTATTGACTTGAATCAAAGCCTGAAGGTTCAATTAAAGTTGATACTGCATTAACAAAAGGCCACAAGTCACATTTCTTGTGTACTCTGCTTTGTGAAGGATGTCAGTTCTCTTTCTTTAATTTTTTTTTGCACTGAGGCTGGAGTGTAACTGTGATCATAAGCTTCTTGCCTAACTCAGCCTGGCCTTTCTGTTTTATTTATCTGCCTCTGGGATCCTTGGTAGATCATTATTAATGGGATGTCTTGCTCTAGCCTGAAAATAGTATTTGTGTTTTCATCTACATTAATAAATGTTTTTCTCTCTAAATCCATTATTTCAACGTAATGTGGCAGATTCTTTGCTTTGTCATTTGAACTCAGGAACAAGCCTAAATTGAAAAAAAAAAAAGAAGTTCCTACTTCAGTGTGCTGAGATGGAATGGTGGAATGGGGTTGCTCACAGTAGGGCAGGAGCGACGACAAAACACTTTGGATTTGCCTCTGCTTTTGTCCCTCAGATTTGGAAGTAAATGAGGGAAGCAGATTTTACAGACAGACTGGAGGTGTGTAACCTCCTCTCTAGCTGCTGCATCTGATAATGTTCCCATTTCTCTCATGATTATTAGTGTGACCTTCTTATCCATTTCTTTTTCCTTTTCAAAAAAATTCTCTGGTATCTTTGCATCATCACTACTGCACATTTTATTGCTAAGCAACAATCAGCAGTGCACAGCCTGGACACCACACATGACCTTTTACTTTCATCTCCAAAGCAAGAAACTTTCGCTCTGTATCACTGAAGCTCATCCTTGAAGGATGTGCTCCTGAAGTGGGGGGTGTAAGGAGCCAACACTCAAGAGTTGTGTGTGTGCCATTCCAGCTCCACAGTGGTGCTTTCACGAGGAAGTCTTCCTTTATTAGATGTACACACACATGCTCCCACACATGCTTCAGTGTGGGAGGGATATTAAGGACCGGTGTCATATCCATATCCAAAGAACCAAGACAATCCTTATTTGAGGAGGGGAACTGTCATGGAAAGAATAATTATGTAAACCAGGGAAGAGAAGAAAGTAAAGGCACTTCCGTTTCTTTCAATCCAAAGCCCTCCTAAGCATACCAGCTTAGAGTTTGCTTTGAGACCTTCCTGTACTTCCAGCAGCACAGACCTTAAACAGAATAGGGAAACCAAGGCATGCTCAGTAACAAACAGACTGAGCAGGGTCTGGCTGGTAGCAGGGAGGTTATCATGAAATTTACAGTTGCTAAGGAAAACAGAGCTTTTTAGTGCATGAATGTAAATCTCATTAGAGACAAATTAGTCCTAGCCACAAGACACACAAAAGCTGGGCTAAGGAGTAGCATTTGTAAGGCAAATAGTTGTTCTTCTTGAGGAATCTACCAAAAAAGCCTCCAAACTACATGTCATTCAATGTCTTGAATCTTCCCAGCTTTAGTCCTGAAACAACAGTATTTGCTCTAATCTAGATTCTGAGTCTTTAAATTTATTATGCTGCAGAGATGTCATAGAGAAGAAAATCAAGCTGACTCTCTAAACAGATTGTCATAGCCTCAGACTCTGACACCTGATTTTGGTCAGTGACTCCAACATAAAATAGAAGGGAGTGCTGCATCACAGGCAATGAGGGCAGACCAAAGTACTCAAATTATCTTTTTGACCACACTGGCCGCTTCTTACACTACAATGTGTATGATATGCAATGATATGGTGTTAGAAATATTGTCCCGGTAAAAGGTAGCCAGAAGTTGATACCAGCTGATAGAAAAGGGAGAGTTGCTGTAAGCCAAAGTTATCTACATGAGGTCACTCACTATTACACTTAGCCCGAGTGCCTTAACCTGTCCGTAAATCTTACTCAGAGTTTAGATCCTGGTCTCTCAACTCGCGCTTATCAGCCTCAGTGGGAAGTGGTGAAAGATCCTTTGGCATTATAGGGAAAAATTCACCTTCTTGCCTAATATAAAGCAAGCAGGAGAAATCCCAGTACCTGCAGGATAGATTCCTGATAATGAATGGTGTCTGATATATTGCTTGTTGTAATGGATGGCTCCAAGCAAAGTATACTCAGCCTGCTTTTAAATATCTGCTTTAATTGCTTCATCTTGCACTCAGCTTGTGGCATATGTGGCATCCTCCTGATTGTAAAGAATTAGGAGTAGATAACTGCAAACCACAGGCCATTATCTACAGCTTTTCTTCACAATGAGGGCAGATGGGAGATTTTGCATCCATTCCTTCTCTTCTGGCCATGATGAATCCTCTGGGAGCTGGTGTTTGCACTGCATCAGCTAGGATTTAAAGGTATGCTATGGTTCTTGCTTACTACCTAAGTAATATGTTCTAAAAATTTGTCCTTCAGAAGTCAATGCCCCTTAACACACGTGAATCTGGTGGATGCTCTTGCTAATAGAAGAGGCTGCACTGTGACTGTTCTGCTCCTGCCCTTTTCTTGAAAAAGTGAATGCTTTAGTGTTTGGCTCATTCTTTAAAAGATGGATTCCCATAACTATAGCAATGGGAATGTTATTGGATGTGCCAGTACTTTAGATCTGTTCATAACATCCCAGAAAGCATGGCTTTTGAGTGGCATGATGCTGGATCTAGAAAAGCCCATTAGTAGAGTGATGATATTGTTTCTATTCCTAGTAACAATTTGAGTTAATGTTTTATGAGAAAGCAGGAAGATAAATGATAAAATCCTGTTTAGTTCCTTCAAAGACAGAGTTGCCACAGCAGTTTCAGTCACCACCACAGTCATGTTTGGCCAAAGAACACTGTGAGGTCCTTCCCTCACCTGTTTTCAGATGGTAATAACAGATTGCTGCCACTGAAATCAAGGCACAGGCATAATCCCAGTTACCTGTTACTTTTGGTGCAAGTAACGCACATCAATAACCATTCTTTGATTCATTTTCATGACCAACTAGTTGTGCTTTGCAAGTCCCACTCTTAACAGGTTTTGGCACAGGATGCACTGGAGGCCATCTAACACACAGGTCTCCCCACCACAGGGTCTGATGTGCTGGGCTGCGCCTGAGGCCATGGTGGCTCACTCAGAGTATGTTGATTTTACAAGAAGCAGCCCAGGACATAAATATTAATTTGCCTGTGGCTGTGTGGGCTTGCCATTGCACTGCAGAATCTCAGGTTAACGTGCAGTTGATGTGGAGGTAGCTTGGTGACCTGTGGACGCAACACAAATTTTGTCTAGCAGGGTGTGTCTAGCAGGTGTACCGACCTTTGCCAGTCCCTTTATAAAAAGTTCAAGCCATAACCTCCTGCTCTAAATGTGTGGCTGTGCCTTGTGATTCCTGTATAAGAAGAGAACCCCAAGGGTAGAGAATGTCACAATGCCCCAGCTGCTCATGGGTCAAACCCACAGATGAAAAAAAACATTTATTACCCCCAGAACTGCTGGCAAACTAAAAGCTTTAAAAAGCAGTATTACAGACTATTTTTTCCCACGCCCTGGAACAACTGAGGTTGGAAAATCTCTGAACTAAAATTGCCTGATAGCATTCTTTGTCAAGCTTTTCTCTACTCATCTTTTTTTTTAAAAATTCTTTACTGAGGCTTCTGAAACAAGCAAGCTATCAGAGCCCTAACTTCTTTGTTGTAATAGAAATGCTTACTGACCCTTAACTATAGAGGTGCTCTAGCACTGCTGTAGCAAATGCTAGGCACATCTAACATATGTGCAATCCAGGAATGCTCTGGCTCCTTGCCAACACAGTACTTCGTTCCTGGTATTTAATACTGTGGCAAAAACAGTTGGGGAATTAGATATATTGTGAACAGTCTTTCTCTTTAGCTGGTATATCTGTATCTGATATGCTATTTGTCTCTACATTTCAATTGTTCCAAAGAACTGAGAGTAATATGTTTACTTAGCTCTTTTTAAAAATTATTATTATGTGTCTTTCTAAACCTTTTTAGTATTCTTCAGTTCTCCTGTAGAAATTAGCAGGAAATCTTGTTAAGGATGTGGCAAAGAACATCTGTGAGCTCCTGTCTCCGATGAAACTGGTGGGAATTTTGCCATTGTCTTTCATGGAGACAGATTTCTCTGCCAGACTTTTCTGCCATATTTGATAAGATTTTCAAATTGTTGTAGCTTAGTGCTTCTTTCTGGCTGTGGCAAATGGCCTATCACTTAGGGTGTGCTGATCTAAATGGCTGATGTCTCTCCACCTCCATTTCCTGATTGCAGGCTGCGCTATCCTCCCGATTTCCAAATAAACAGACCAGAAAAGACAAAAATCCCCTCTGCCCTCCGAGTTTCTGTCAGTTTAGTGAGTTGAATGGGCTTACAGAGGTGTCAAGAAGGGACAGGACCATAAAATCAGGAGGTGGAGGGTAAGCAAGTGGAGGAGCCAGGATGCTCTCTGAGAGCCTCCTAGACATTATGGCAGCTCCACTGACACACATGAAGCAGCATTGTTTGATACTTCTTACAAGTGAAGGCATTTTCACCTGTCTTAACTCATTAATTTGTGTAAGGAGTATCTAGAATATTGTGTAAGGAGTACCTTAGCTTTTTGTCCTTTTTAAAATGGATGCTTGAGACTTGAGCTCTGTGCTCTGGGTGCCCCACTCCTCTCAGGTCTCTGCTGACCCACAGCATCCCATGTGGTGGTCAGCCCCTGAGCTGTATCAGTGCTTCTCCTCTGCAGCACTCAGTGTCCTCATTCTTTCTCTGATGTGTGTGGCAAAGCTGTGCACTGCTAGAAATCTGTGTAAGCTAGAGATCTGTCTAGAAGCTGGGAGGTGACCTGTGTATTTATTACCATCAAGGTACATCTGGGACTTGAAGAAGAGCTAAACTCTGGATCTGCATGAATTTCAGTCCTTTTAAGGTCTATATCTGCCTCACATTCCTTCTCCTGCCTTGTATCTCGACTTATACATACAAGGGTCTGTGGCTATAAGACACAAGTCTGGATTGATTCTCAAGGGTTTATTTAATGAAAATTTTAGAAATTCCTCCCTGCTTTTGTGAATATTTTACAAGTAGTAAATGCATTTCCAACCTGGCTGTGAATTTTCTGTTATGTCAATATTTTCAGTCTTTTCCAACGAGGTGAAGAAGGGCTGTTGGTTGTTACCAGTATCTAGAGATCTGTAGTTTCTTTAACCTATCTGTAGCATTCATCTACAAAAGTACAGATGAAATACTGCTAAATCAACATATATAAATATACCTTCCTCCCTAGAATTTGTAACTGTCATAATGACCTCAACCTTGGACCTCTCTTGAAGTTTAATGGCAGTTGGGGTTAATGGCCCAAAGTTCCACCTCAGGCTATTAACACTCTCAGCAGTCATTAATTCTTACAGAATGCTCAGGGTCTTTATTGCTGGTGCTTAAGTGATGCTCAAATGACTGTGAATATTTACACCCCTGCTGTGGATGTAAGAAATAGGCCTAGTGCACAGTATTTCAGATGCCTCACTGTTCAGAAAGGTTGAGTACCTGGTAGTAATCACTTGCACATCTACAGTTAATGAAGCCACCTCAACTGACCATCAGCAGTAGTAATCTAACATTGTGCTTGCTTGTATAGATGTGTATGTTGCTTTTAGAAAAAAAAGAATGTACAGGCAGACTGCTTGCCCTGAAGAGTTTACATCCTAAAGTCTGTGTAAATATATGCTTATCTTTATTCAGAATAGTTTCAAGGGGTAAAAGATGTGCTTTTTGTCATACAGATGCTTCTAAAAATAAGTCAATGTTGCTTACAATTTCTTTTTCAGCGTAACACCTTATGTTTAATGTTTTTTCTGAGATGAGACATAGGACTGAACTGCTCAAGCTCCCCTCCACAGCATATCCTCTTCCAAGAAGATATAACATTGTTTGACAGGTTGCTTAAACCATCAGTTTTTGAAGAGACAATGTTGCTTTATTAATAGGTATTATTATCTAGGAAGAAACACAGGCCTGTGACTGACTTTGCAGGGCATTGAATGAAGTTTCTGTTCTCTTGAACAATGACGTTAGATCACTGTTAATAAACTGACTGATTTCAGCTTGAAGAGACTTAGAGTTTTTCTTCTGAACAGCCTTCTCGGTGGCTGTTTCAGAACCTCACTGCCATGGGGATTGGCTTCCAGACTAGATAGGCAAATTGCATGATATCCTCTCTGAGCTTTTATTTCTCCAGGTTTAGAGACATGCTCCCTGCTCTCTATTCCCGTGATTATGATCTGCACTTGCTCCTGGCTGAGACCCCCAAAAGAGCACACAATAGGCTGAAGAGATCTTCTCAATGCTCTGGGTAGTGAAGCTCATTCTGCTTTGTCTACTGATATATTTGTCTGGTCTGTCTAGAACTGCATTTCCTTTCCCACAGGGTCAGTTCTTACTCATTCTCTGATAAATTTGAACTTTCTCTTTGTAGGTTCGTGTTACTACCATAATTCTTATTATTAGCCGTTATATACATCAGTTATATGCATTATCTTGAACTTAATGCTATGAGACATCATTCCATTTTTATTATCTCTCAAGGTCATTTACTTCTCATATGAAAACTGTACACTGCTTATTACAGGTGGAATAGGAGCTAGTGGTCACCCCCTTGATAAAACACGAAGACCTGGAGGAATGTTTAAATTGGCACCTATTTCTGCCAGGGTCTTGCTCCTGTTGTTATCCTTTGTGCCCCTCTGCTGTTCATAGGGTCCTTTATATGACATTCCGCTTCCACAAGGCTGTGTTCCGTGAATGGTTATGCACCATGTTTAGGTGTGTATCTATGTTCCTTTGTTCTTTCCATTTTGTTCTGGAACCTCTTTGGAGATACCAGTGGGTAGACATTCCAGAGTGTTTTCCTGTAGTAAGCGCTCATCCTTTTTAATGAACTTTCTGTAGTAAGCCATGTTTCTTCTCCATTTTGTTCTTTATGTATGTCATTAATAGTGTCATCAAGAATGGCACATATTTTAGACCCAGGTCACTTGATTCTGGTTCTAAATCTACTACAGTCTTCCTTCTGACTCAGTCAAACCACTTAAACACTAAATATAAAAGTAGGTAGTATTTCTATACCTTCAAGGGCCATTTAGATACCAACATCTATTAACATTTTTAACATTTCAGACACCAAGTGACCCTAAGATGTACTTTCATGCTGAAAAGCTAGGTTAATTTTCCCAATGGTACCAGCTGGCATAATAAAAATAACATTTCAAGTTGCAAACTTGTCCTGCATGTGTCCTCAGACTACTCCAGCTACAGCAAAACATCTGTATCTATAATGTAACTGAAATAGGTATTTTTAATGAAAAATATAGAGACGTACACTGACAAGAAAAGGCATTCCATTTTTGCTTGGGACAAGAGCCATGTAAGAAAGAGTTTTGCAATGCTGTTCGCATTGTGATAAAACACTCTTGTTGCCTGACTAAAGCCATGTCCTAAGGTGATAAGCATGGCATAAATGCTTAGAAAGAAATAAGAGAGAGAAAAATAGAGCTTTTAATATACTACCAAAAAAAGTTTTAAAGGAAAAAATGCCCCACAATAGAAAAGATAGTAATAGTAGCGAGACCAGCAAACTGTTGCCAAGGGCAAAATTAATGTTATAGAAAAGAGGTGTTCCCACAAGGAACAGTCTTTTCTAAGGATTTTTTCCATCTGAATACTTCAAGCATGTCTCTTTAGGACGAAGTATGCCATGATAAATAGAAAGAGCTTTAAATTGCATAAGACACTGCATTGGAAGAAGGGAAATTGGGCTAACAACTATATTACTATCAATCACCCTATTTTACCACAAAGAAAGTAAAATCAAGTCAGTGAGAATATACCAAAGATAGTGAAATATCAGATAGGAGGAAACACAGGGGAAAAAACACCCCAAACTTCAGTGGATAGACAATAAATCCATGTAAGTACTGTACTTAACCTGCCTACAAAACCAGGTGAAGTGGCAATAACAGATGCAACAAAGCAACCTGCACATGAAGAAGGAAGAAGCAAGCTTGTTGGTGCATAACATGAAACAGCATATTAGAAGGATATCAGAAACATGATAGAATAATAATTGCAACTAGAGCGCAAGTACTACAGGGTGCACACTGTGAAAGGAATGCAGAAGGAATTGTCAAGATAATGTGGTAGCATTATATATTAAGAATATGGCTGGCAGTAAAGAAATGTTAATTAATAGTATAGATAAGAGAGGATCAGTTTACATCAAAATGTGCTTGGAAAGGATTCTATAGCTGGACAGGGACTGGGCTCTACAGTCAACATTGAACTTGAGATTACTTTAATATCATGAGAGACATAAAGCTACCTGGTGATTGTATCATTATGGGAGATGTTAAATTCCATGGTCATAGACTGGAGAACAGATGTTACATCCACAGTAGAACCTAGTAATTTCTCAGAGTGGAAGTTTACACACACCTCCTATTTGATGAAGCCACGGAATTGTTAAGAGATTATAGTATTTCAAGTTGGTGATGGACAAGTAGCAAAGATATTATAGGGAAAGTAGTAGAAAAAATAAGTAGTATCACTGACGACAGTACTGACCTAATTTCAATTTAAATGAAACAGCAGTATTTACAAAGACAAGTTGGTAGTTATGGCTTTTAACTGTAAAAAGGTAGACTATATGACAGCAGTTCAATCTGAAGAGCAAAGGCACTGGATTGGGGTAGAGTGCTGGTCTGAAATTCGTGTTCTTAGGCAATAGAACTCTAGACCTTTCTTTTACTGAACAAACTATTGACATTTGTCAAAGGATCATCAAGAGTTGGAACAGATTGGCTCAGAAAAAGAAACCAGAATTTTGAGGATTGAAAGTGAAAGACCAGAATGTGAGACCTTGAGAAATCAGAAGAAAGGGTTGAAGATTTTCCAGCCATAATAAATAAAGAGTTAGGGAAAAAAAGTAACAACGCTCTTTAAGGGATATGCACCCAAACAAATAATACTTTTTCTTTACCTCTGAAGACAAACAGATGGAACAGAGATGTGATAGCAGGACTGTTTATGGGGAGGAGGCTAATGTAAAGTGGAAATAGGCCCATAAATGTTGGATCAGAACTCACCTGAATGGAGGCTAATAATTGTCAGTTACAGACACACTAAAGGGCAAACCTAGCAGCGACAGACCAGCTATTCTCATGTGCAATATTTTAGGGAAAATGAAAGCCATGGGAAGTAATAGGTGGTAACCTAAAAGATGCTATCAATTTATTAAAAGGGGACCAAGTTCCAGTCTTCTTTAATAACTGGTTAGGTTTTTTTTTTTTTGGCAAGGAAAACGTAGTAACACAGTAACTGTAGACTACCTGTTCTTCAGTAAAATATTTCATATAATGGTAAGGTATTCTGTGAGATGGGAATTAGTACAAGAAAACTCCCAAAGGGCAGATAGTGATGGATTATGCTGAAAAGGAAACTAGCACTCTAAGATGAGTTTCCAAATGATGTTTCTTAAATACTTTTATTAGTGATCAAGAAGTCAATCTGCAATGATGAAATTTGTTGAATTTACAAAGTATATCAACAGGGCAAATTCAGTAGAAACCTGGTTAACTTGATGCCTGCAATTGTAGGATGGGAGTAGATCAGCAAGAACAAAATCCAAGATTATGCTTTTAAGAATGAATTACAAGTATGGTTGTTACCCATTGAAAATGAGAACCAAAAAGGAAAAAAAGATTGGTTTGTATTTTTCAGTCACAGGATGTCTCTTAGCCATTAGTGTGACCAAAAAAAAAAAAAAAAGAAAACACTCAATAGGCAGTAGCAGAAGAAACATTTCCAGTAAGGAGGGGGAAGCATTGATGCACTGTAATATGTTACTTGGAATCACTGTGCACATTTACGTTCACCAACAGTCAAGAAAGAAAAATTCAAAGAAAGAAGTGAAGAAAAGTGCTTCATCGCAAAACAAGAGGAAAAGAGAGTTCAGCATGCAGGAGTAAGGGACTTTTCTTGGGTTTGGTTAGTCAAATAAAAACAGATTTAGATGAGATAGGATTACTGCCTATAAATGCATTAACATCATAAAAAAAAAAAGGAGAAAGCTGTTTAGCTGAAAGTTCAGTGTTCATGCACACACACACAAAAGTGCACAAATAAATTTATGTTAGACATTAAAAGAAGGCTACTATTCACCAGTGGGGTTTGCAGTGGACAAAATCCTGTGTTTTCTTAAGGATGGAACTTCATAAATGTAAGGAGGGGATCATGTAAGTGGCCAACAATACCAAAGGACTGGACACATGTCTAGGAAGTCCCTCCCAGCTTATCCTCATATTTTCTAAATTTCTAAAATGAGTAACTTCTGCGCTTGGAACCTGCACCAGGTCATTGGACCTGGGGAAAGAAAGTTATTAAGAGCTCAGTTGAGCTGAGCTTAGTTTAACCCACAATACATGCACACAGGAATAAAACTTGCTTGTGCTGTTCTGGGGAAGCCACACAATGATATTTCTCTGTGCAGTGTTGAAGTCAGAAGAATTACTCCATTAGAAACCACAGTTTCGAGCTGCACATCCCCTCGTGTGCAGATGGAGTGCACAGCCCTGTTTCCTAGCAACTACTAAGGGCCACTGGCTTTATAAATCAATCTCTGCCAGGATATCACAAAAACCACAATAAATGCGAAACATTTAGAAGTCAGAAGGCTTTCTACTTCCTCCACTTTTTGGTCTGCACGGAAAAGTCTTATCAAGAAGTAGATAATATCAGCATTTCTCCATAAGTGGACTGAATTCAAATCCTTGTTCAGGTGACTTGTTTTTCAGCTCCCCTGGGGTACATGTCCTCATGTCCATGAATGATCCTTCTTTAAGGTGTCAAAGACAAAATTACACAAAACTTCATTTGGAAAAAAAAAAAAAAAAGAGGAAAATGAAATACAGATAAAGAAAGAATGAATAGCACTCAAAAAAACTCCAAAGAGCCCTGGGAAGAGAAGGAGTGATAACAGTCTGTCAAAGGCTGCAGATGCAACTCTTCCCTTCTATGCAGTAAATCAGCTTTCAGTGTCACGTTCATCTATAAAATTCAGGTAATATCTGACTGACTGCAACACCCATTCTTTTGATTTGCTTTTCACTATTAAGAATTTCTACTAATTTCTCTGCTTGTTTATCATCCTCATTTTGCAAGCTTTCAGCGTCTTCAGATGCAGCTAACAGTCTTCTGTATTGTTAATACACTGGAAAATCCCATTTTCTTTTTGTGTAAAGCACAGGAGGGATGGTCTTGCTGTCCAGCAACTTTCATCAGGGTTTTGTTTCAGAAATACACCAGAGGTTTTGTCACTGATAAGACCAAGGTTACAAAATGAAAGTGCTAAGATGAAAATGAAAGTCACAGTAATACATAAGGGGAGAAAAAAAGCTCTCCTAGCATATTTAACAATAAATATAACTGAAGGGGTCATTAAATAAGCAATTAATATATTAGTCTATAATTTGATTGTTATATGTTTCAACAGCCTGGTTGGGAAATCTCACTTCTAATTTGGGAACAGTATTGATTTTTGGATTTCTAGCATAGAGTGGTGTCTACTGTGAAATCACAGCATCAGTCTGAGAATACTCTGCGTGTCATTTTTTTTCATGAACAATAACAGAACAGGAGCAATAGGTGACTTAAAGGTTAGTTTCGAAAGGGAGTGCTCAGGATACTAAACTTTGTGACTGATGATATCATTTGAGAAATCTCATGCTTAGACCATGAGCCCTTTAAAGTGGAAAATTGCTTATATATCACAGAAAAGAAGGCATGCACATTTGTGGTGCCACATAAATAGTGTGCAGTCATTCTACTTCTGAGTTGGAAGTAAATTTAGGAAAGGCTAACATTCTGCTTTTCACCTTTTTTCTTCTGTTTTTAGAAACACTTCAGAAGTTTCTTTTCACTGAACTACTTTTGCTTTGTTATAATTAGTAATGTATTGTTCTAATCACACAAGTTATTTCCTCTCTTACTTGTACGGTTTATACTTCAGCTGAAACACTCTATTCAGAGGTGGATTTGTGTTACACTGGCATCTCAAATTATTCTTTGCCTTTTTTGTTGTTGAGTTCTTTTGAAGAAGATGTGTTTATGTCCTCATTGTTCCATCAACAAAGTATGCAATTACAAATCTTTGGTCTTCTGGTGTGTTTAGCAAATCCTTTCAGCCTATGATTTACCACCTGTGGCTTTTCTTCATCTCTGAAAAATGCTATTATCTTAAATGGCCTATTTCTAATTGCAGTGAGTTTAATTGCTTGGATACACAAGGGGCTGTCTTGGCTACTGTTGTTTTCTGGACATGTTCAGAAAAAATGGGTGTCTGCGTACAGATGTCTCTAGAAGGGGCAAGAATTTTACTGCATGTTTCCCCTTAATAGCAATGGATGTCAGCAGGTTTACGATAACATTCCCTGAATTATTGCCCTCTCGAGAAGGATTTCCATTCCAAACCATCTCTATTGAAGATCTCTATAAAGACACTGCCCAGCCATATCTCTTGTGCTTGGTACTCTGTTTGAAATGTGTGGTGTCACCGGAAAACTCTATCTCAAGCCAAGAGTGCTGCCACAGGTTTCAAGAAAGTGTTTCAGGCAAGTGTTTCAGGAAATGTATGGCACTATTTATTTTAAGAAGGGAGAAGAAAACTCATTCAAAAGGGAGAAGGTTTTGTAAAAAGAAAGCACCTGGAAGCATGCACGATTGAACACTGTGTCTACATATTCTAATTTTTTTTTTCAGAAAGGTATGGTATCATCGTTATTTGTAGAGTCATGTTGCTAATTTGCCAACATTTGGAAAACTGTCAAATGTTTCTGTGAATATTTATGAGTCCTCAGTCTTTCACTGCATTTAGCACAGGTGGTCATTTGCCCAAAAATTCCTCTAGGAAATGTACTATTCACTGTTCACCATTCATCTTTCTGTTGCTTAAAAGGTTTGTTATCCAGTTGGGGAACAAAATAAGTGGGCTGTAAGGCAGGACTCAGAGTAATCCTTGCAGTGGACAGCTGAAATGAATAGCTTCAAACAAGCCATGTGCAGAATATTATTTATTTAAGCAACTAAGCAAATATTTATCAATTGTAAGACCTCCAGGGTACACATTATTTTTTTCCCCTATTTATTCATTATCTACAACAATAGAATTGCAAACCTTGTAAAGGTCTTTAGGCATTAATATATTCAAAATGCAGAACAACAGAGAAAAACAAATGCTGTTTAAGAAATCTATATTGAATAGTAGACAACTCAGAAATAAAGCTAGATTAGAAACAAATTTACTGCAAGTAGATTTACTTCAAAATAAAAATATCACCAAATCCTTTTTGCTTTACTCACATGTGTCCTCAAGCTGAAGAAAAGCTTCTAAGGCAGATTATAAGATTTCACTCTATAGGCTGGGAATTTGTGTTTTAACAAACCAGAATGGAGCCTACAGAACTGTGAGCTGTGTGAAATGAGCTCCAGGATGTATTTTTAATGATCGTGAAAAAGAGGAAATATTTTAGAACACAGAACTAAAACCCTTGAAATGTATTTTTGTCTAGTGTTTTAATTCTAAGTTTTGATTTTCATCCAGCCATTAACATTCAATGACTAAAAAGAGAAGCAGAAAATGATTTAAAAATATTTTTTTCTGGATTAATCTCCTAACACAAGGGAGACTGCTGCATTGCTTGGGCTTATATTGTAACTACTTCCATTCCCTATAACGATAACAGGGGATTAGGTATACATGTATGTTTCTGATGTTAATTTTTAGCAATATTTAGTGAATTAACTACCTCCTATAGTTTATGAACCGTCATAGGTCTATTGGATTTATTCTCATGTTTTTACAGAAAGGTAAAAAATTAATTATATTATACAATTTTTCTAGTAAATTTCCAAGCCCTTGTTAGCCCAGGTTGATTTAAAACTGTGGGGAAATTTTGTAATTGGAGATGGCAAGAGTAATCCATCAGGCTTTTATGAATCTTCCAGAGAGCCAGATCCACCAGACAAAGACACTTAAATACAATCACTTAAATAATTATTAACTTCAACCTTTGCCTTGGCAATACTCCAGTCTTCCAAAGGAACTTATGGTATGCAAGCCCCTCCATTCTGAGGGGCTGGCATTCAGAGGCCTTCATTTCCTTTTTTTCAGATGTTTGACTGGAAGACAGATAGTACCTTTGGTGAGAAACATTAGGGTCAGGATCTTGAGGCCTCCTGGGTGTTGCAGATGTCTGGTTTTCAGGTTTTCCCCATTCCATCCAGTTGTGTGGTGAAGTCCCAAGGGATTTCATTAAGTCAGTTTTTGTCAGTTATCTGGGTTTATGATCAGACCACTGCTGCCACTACAAAGGCAATGTTAGCTGCACAAGACCATTTTCTGGTATGCACCTGAGACCAGCACTGAATAAAAGCCCTTATGAAATGCTTCTTCTGTGTTTTTTTGTTTTGTGGTGGTTTTGTTTTGTTTTGGTTTTTAACGAATTAATTCAATTGCCTAATCATAGACATCTACTTGAGATGCCCTGGGGTACCATAGGCATCTGCTCAGGATGGCATCTATGACAGAGTGCCTGCTGGAGACCCACACCTCTGGAGAGCACGGATAACCCAGGGCATCTCAAGCACCACCAGACATGTTGTACAGGTAGCTGAGAGAGTAATTGTCAGCACAATGAAGGGGATTAGAGAGGTTCTGTTGGGTTGGGTTCCTGCTATGAGCACCTGCCCCCCCTAACCCCTTGGGTGTCTGGGCAGGCTGAATTGCTCTCCAGACTCCTATGGCTAGATCTCCAGGGACTTGAAAGGGAATTTACATGCCCAGAGCACAACGCCTCCTTGTGCTTTTCTCCAGAACCTGCTCTTTGCTCATTTGACCACTTGTAGGGTTCTTTTCTGAGATCATAGAAGTGTTAAGGCTGGAAAAGACCTCCAAGATCATCAAGTCCAACCTTTGACCAAATATCACCATGCCTACTAAACCATACTGAAAGTGCAACATCTACTCATTTTTTGAACATTTCAAGGGATAGTGACTCCACTACTTTCGTGGGAAGCCTGTTCCAATTCTTAACCGCTCTTTCAGTGAAGAAATTTATGCTGATATCCAACCCGAGCACCCACTGCTGCAACTTGAGGCTATTTCCTCTTGTCCTATTGCTTGTTACCAGGGAGAAGAGACCAACCCCCACCTTGCCACAGCATCCTTTCAGATGGTGGTACAACTGTTCATGTCCTACCCCCTCCTTCCCTCCCTTCCCTGCCCAGACCACATGATGATCTCAGAAATGCTCATTAGACTTCAGCATTGCTGAACAGCATCTAGACTAAGCTCCTCTTGAAGTTACCAGAAACTATGCTCCCAGGAACTTATGTTGTCTAACAAGCTCCTGTTTTTTAATTAAGAGCCATGGAAACTTATTTTTCTTTCCTGATTAACAACCTAATATATGGAATAACATTTTTTTTTTAAATTGAGCTTTCACAGAAAGCTGCTGACCAGAATTGTGACCAGGGTGGAAAATTAATATGACTAAAGTCAAGTCACTTGTGATCCTCTAAACAGCACTCCTAAGTGAGACCCTTTGAGGTCTCCTGGACCACAGTGGGCTGTGATCAGCCATCTCCCTCTCAATGGGACACCTCAGAGCCAGCAAACTCTCAAATTTGCTTTGCTCAGAGTACCACCACCAAACACCAACAACAGAGCCTGGGCTGATATCCACTTATATCCACTCCTAAAGGTTCAACCCTTCAGCTGTTGAGATGTAAAGACATCTGACGTGAGTACTTCACTGAACTTGAAGGGAATAATTCACAGATATGTGCCTTTTACACGCTCCTCTTTAGGTCTGTGTGCGTAGAAGTGTGAATATGCTGTAGCAAATGTACTATGAATGTTGCATTCTTAGATTCTTAAGTACATTAGATTTATGATTTTCGTAGGCCTATAAGTTACTGTTGTGCTTGTAGTACATTTGGTAGAATCTTTTGTTGAATTGTTTTAATTAGGCTGTCAATTAAATGTTAAGTTTAAGTGCTGCTAAACCCAGTGAAATCTGGGCTAAGTTTGGCGAGGGGGTCCACTCTGAATCTTGTGACTCAATAGGAGGGTCTTCTTTCTTCCTTTTTATGTTTACTCTTTTCCATCCTTACTCTTTTTCATGTAGATAATTTTGAAATTTTAATCCAATTTTTCTCTATGTGCTTAAGCCATCCAGTAAGTAGAAGAGTTAACCTTACCAACAAACTTCGTTGTGCTTTCAATTTTATGTTAAACTTGCTTTTGACAATACCTTTGCTTTGAGCAACCTAAAATACTCATTTGTGACACGTAGTTGTACAGAGTGGTAAGATCTCCTCTGAGCCTCATTTTCTCCAGAATAAACAACCAGGATGCCATTGGCCATCTTGGCCGCCTGGGCACACTGCTGGCTCATGTTTATCCAGCTGTCAACCAAACCCAGGTCCCATATATGGGAAATATGCATGTGGAACCTGCAGGTTCTTCATGCAACAGTGTTGCTGTTTACTAAGAAAAAAGACATTGTCTAAGGCTGGGACAGCACACTGATGGCATCCTTAGCCATGCTGATGTAACTATTCTGCGTTTTGTCAGGAGGTGCACATCAGCTGTTCCAGATACTGCAATGCTTCCAGGATATCTGCTGCTTCTGGGCAGCCTGGGGAAAATGTCACATTTCTCACTAACTTCCTCACGCTTCAACATACAGAGCCAGCATGAGTCATTTTTTTTTTTGGAATTCTAAAGCTTACTTTGGTTTTGTGCAGCCAGACTGAGAGTAGGACCTGTTCCCATTTTATCCACACTTCTTAACAGCTTCAGAGACTACTGCATACCACATTGTGGTTTTGCATAGAAGTGATAAAGTTCAAATCTATTGCTTTTTCAAGGGGAGGGGTGAAAAAGCAAAGCAAGGATAAGTTTGGAACACACTTCAAATTCACTTGAATGTTGCACAAAGCTAGGCATGGAAAGAGAAAAGATGTAGGGCTTTTCTCACATCTCCGGTGTGATCTCAATCCTACTGAAACTGATGGAAATCTGACTGGCTTCATGGCTCATTGAACCTGAGCATACTGAAGAGCAATTAAAACCCAATTTTTTTACAGAAGATGATCCTGCCCTAAAGACAGCAAACAAACCAAACAGAAGCTAGTAAATCCTCTCTGGGATAACAATGGCTCTCTGCTTATCAGTTCTTCAGAATTCCTGTTTATCAGCACCAGCTTGCTGCTGGACTCTTTTGATTCTGCTTGTTAGTGTCTGATCAGAGGCTGCCTTTGTCTAACTTTAATTATGCATGAAACCCAAACAAGCAGACCATAAAGGACAGAATTTCTTCCATTCTTTTAAAACTGGTTGTATAATTTTTCAGGAGAACAAGAGAAAACACAATTACTGCCTTGGGTCAAATAGAAGAAATACTACAGGTTTGGCCATAAAAATAGGTATCTTTCCATCATTTTTTGCTTTTTTTCATGTTGCTGCAGTTTCTGTTTTTAACAATCTCCTGGTGAGGCAGATAAGCTCCTAATTCTGTTAATGCTGTTATCAAAATTTTTAAGGTAAGTGAAGCTTACAATTTAGTGATTTATAATCCTAAGCAAGGTAGGTACAGTATGTCTTCTATGCTCCATAATCATCACTGGAAGACATTATACTCCTAAGGAGGAAACCTTCTGCTTAGCATATCTATTTGCATAAAAGTCTTGATCAAACAAGCAAAATATTTTTCTTAGACTGAGATCACTTTTAAATAATAAAGAATCCAAATAATGAATATATAAACATGAACTCTACTCATGTCCTCTTATGTTGATACAAAGGCCTGTACTTTTCAGAGAGGTCAGAAATGCATTATATATAGAAAATACTGCTAACTCTTAAAATTTACTCACATCATGTTCTCAGTCTGAAGAAGGATTAGAAGAACCAAATTCAAATCTCTGTTGTGCGCGCTTTTCAGTCCTCTTACATCAGCCATTTGCTAATGCAACTCCACTGGTTTTATAGACACACATCATTATTGTCATAGGAAACAGGGGAGCCTACTTAACCGATGGCTCTACTGGGCGCTTCCTGAGGGACAAAACAAACTCCAGGAGCTTTGAAAATAACTTCTTTAAACTTCAGTTGTAGTGAGAGAACATGCTAAGGTCTAATTTCTGCCAGACTTTGTGACACAGGCACCATAGTCTACAAGAAAGGACTTTGGTTTGAATATTTCAGTTATCCATGGCCAGGCATGGAACCAGGTCAGAACTACTTTGGCGTAGTCACAGAATCATCATAGAATCGTTAAGGTTGGAAAAAACCTCCAAGATAAAGTCCAACCTTTAACCAAATACCACCATGTCAATTAAACCACAGCACTGAGTGCCCTGTCCAGTTGTTTCTTGAACACTTCCAAGGATGGTGACTTCACCACTTCCCTGGGCAGTGACAATCCTTTCACTGAAGAATTTCTTCCTGATATCCAACCTGAACCTCCCCTGTCATAGCTTGATGCCATTTCCTTTTGTCCTGTCACTACTTACCCGGGAGAAGAGGCCAACCCCCACCTTGCCACAACTTCCTTTCAGGCAGTTTGAGAGAGTGATAAGGTCTCCCCTGAGCATCCTCTTCTTCAGGCTAAGCAACCCCAGCTCCCTCAGCTGCTTCTCATATGACTTACTCTCTAGACACTTCACCAGTTTCTGTGCCCTCCTCTGGACACGCTCCAGAACCTCATTGTCTCTTGTAGTAAGGAGCCTAGAACTGAGCAGAGGATTCCATGTGCAGCCTCACCAGTGTCAAGTACAAAGGGACAATTACTTCCCTAGTCCTGCTAGCCACACCATTTTTGACAGGCCTGACAGGCCAGGATGTCAGTGGCCTCCTTGGCCACCTGGATGCACTGCTGGCTCCTGTTCAGTGGCTGTCGACCAGCATTCCTAGGTCCTTCTCCACTGGTCGTGTGGAGGTTAATCATATACAACTGTTATTTGTAAAGGATATACAGTGTCTGCCAGATTGCAGGAAACAAACCCCGATGGCAATTGCTAAAGTCATAAATTGGATGTTATCAATGCTGGGCATTTTCTCTGGGATTGTGGAAAAGTTCAGGAATATTTGTTGAGATCTCAGTGCAATTGCAGTTGTAATCATTGACGTCATCTCTAGACATTGATCAGTTGCAGAATCATCTGGCTTTTTTGCTTTTGTTGTATGATGAAACTGTACAAAATTCAGCCAAACTTGTGCTAGTACTTCCCATGCATGTTGGTACATATGTTTGTTGACTAAGTTGCTTAAAATGCACACAGGCACCCTAAATCTTTGTTTGTCAGCAAGGAGTAGATTAAAAAGTCAGATTTTATAGGGTTAGTTCTCTGGATAGAAGGATATTATTGGCTGATTTTATTTATGTCTATAATTCATACAAGGGATATCTTAGACATTGGATGTTCTTTATATGCAGGAATACAACCTATGTCAATTGGAATAGATGTAAAATATGATACCCACTATTTGTGGTCACTAAAGGACCACTTTTTATAAATCTGTTGATGTAAGCTTCTCTTTGGCTTTACAAGTGGCCTGCCTTAACACTGCCTTTCATGATCACAGTTTTCTAAATCAGTTCCCAACATCCTCTTTAAAAAGACTCTGTGGCAATATTTTGCAAATATAGTAATATACTAATCACATCTTAATTTTAATAACAGTAAAAAGATTCCTGCACATGTCCCATGTCTGGGACCTGTCAGATGGGAGGGACTTCGATAGCAAAAGGTAGTATTTTTATTACTGGTAATGTTTTTTAGGGGGGCGGTATTACCATTTCAGAAAGTTATGACTTTTGACGTGCAATATGACCACCTTCTGTTGGTATGTTATATTAAATAAAAATTCTTTCAAGTCTATAACACATTGTCCTTTTAATGGGATCCACATCAAAATAGAAAATGAGCACTTTAAGAATTGAAAGGAGGTAGTAGTGCAGATGAAATTATTCTCATAATTCTTACGGAATTTTTTTTCTGTGTCTCAGTGAGGTGAATGCAAAGGTGAAATTATCTTTTACAATCAGCATTACTTAGAATCTTGAGGTCTGTGCTGTATTTATTCCACTGTACCGCCAATATACGATGATTTAGACATTTGTTTTGGCTTTTAATCTTTGCTCATATATATACACCTCCAAAATAAAAACCAGTGGAGTATGCACACTCATAAATCTGTCCAGCCTTCCACTCCTCTGAGATATTTCAGTAAAGGTTTGATGCTTGTAATCAGAACTAGGTTTGGATGCTGCCTTCAATTCACTTAACAAACACCCTTCCCCCACCTCTCTGCATTCCATTCCTCCTCTTTGGTTCGTTTTTAAGCCTGAAGGTTTCAAGGAGAGGAGAACTCCTTTGAAGGTGCCTGAGGAAGAAGCCTGGCAGCAGTAGGAGATGCATTCTTAGAACAAACATTGGTTTTTTCTTTAGCACAAAAATCAGGTTGGTTTGTTATATTTATTGTACTCATGCAGTAGTGAACGTTGCATATTTTTTACTCCTCAGAGTTTCCCATGTGTGATGCTTTCTCCATCTTTTCAGTTACTGCTATCTCACAGTGTCTTCTCAGCTCTGCCCTGGGGTGACTTTGCTGCGCTAGTCAGGTCTGGTGAGAAGAGGCATTGGGACAACCCAACAGCTGTCTGCAACCAGTTAGAGCCAGTTTCAAAGACGCTGGATGAAAACTTATCTCATGAAATAGCTGATGATACAATACAGGGCAGTGGCGATAAATCACAGATCATGAGGTTCATTCTGGACATTAGGAAAAACATCAGGACAACAACACAGCACTGAACACATTATCCGGAGAGACTGTGAAATTTCTACAACTTGTCTCTTAATACTGTGAGAGCAGCAAGAAGTGTGAACCAGTACCTTAGCATAGGACTGAGCACCGCAGGCAGGGGAAGACCACCAGTGCCTCATAGTCCAATGCCGTGACAGGACAGTGTTGTTAGTAGTAGAAATGGTAGTCGTGGTCTTATGGTGATCATTCAGATCAGGAGGGGTTTTGAAAGCTATTGGATGATTCAGAGATGTGTCTGTCTGGGAAGGATGGGATCATTTGCACAGAGTTTATTTCTTCACAGGACTCTTTCAGTCTCACTTCCTTGTATTTAAATGGTATTGAAACCAAAAAAAAGTTATTTGTATGCCACACAAAGAAAGACAGCATTTAAAACAGTATAGCAATTGGCCTGGTTAGGCAAATGCTTAGTTAAGTCAGTGTTACATGGTGTGTTCAGTAAAGAGAGTTCATGGTTTGAAACATTGAACTGACCTCTGTGTAATCTATTTGTGCAGCTCCATTGGTCAATAATTTCTATTTAACCCAGAGAAAATGTCCCAGTTGAAAGGAATGGTTTCAGTTTAGTTACACTGGATTTGAACAGTGTGTCTGAGATCAGAACCTGGCCCAGAGGCTATAGGAATAAATGGGATTGGGAAGATATATTGTTTTGAAAAGGAAAAGGTAATTTGATATACTGGGCAGCAGGAGAACTATTAATGTGATTAAAGACATTTTTCCTTTTAAGTTTGTGTTTGCTGGATATATTATTTATTGCTGGGATATGGTAGATTATTAGATTTTTCAAATCATTTTGGTATTTGATTATGAAGCCAAGTTTCCCTTTTGAGACTTTCCTGGATATAATGTTTTTGTTCAGCACAGAAATTTCTTTGGTTTGTGTTCTTTAACAAAATAAACACTTTGTTGTTATTATTACCAATACTGAAAAATGAAAGTTCTATTGTATTGGGAAATGTTTCTTTCTTCTAAAATGATGTGTTCTTACTCTTTGAAAGGTAAATGTAAAAAATAAGTCCAGATGCAAAATAGCATCTGGTCTTATTCTAGTTCAGGAAATTTTAAAGCTCTGATTAAATAAATTACAAGGTATTAAGAGCTTTCTTCCATTCGTTTTTCAAAGTTGTAATTTTCTTGCCTCCTGGTTATTTTTTCAAGTTACTTATTTGATATCTGGCATTTTTCTTTGTATTTCATCCTATGCAGTAGGTTCTGCTGTAATTGACTATTTTTAAATGATGGCTTAAGAATATCTCTAGATATTATTTGCCATCACACAATAAGCCTTTTAAGCTCTTGCCAGATGGAGCAAACAAATAATTAGAAGTTATCCAACAAACACCACTGTCAGAGTGCCATAGATTTATCTCTTTCATTTGCCTTTGGGTAAAAAAAAGCAGAACATTTTCTGTTAAAGCCTCTTTGACAGAAGTGGACAAAATAAGGTTGATGAACAGTTTTTACTCAGAGACCAGCTCAATTTCCACTGAAACAGTCTGTGACAACTCATCCATTTCTAGCATTTCTTTTTTGTGGGAAAATTTTGTAACGATAAGATTTGACTTTACCATTTCATTTTGTGGCAATTTTAAGTTCATGCATTTTACTTTGCAGCTGAAGTGACCTAAGAGTGTCATCGCTCATTAGACACACTGAACCTGCTTAAGCCTTAAGAACTTGATTGTATGTAGTAACCACAGAGCCTTTGTCCACGGTTTTGATGGACAGGGGCTCAAACTGGTCTCTTCACAGCTCCCAGCGCTGACTGTCCAAGAGCATTCAGAGCTTAAAATGCTCTCTTTTCAAAGATGGTCCTGCATGGTTTGGGAAGGGACCTGGCTGTTTGCATTGTTTTCTGTCATACTGCTGCTTGGTGTTGGACCCAACCTCTTCCCCTGTTCCAGATAAGCTTTACCAATGTGGGTTCCCCAATTATAGGTGAAATCACGAAGAGGCAGTTTGGAATTTGCTGCTCGATCCTTATCTGGGAGGCTACACAGCAGTTAAACACCATGCCTTCAGTGGAAGTCAAAGTTTTCTCCAATCAATAAACGTGAGTGTTCCCTAACATGAGACTGCATTCTGAGAAGGATCTGGAAATGTTACATTTACTTCCACACAAGACAAAAACTGTTAAACCCCACTGTTTGAAGGAGAGTGGTTAAAGTTGATACTGAAATAGTTGTACTAGCCCTGAGCTGCCTGCCTGTACCAAGAGAGAGAAGAGAATGATGCTGGCAAGCTGTTCTAAGCAGCGAGCTGGCGGCAAACTGAGACTGTGGGGACAGTGAACAAGCAGGCCTGAAGAAATGCCACATATTATACTCAGGAGATCCTCTGTGATGCTCCTGTCACTAGATGCAACGGACTGAGCTGCTTATGTGGGTAGGCACCTCCCTGAGCCCAAGTCCCTAAATCCCTCGCAAGGCTGGGGGACCACCAGCCAGACTGTTTTCCCCCCGAAGTCAGACTTTGCAATCTGTTCCATGTGTTTGGAGAGCAATTGGAGTGAACATGATAAAGGGAAGCAATTAGATTGGGCTAAGGTGCTCCTGTCACGCAATGTTAAAGAGTCCTGTTATCTCTTTATGTATTTCTAACCCCACATAAGTTCATGCAATACATAAAGAACTCTCAAGCTTTGACACAACAGTTATTTAATTTTTCAAATACAGCTATAATGAAAGTTTCAACTGCTAATAAATGTATTCCAAGAGGCAGAAGGTACAGGAGAGAAAAGGAGAGATAAGGCATTGGAGAAAGATCACAAGGTTGATAACAGAAAAAGCTACTGTCAAACCTGTGTATTTACTCACTAAAAAAAAAAAAAAGCAGGAGTGGCATTTGTTCCCAGTGTTTCACAGATCTTCATCTGGTCTTTGTCATCACATAAAAGGAGTCTGTGTCGCTTCTCTCAAGGCAATCTGCAATCTGCCATTTCACTGCAGATTGTGAAATCACACCAACACATCGCAAAAGGGAAAAGAGAAAAGGTGAAAACTTGGGAAGAAAACATGGTAGCGGTGAATTGAGAGAAAGGCAGCTTTGGTCTTTTCCTGGCTCTCTGATCAACTGTCGTCTGCTCATCCAACTCCCCAAACAGGCCTAACCTCAACTTAGCTGTGGTGCTTAACTATTTTTTTGCTTTATTTTTCTCTTTACTGCTCTCAGAAGTCAACGCTGTTGGGTGTTTCAGGTGCTAATCCAGTTGTTATTGCTGATGGTGTGTCAGGGTGCTGGAGAAGGGGATAAGGGGTGAGCAAGGCAGGGCTATGCTTATGCCTGCATCTGCATCTGCATCTATCTGTATCTGTATGTGTTTATGCTTATTTCTATACATATACACATATCTATTATCTATGTTTATGTCTATATCTTTATCTCTATCATCCATATTAATAGATCTCTATCTAAACCTACATATATATATCTAGATGAGATTAGCCCTGCTTGTAAAAATATAGCAAAAATAGATTTGCCACCCAATGCAGAGAATAAATGATGAAAGGACCTGCTTTTGATTGCCTGAGAGGCAGAAAATTTTTCATTCACCTCTGTCAGTACCTGGCAGCAGTCCCGCACTCACTAGTTTTCCTAACCCAGAGCTCAGCTCTCTTCTGAGTGTGGCACTAGAATGGAACTAATTAGTTCCCTTTAATGACACACAGATTAATTGCTTTGCCTTATTCCATCCTTGACTCCACTAGTTCTGATCCCCTGCATCACTTACATTTTTATTCTGCTGATGACACTGATATTGCCACAAATTCATTAATGTGACTTCCCATTTAATTCCACCTTTCTGGTGGTTAAGCCAAAGCAAGAGGGGCTGAGTTGAGTGACCAGTTGCCAATTTTTCCATGGAGTCAGAATAATATGTTATAAAAAGATTTCCAGCAATAGGTAGTCTGTCTATAATTACAACATGTTGCCTGGTCATACATTCAGCTTAGCTTTGCATGACTGTGCAAAGTACGTTTGGCAGTGGTTTGCTATTTTACTTGTCCTTTCTTTCACATCTCGATTAACTGGCTGAGTTATCACTCTCTGTCTCTTTGCAAGGACTGATGGTTTCTTACAGTTTAGCAAAGAATTGCCTATTCATTTAGATCCATGTATCTGAGGCTCACCATCACAGATATTTATTATGCCAGCCCATATAAGCTGGCAAACTGCTTTGCAGAAATAACCTTGCTTGCTATGGGGGACACACATGGAGGTCTAAAACCATCATAGCAGTGGAATACATACCAGAAAAACTTGGGAGAAACTGGGGTAGTTATGGCCACATGGTTATAGCCCCCAAATCCACAGAACACTCAGTAAAGTAAATTTTGAAAATTTCTTTCTTGTGAAAGAGAATGATGTGGTATGATTTTTCTAGAAATGTATTTTTTAAGAATGAGGTGTAAATGATGAGGATGTGAGGATCAGGGAAGTTACTGCACTTGTCAGGTGCAATAACTATTTGCTTAGGTGAGGAGCTGTAAGGAGCTGGATTGTTTAATTACCTTAAAACGTTGCTACTAGAGAAAGCTGTGCAAAGAAGCCTCCTGGCAGGAGATTGTAGATAAAGGCTGAGGGGAGGGTGCCATAGCCCATAACCTGTTAACTTTGTGGAGGCCAGGGATAGTCTCTGGGTGTGTGATTCTTATCTATGTCAAAGGGGGCCCGCTGTGCACACACCCACAACTACCTCAGAGAAGGTCTCACTCATAGTGAGGGTGCCACCGAAGAACCCACCCCCCCAAGCCTAAATGACTGTGCAAAACCCATCACCTCCAGGCTCTGACTCATTCCTGCATAAGCAGCATAACTGTGCAAAAACAGCAACCCCCCCCCCCACACACAGAAGGTACCAGGAGGGTTTCTAAGGATATATAAACCCACCAGACTTCACGTTTCGCAGGCTTCTTCCACCACCACTCCCTGATGGACCAAGACACCAGTGAGAATCACCATGTTCTTCAGAGACCTCTGGGTGGTGAATATGAACTTTTATGCTTTCTCTCTCTTTTTTTCTCTCTTTTCCCTTACACATTTCCTTGGGTGATACCTTTATGTCTTTATATTGCTGTATTACTACAGATAATAATAGACAAAACGGCTACATCCCTGTTTTCTTTTGCAACCAAATTGTTCTAAAATAAACCCTATATATATGTGCCTGTAAACACTGATCATCTAGTGTCAATTAACTTTAATTCACCCCAAGGAATTTATTAGAAGAAAAACAAAAGTTACTTCTGCCTTGTGGGGCGGATTGTAACGGGAGCAAACATTTTCACTGTAGAAGTGGTGAATACCTAAGGCTGATGTATGAGCCAAAGGCAGGCACAGATTTATTGAATCTGCACAGAGAATGAGCAATGAGATGAGTGGGCTTTCACAGGGTCTGAGGTATGACCAAGAGGCTGGATAATCCACTCCATTGCAAACACAGGTTGGTTTTTAGGAAAGAGAAATGCAGCGCTAGTTCAGACTCCCTTTGCAGAAGCAAACAGTGCCACTGCAAATGGTTTTTTCATGTGTATCACACCACCATACAGAAACAGAGATGTCTGTGACACAGTGTCTGCCCCTGAGACAGGTTTTTATACTTCTGACAGGGCAGCCTTTGCCTTTGTCTTTGCCACCATCTTCAGAGTGGGTGTTTGCTGGCAGCATCAGCCCAAATGACAGGTGTTCCCCACTGGGCGAGCTCCTCTCCTGACCCTTCGGAGCTGGATCAGTCTGAGTATAAAAGCATTTCCAAAAAGTGGAAGGAGCAAGGTCAGGCATTCAGTTCACTGTGTTAAAGTTCAAGCATTATGTATTCCTCCTCTAAATTGTGAGCATGTTTTGGGTTAAGTTTTGGAGGATAACACCAATTCTGTAGTTGCATTAATTCTCACTCCAATCTCCACATATATTGGGGAGGGTCCAGGAGCACAGTGGCTCTCCAGGTTTAATTATCTAGTATTGTTTCATGTTTTTTTGGTAAACTAAAGTATGGTTCTGGAAATCTGAAGCATGACTGTGGCATTGCAGCAGGAAACAAATGGAGAAAAACCCCAGCACTGAATTCTCCATCTCCTCTCAGCTCTGAGTCCTGTGCAGTATCTAACTAAATGTTAGAGTCAAAGAGGGAACACCAACAGCTTTTTCTGAAGCAAGTGTAGAATTGTGTGTAGACTTGTTCAAAGAGCTTCCACTGTAGAGGAGAGCATTTCTGTTTACCCCAGTATGTTCAGAATCAAACTCAGCCAGCATATGATGTTATATCAGTACTTTAAATTCCAGAAGTCTCAGCTGAACAGAAGACCAGTCTCAGTAGGGAAACTTAGAACTAAAACAGTTCGTGTTGAGATAACTTTTATTAGATACTCATCCTTTTCAGTATCAGGATGACTGGTGTTCCTTTTGCAAACTGTTGTGCCAGTTAGAGACAGCAGCATTCCTCCCTTCTTAAAATCATTCAATGGTTATGTAAGTGAGGCTTCCTCATCCACTTCAAAGTCAGCTGGGTACGTGTGGTATGTTGATGGTTTGAGGTAACAATCCCGACTGTTCTTAGGCAGGTACAGAAACATTCTACTCTGGTACCAGATGCATGCACATGGGGAGACAGTGGCTCCTTTCTGTTGGGCACAGAGCAGTTCTGGTGTTTGAGCTTTTTTTCACCACCTCAGCTTGATCTGGGAAAGGATGTACTGGTCTGTGGTGCCAGTCTTAATTTCATAATTATAAAAAACTTCTGGTGGAGTAAGACTGCCAGTGTGTTCAGACAAGTGATGCGACCATTTGTTCTACTGGCACAACATCACATAAGTGCCTTCTTTTAGCCTATATGGAAAAAACATATTCTGCATAGGCAAGACCTTGATTACTGACCTGCCACAGCACATTTTAATAAAATATTCCACCACTCATGTCCACAAAAACAAGAGTTTCCCTTTCCTATGGTTAGCCTTTTCTCCTTCCTGAAAGAAGATTCACATGGAAAAGTTATCTTTTATTATTTCTATTTCCCATACAAGTAATACACAGAAACTCTGCTAGCAGTATTGGTGGAGTATCGGTGATTTTCTGTTGAATAGTATTGACTAACCTGTGATCCGTTCTGCACCTGGTGTTCTGCAGCAACATAGGATTTTCACATTATGTTTACCACAAAGCACATTTCATACCTGTGATAATCTACAGGGTTTCACAATGCATCATCAATGCAGTGGCTACACAGGCAATACAACAGTATATGCTTTGCAGTAATCTAAAGGTCCATAGACAGCCAAAGAAATTAAAAAATTTATGGAGACAAAAATTAGCAGATTAGTCCCTGAGAGTATACTCACTCTTTTCCAAAAAATGTCCAGTAATTTTTAATTAAAATGTGTACATTTTAAAGATAATATATGACTTTTGTATTCAAGTAAGAAGCATGGGCTTTACTGTAGCAGAGCAGTGCCAGTGTCAAAGGAGCCTCTGCTTCCTTTTGAGCTGCAAACACTGATTTTAATCTTTCCTACATGTGTAAGAACTGTGCAGGAGATCTGTACAGGAACTGCTTCCAATGAAAGGCCAGGTAATGGTTGAATAATTCAGGTGTATATGATGTACAGGTCTGACTGCTTCTGACTAGGCTGTGAAAACTACATTGCACATATGTCTTTTACCATTTATATGACATTGGTAATTTAATATCTAATTTTTAGAAGGAAAACCACTTACATAAAAAGCAGCTTAATTGTGAATTTTTTCCCCATGGAAATAATTCATTCCTCTATATACTTTCAGTTATGCAGGTGAGCACTGCAGATAAAAATATAGCTGTTCAGGAAAATATTGCAGACTCTTCTGAAAATACCTTTTCTAACCTGAATTGTATCTCTGTGGTCCCATATCTGTGCCCCATTGTCCATACTCTTCTACATGAAAGGATCTCTTCAGAAAAAAATACATTTTTGTAAAAATATGTTATATCGATCAGTTGTGAGTTCTAAAGTTTCTAGAGCTTGCCACTAATCCGTGCAAGGAGGGGAGGCAGGCATGGAGGAAGAGAGAAGTAAGAGAAGATAAGAAATGGCAGAAGGAATCTTCTGGTAATCCAGAGCACCTTTGAAATCTCGTTTTGTGCTTCAGACAAATGCTTCCTTCACTCTTCTGCCTGGGCTGGATCACAGCAGCTGTTTTGGGGGAAAAAGCATGACATTTTGTGTTTCCCTAGAGCTTTTTATATCTAGAACATCTGAATAGGAGAGGAAAAACACCCTCTTCTTTTTGCCTATCCCTGGATCTATTAACAGCAAAGCGCTTTAGTACAATATTACATCCTGACCCACACTGATCTGAGAAGTGACATGTTCCTTCACGAATCATCTGACTTAGGTACATATTAACCAACTGTGTTCTATATATAAAAGAAGATTGATAACAAAGAGTGTGTTATGCAAACATTGCACTATACTTGATCACTTTTAAACCCCATTAAAACAAGCTGTGTTTTTCCTGTATGTAGAATAACTCTCTCAGAAGACTCTACTTTATTCATTGTATTTGTCAGTCACATCCGCTTAGTAAATGATCACATTATATGCAGAACCTTAATGTGCAGAATGTAAATGCTGAGGAGGATAATGAATAGGGCAATTGGAGAACAAAATTACTTTTCCTACTCACAGCTATGATCAGCCCTAGTTAACATGCTCATAAGTAAAGAGTTAGTTATGGGAAGGTGGTTGATGATTAAATGAGTAAAGAAATGCATTTGCTTTAACCATCAGAAGACTGGAAAATAGATGTGTGCATTAGAGCTCCCAGTGGATAGGATGCTCAGGTTAACAGCATCTAGGGTTCTGAATAGCTGTAGTTCATTGAAAGGTCTTTTCTGTTCTCAGAGCAATTTCTGCATACCACTTAATATATTTCTTCCCATGCACTTCCAACAGAATTCAAACCACATGCTTGACGTCCACAGAGACTTGTTGTAAGAGTCTTTATTTAATCACACTTCTTTGACATACTTAACTTCTGAGCTAACATGTAGAATCAAGAAGTGTCAGTGCTGTTCAGGGAGAAAAACCCTAAACTGACTCCATGTTATTTTGGTATTGCTATCTCCAAAATTACTCTCCCACTTGTGAATAAGAAATTTCTACTGATTTCTATCTGCAGTGTGTTGTTATGTGTCTGTGTCTTTGGGTTTTTCGGTTTGTTTTGGTTTTTAACGTTGATGCTCATTACATGATCCTTCCAAGTTCTCTCACACTTCTGAATTTTACCTCTTCATATTTTTGGCTGGAACCAGAAAATGAAACATAAGTTAGAGCTTAGAAAGGGGATGAGATGCCAGCTTCATGTCCTCATCAGCCGTTACTGTACTGCTATAGCAACAAATTGCACATTCTCTGAGATGCAATAGATTTTGCGCAACCAGAAGCTGCCTTTGGGTGGGTTGGGGATGAGGGAAGGGAATTTAAAATAGCCTGAAGAGTAGATGTTACTGTCTTTCATCACAGCTCCAGCAACCACAGCTAGCTGTGGCCCTGCAATGAGTGCAAGAGAAGCTTTTTACTGCATAGTAACCAAAGTTATTCCTCTAAAGTACCAAAGGACTGCTTTGGATATCCAGTGAAATACACGTTACAGATGTATAATACTGGAGCAGCAGACCATGATGTGCACCACTCATCTGGAAGAGTTTTGTAGATAACCACTCTCCATAACCCTGCACTGATGGTCTCCAAACTGTGTTTTCACGTACCATTTCTTGAGAGCTCCCATATGTGGGAAGAGCTAGAAATGTACATCTGAATGAACTAACAGTATTGGCTAAAATGGGTTTATTAAAGTGCATTGATCCTCATTATAGACATTCTCATTCAGCGTTAAACCAGCCCTGATTCAATTCAGTTTGATCCATTTCGGCAGTAAAGTAAAGCGAATTGACTTGCATTGGTTAAGTGCCCAGACACTGCTAAATTCAGGCACTGAGCCTGTGCAGACCTCTTAGACATTACCTGCACACATCTAAATACCTCTCCCAGGTTGAATATCCCTTAGATCAGCTTGGGCCATTTCTCTGCTCGAAATGCCTGCTGAGATTTTACATGTGAATGCCTGTTTACTTCAAAAAAGATTAACTGTTGAACTGCTATAGCTATATTATTTCTCTTACACACCATATCAGTCTCATTGTCTTGTGAAATATGCACCATAGACCAAATTTTTTTATTACTACTATAAGGAGATTAGAGTATTCCTATAGATGTTTATTCTTAAATGAATAAAACCCAAGCATATTATTCTGGCAGAATTCAGGAAACAGAGAAATCACTAAGCCTTCAAATATCTTGACACTGTTAAGTCATTTTGGACTAATGGGATAGTTCTATGTCTTTACAAACGCACTTCTGTGAGAGACCTCATCTCATGGTAAAGGATGTTGTGACAGAACATTCAGATCACCCTTCATGGGATCACCATTTATCCCAGCTCTTATTTTACTCATCCATTTTTCTTAGACCCCTACATCATATGAATCACTTCTGGGTGGTAGTGCTACTCTTCTCTCTCATCATCCTAGAAACAGAAGAGTTACTTTGGCTGGAGGAAATAACCCAGGAAATCAAACTCAATCTGCTTCCAGTCCCTTCCTTTCTACAGTACTGGAATGCAGAAGCATATAGGTAGCAGCATCCCTTCTGTAGAAAGAGGTTCTGGGATATAATGGAGGCAAAGGCACAGGCCATTTACCTGCTTTTGTGTAGCGGTTTGGGTTTCAGGCTTGCCAGCAAGGCATTCTGGGAAATGTAGTCCCAGGGCTCTGAGGCACATGTGCA
>JAWMRA010000041.1:27668838-27723600 GCA_035584735.1 Pseudotriccus pelzelni | reverse complement strand
TGTTCTTGCTCAATAAACCAGATTCGTTGCACACCACATTGGTGTTCGCGTGGTCCACTCGGATCCTTATTTATTCACCTATTATATTAATATTATTGCCATACTTTTGTAAGTATGACATTTTCCCATTTCCCAAGTAACTTTCAAGTGGGTGGGTGTGTTTTCTCTTTTAGAATTTCTTGGACTAAAGGGGTGGAACAAATAGTCCTGGAAACAGTTTCAAAATGTATGAAGGACTAGAAGGTGATTTGGAATAATCAGCATGAATTTGTGAAGGACTAATCATGCCTGATCAGCCTGATGGATTTCTGTGATGAGATGACTGGCTTGGTTGTTTATCTTGACTTTAGTCAAGCTTTCAGCACTGTCTGCTGTAATAGTCTCATAAGGAAACTGAAGCACAGACAGGATAAAGGGTTGAGCTTGGTTGAAAACTGGCTGAACTGCTGTGCTCAAAGAGCTATGATCAGCTGCACATATCCAGTTGGAGGCCAGTGACTAGACCTGAAACCTGAGACGTGGATATTAGGGTTGGTATTGTTTAACATTAATATATGGCATTGTATGTAACAGAAGGGTTAGAATGTATGGAGCTCAGAGTTGGCAATGGCACAGTCGAGAGCCTCAGGGTAAGAATCAAGGGGCAAACAAATAATGCAAGATGTCATTGTGGGAGTCTGCTACAGACCTCCAAGCCAGTATAATGACATCAACAAATTATTCTTTGAGGAAAGAAGGAACACTTTCAAGTCAACTACCTTTGCCCTTATGGGGAATTTCAACTTGCCAGAAATCACCTGGGATCATCACACATCTGGTTCAACCCAGGCCAGAAAATTCCTAAAAAATCTGAATGACAACTTTATGGAACAGGTTCTAAGGGAGCCAACTCAGAAAGATACACTATTCTGAGATTAAGTGAATCTTTCAATGTATTTCACAAGAAGAAAAAGTTCCTGTTACATACACTTTTTTTCCCTATCCAGATCTGATAATCTTAAATTGCCAATGACAATCAGACTAGAAGACAACTTTTTCCCCCCAGGCAAAAATACAACTATCATTGCCTAGCTGTTATCGTGAATTATTTCCAAGGAAACAGTAACTAAATAAACATACAAATCATGGTACCAAATAAATACCTAATTTACATCATGATCAATACCATAAAACTTCAGTTTTTGGTATTGCATGAGTCTCAGATAAAATCAAGAATGTTATGCAGAAATGTGAGCTGAATATAAGGTATGCTTGTGATAGACTAGCTATAAAAGAAAGTGGTATATTTACCAATGTAAAAATATTGCCCCATTTTAATAAAGTACCTCTACATATCTGAATGTTATTAGGATTCTCAGCTTTCAAGTCGGACAGCCTCAGATGTTGGTGGCTAGTCTTTCAGCTTCTCACTGTATAATGGAATTTCTTTAATCCATTCAGTCCAGGAAGTCCCTCTTACTGGTTTACACTTTGACATCCTTTTGTCTCCACACAGAGATGTTTTTTTCTACATATGTTCAAGCCATCATGGCTACAGTCATCCTTTTCTACCTCTCCTGGAATATCTTGTGTCAGCTTGTAGACAGAACTGTTTCTCAGTTCAGCATCACTTGCCGGACCTAATGAAGGTTACTCTGCCTGATCAAGGAACTTGGAAACCTGATAAGAACAACTTGCTCCACTGAGCCAAGTTACTGCACTGGAAAGATTTAATGTTTTTTTTGTGGGGGACTCCCAAAGATGAGCCAGAGAGAAGATGTGATGTTGGAGTTGACTAAGCTGGTGCCCAGGAATGAAGTAAGGTTGAATAAAAACTAACAGTAAAGATTCCTTCTCACTACACTAGTTGAATTAAATTACATTGTCAATTTAGTTGTCTGCTGGTTGCTCTTCTGATCCAATTAAAGCTCTTGTCATGAATTAAAAAGAAAGGATCACCTTACTGAATTGTGGGAGACATGGGTTTTTTTGCCTGTTATTAATAACACCTTTTATTATTAAATCTGAAAAACATTTTATAAACTAATTTACTATCACCACGGATGCTGCAGTTCATCAGTTATAACAGTAAGTTAAAATAGCTCATTTTTTCTTGAGTTTGATTCTCTCTTGAACTGCTCTTTTGTGCCTAATCCATCCAATTCAGAACCAAAGTTAAAGTTCTAATGTCCTGAATGGATCCCGATCAGGCCAATGGGACTACTTAAGACAGTATGTAGTTGCAGGATTAGGCCCTTTCTGTTTTGCATTCATTAGTGCAACACTGCAGTCTCTTCACCGAATGCTGTAGTACATCCTAACACCCTTATTTTCTCTGTAATTTATTTTTATTCCCAAGAAACTGAGGTAAAAAATCACACAAATTTATTTTTCCCCAAACCGTATTTCCAGAAATAAATAGCTGTGTCTGAATCCTTTTAGTTGTGGTTTTAACAATATCTTTCACCTTGTTCAAACTACTTTTTCCCTTTTTCTTGGTTTTAAAGTGCAATGCAGTTAATTTTGGAAAGATATGTGAAATGTATTTAAGCTTGAGATTATTGAGGGAAAATTTGAAATTTAAAAAGGAACTTTAAAGCATATCCCAAATACACCAAACATTAATCTAAGGGGTAAAACATTAATAAGCCTTTATGAAGAATGTAGTTCTTTTGTTTCCAAGCTAAATCACAGGGCTACCTAGCTGAAAGGTGAAGATGTGTCATCTGTTAAATAGCTATTGGAGCTAGATGATAGATGATGATTAATTGTATTATGCAAAGACTGTCCCAGGCGTACAGACCTCATAAAGCCAAAGATGACACAAGTGCATTATTAGCTTCCATCACGGTGGTAAAATAAGCCAACTTGTGATCTAATTACCAATTTTTTATATATATGTGATTATAATGAGTGCTGTGACAGTATGTAAAGACAGAATCTAAATACTCATGTTTTTATCTGTATTCTTTCATATGGTTTCATTTGAAAATGTAATGCTTGATTTGCCAGCAAATCTAGAAAATATGGTTCCAGACTCAGATGGTTTTTACAGTATTATATGTTGAGGCTGCTCCGGGAAGGTATTTATTTCTCTCCTCCTTGTCAATAATGAATGACCCTACATAGCAGAAATCTTATTACAGTCTATGTTTAATGATTGCCCCAGTGATATGAGTGGCCTGATAACAAATTGAAATGTCAGACACTCCATGACCCTCTAATAATATTGAAATCTGGCAGCCCCTAGTAAAATGCCTTCAAACTGTATTATCCCATGGTAATAGATCAGTTACTTACTCTAACTAATACAGTTATCATGTGGGACACCGCAGCATGATCTTTCTAATCAAAAGAGTCAAAAAAGGAGTGGAACAGTGGGTAAAAATGAGGTATTGTCATAATAAGTCATGATGAATCCACTTCATTAAGGTGGAAATCTGCCCGGGAAGCAAGAAGGCTGTGATTGATATTCATTCTGGAGTGTCATACAGTAAAAAGAAAGCAGTAACTTTCAAAATTTGAATGAAGAGGGTTTTCTCTCCCTTTCTCATCCTCTCCCTCCTTCTGTCTCTGTTTTAATGGATTCCTTGATTGCATAAGCTACTTTCATAGGTCCAAGTGCAATCCAGTATGTTCTATTGTTGCCATAGGAAAAGAAAAACACTCAAGAAACAGAAATACTTTTTCATTAATATTTCCAACAACTCCAACTGTACTTTTACATGGAGAACATGACATTTATTTTTTCCTGTTTCTAAATATATACAATGAGGAATATCAACAAAAAAAACGTAATGTTTATCTTCATAATTATAACAAGAAAAGCAAAAGTAACAGCAACTGAAAAAAACAGTATCACATCCTTCTTCCTTAGGACTTGCCCCTCACTGAATTATGTTGTGTAGGAGTCATATTTCACAGAATGGGTAAGGTTGGAAGGGACCACAGGACATCATCTGGTCCAACCTACCTGCTCTTGTCATCTTTCAAACCACTTATTCTTTTGCTCTTCTGCTGTGGAAAAAGCAAAAGTTTTCCACCACTTCCATTACCAAAAAGAAACTAGAAAACTCTAAGCAATTTCCCTCATTTAGACAATTTTAACAATTCATCTTCAACAAGTAGTGTATGCAACTCTCATATTAGGGTTTTCTGCACCAGTAGTCCCAGAAACACTGAAAGTTTCCTTCAGGGATGAAGAAGGGCCTTTGACTTGGCCTCTCCCTTTAGTATCCTTAAAGCCAAACTGATTAAATATGGCCCACAGAAGTGTACTATTAGGTGGTGGAATACTGGTTACATTTTCAGTCTCAAAAGGATGAAATCAATATTATAAAATTTCACTGCCAGGTAAGTGGCATCCCTCAGGGACTGATAATAGTGCTGATAATATGCAACACTTCTATTAATAACTTGAACAATGGGATGGGAACAAGTCTGTGGCTGACAGCAGGCAAGGACTGTTTAACAGGCTGGAAAGCAGAGCTGCTATTTATACCCACTTCAATAGGCTGAATATGTTCAAAACTTTACTAGCCAAGGCCATAAGCAGTGTCATCAAAACTGGTCCCTCTATGAGTAGAACACTGGACCAGCCAACTATTTCAGAGGTCCCTTCCAGTCTGTGTAAGTGTTAGGATTCTGAGCCTATGACATACTACATCCCAATGCTGAAAAATCTTTAGTACCCAGCTTTAAACATGTGATCAGACCCAGGACATATTGTCTGTACAGGTATCTTGTGACAAAGTTTCAGCTACAGTATTTACATGGCATCGTGAATTGCACATGAATTGGAACTTTGTGCATAGATTTACCCATAAAATTAGAATGATAAAGAGCACTCTTGGTAATTTCAGACTGTCTCAAAGCACCCAATTCTCTTGAAGCTAGTGGGAACCTGACTTTCTGCTGTTGAAGATGCTGAATTGTGCTTGTCTGTGGGATTCTCTGCCCCGTTCCTTATTATGGAAAAGAAGATGGGGTTAGATACAGAGTCTGCCAAGTTATAGCTTCCAGGTCCTCTTCTTTTTAAAGGGGGGTGATGGAAATTGTGATGTTGGTGTAGCTCTGAACTTGCACTTGGTATTTTTACATATATACACTGAGAATCTCAAAATAATCTTCCAAATCTTAAGACTTCCCAGCTAGAACTGACTTTCTGAAATGCCTAGAAACATCTGAAGGTTGTACAAGGGCACACTTACTTGCCAAGTGGACTTCTTCTGGGACATAGGATCCCAAGACCTTTCTCCTCCCCACTTCCAAATACCGTTTCAGCTGATGTAAGGCAAAACAAATACTTCAATATTCTTCCTAGGGGAGTCCTGAGCAGAGCAAGGGAGATATATAGGAGGTCTATGCTGAGCCTGAGTTCAGATTTGCACATAGCTGAGTATGGGAACGCTCTGGGCTTCAACATTGTAGGATTTGAGCTCTATACCACAACCCCTAGATGAGTAATCAGGATGGTAGTAATTATATAGTAATGACATGTGTATGAGCATGAACCACTTGTGTGGAGAGGAACGTCAGTCTGCTTCTATGCCTTCTTCCCTGCCCAGCCACAACCTCCTCTAGCAGTGCCTTCTCCTAAGTGCTTTCTACCCTCCTGTAGTGCCTCATCATTTACCTCATCATTAGTTTTGGGTGACCCTCTAATTGAACTACTGAATCATAAATTCCAGTTATCTTTTCTCTATAAACCACTTACGATTACACCACGGTGCAGAAGCAGTGGGGTCTCTGAAGCTCATAGTTATAAATGACCCTAATTCCTGACTATAACCAGAAGGATGACAGTTAAAACCTGGCTTCAGAAGGATTCTCTGCAGCAGCAGGAAACTGTGAGAAGATTTTTGCGGGAGTTTTGTATGAGGTATAGCTAAATTCAGCTCTACTCTGAAAAAAGTGACTTTGTAAAAAATACTTCCATGTTTCTTGGTGTTTTTTTTTGTTTGGTTTGGGTTTTTTGTTTTGTTTGTTTGTGGTTTTTTTGTTTTGTTTTAGTGGTGGGTGTTTTTTTTTGGCTGATTATTTTTGCTATTCTGGTGGGTTTGTTTTTTTTTTTTAATCAAAAAGGCCTAGCTTGCAAATAAAAAGATGGATATTGTATCTGCCATTCCTGCAAACTCACTGTGGGCTTTTACTGTCAACCTTAACTTCCTTCCATTTTGCCCATCATCAGCAGTAATAAAGACTTGCAGGCTAAATTAGTCCCCCTGAGATGACTGTGTAACACACTGGCTTATAATTGTGCTCTGATTGACACCCCTGCAGCCCCCTTCATGTCAGTGGTTTTCCATGGGTACAGCTGACTGAACTTAGTGAATATTTCACTGAGGATATACAAAAGATATCAGGCCCTGTAGCTTACAGCTCTTTGCTGCCTTGCTCTGTAGAGACCGCAGTAGGGAAAAAGAAATAAACTCTAGAAATCGGTTATATTTTCATTGTCATGTATTGTATTCATATTTGATGAATTCTGCAGAAACACTTTCAGGTGTTTAACAAGCCTGAACTAATTCTGACTACCTGAAAAATACATAAATGTTGGTTTGCTTTACCCCAGGGCCAGCTTTTGGTTGTGAACTGCGTTTGGAAAGGTCATACCCTACAGCGAAATGTGCCTGAGGACAGGGAGAGCCAGCACGGTCTCATTGCCAGGCTGGGACCTACACTGATCTCCCAGAGATGTGTTCCTTAGCTCAGTTTCATCCTCTGCCAGGAGCTCCAGTAAGTTGTCTTGGAGCTGAAGGCAATGGGACCACTTGCCAAGCATAAAGTTGAACGCGTACATAACAGAATCAACCTCAAGATTCACATATTTATTCTACTGAGTGCAGAAATGCTAATGGCTTGGATTTTTCAAATTAAAATTTCAAATCTGCCATCCAAAAATGTTTGAGAGAAAATGCTAATGATAAATTTTTCCAGCTGAGATTTGCTTGAAGACATTTTTCCATGATATAGGATATGTTTCCATGCACTTCTCAATGAAGAAATAGGCAAGGCATAAACAGTGTCAGACAAATCAAGAACATACTCATGGATACAACTTTTTTTCACATTATTTGTTCAGCTTCACTGAAACTCTTAACCTGAGTAAACTTGAAGGCCCAGGAAAAATTATCTTGTTATCTAGTTGACGTGTACATGATTAGCCTGGTTAGAAACCAGAGGATGTTCATAAACATTCTTGTCTATTTTTGTATTTGACATTCTCTATTAACATGTGTTGTTGAACTGAACATATATTAAGCATCTTCTAGATTTTGTCATATGATCCTTCATATAGAGTAAATTATAATTCTGAATATCCTCCTGTTTTGGTAATTTCCTTTCATCCTGGTGGCCATCTTCACTCTTGCTGTATCTGTTCTGAGATGGCATATGTAACCTTTGGGCATGTAGAATATTAATACATCTTTGATCACATTCTCCTGTGTATCCTTCCCCACAGCTTTCTGATTTTCCTCCAGAATGAACTCTGAAGTAATTCAACATCTTCATTTTTATTATTGTGATCAGTTCACTTTAGTTTTAATTAGCAACATGGGGTCTATTAGGGTTTTTTTGAGTTTGTTTTGTTTTGTTTTTAAGCATTGCTCCAGTTGCTTGGATGATGATTCTTTAGAAGTTTGTTCTTTTACTACTTTTTTTTTTATTTTCCTGGATCCCTGTTTGCTTCACAGAAGTAAATATCAGAATACACAGCTGTAACATAGATCTTCTAAACTTAGTATAGATGTCAAAGAAAGAAAAGGCTTCTTCTGTCATCACCTTCCTGGCAGTTCAAGACTGCTTATTCTGAGTGGTTTTGCAATCCCTACTCAAAAAACACACCACAAGTGAGTTCTTTCACTTTTTTAGATACTGTGACCACTTTAGTAAATTATAACTTTTTCGCTCTTGCATCTTAATCAAGATGACAACAGGACTGCTTGTGATTCCTTTTGCAGGATGTAATTGCTCTTTTTTCAGGTATCTGTAGAATTTTCCTTCACTGTGTCATACACATCTAGCTCATGGTAGTGTCTTTGAAACACTGTTTTTCTCTGAGCTCACTCCCCTTTGCCTGCCTTCACATTCTGTATACCAAACACCAGAGACAATTTATACACCAGAAGCTATCTGTAGAAATTTCCCCTCACAAATATACCTGAGTTAGGGAGATGTCACATGTATTTGTCTTGAAGCTAAACTGGTATCCTGAATAAAATCTCCTAGTTTGAATCTCTCTGACGGTGAGCCAGTGTCTCTGCGTTTGCAACCCACAACTGTGTTACCCTTTGCATCCATCCTTTTGGGAATGATCTTCTGTAATTTGTTGCCCATTGTCACCTTGAGGTTTTTGCCTTCTATTGGATTTGTGGCTTCCCTCAGCCCAGGTTATTCTTCCCTTGTGGCATGCATTGACTTGCATTTTTACAAGATGAGTCTCATTTTGCTATTCTCAGTCTGTATTTTTTTAAGCTGTTTTATATTACATTTCTTGATTCTTACTTTTATAATATCTCCCAATTTAGCATCATCTGCAAATTTAATGAATGTGGTTTTATTCTGCTATCTTCATGACTATTAATAGAGGTGGTAAGTAAATATTGGTCCTACTGTAGGTCCCTGAGGCTCTGCCCTTCCCCCTTCACATCCATGCCCCTGCCCTCAAGCTCTCTGCATTGCACTGCCTGGCAGTACTGTCTTCTTTCAGCAGTTCCAGTTCCAACCTTTGTGTCCTTCTACATAAATCTAGTCTGCATGTTAACTTGCTATATGACTGGTTCACCAAAATCCATGTCTGGGATACAGACTGTACCTCAAACACCCAAAAGTTTAGGAAATATCACAAAATATAGTGATGAGTTACATCTCATGTGTCTGTTACCCAGTTCTGATGTAATGCTTGCATTAGATCAGAGAAGTGCACCTCTTGTCTTGAAACCAGTGACAGTTTAACAGGTTTGTCTTCTCATTGGTTTTGTTAAGCATGTGGGTTTCTTCTCCTTATGTGCAGAGACGAGTTTATAGTGTGAATTCAGTCAGACCATGTTGAGGACACTGCACATCATTTGTACACTCATTCTTCCAGAGGTATCTTGATACTGCTCCACAACAAGAGGTAAACAAGTGGTAGAAATTCCTTGTTTGTGTGTGACTTTGCTCACATTTTCAACTTTTGTTAGCATGACTGAAAAGTCACCTCACTAAGTGGCACAGAATCCAAGCATACATGGAACCTCACTGGCAGAATAAAATTTTTACAGATATTGCCTTCAGAGCGTTCATAGAGGTTATGGCAAAAGAATAGGGGAGGGAATGTTGCTTGGGTTTGTTTTTAGATTTGGTGGTGGGTTTTTTTTTGTTTCTTTTTTGTTTTTGTTTTGGTTTTGGTTTTGCATAAGCGGTGTCTTTCCAGGAAGTCCTTATTCAAGGTTAATAGGTACTTAGCAACTCTTTAGCTCAAAAAATGCATACCCGCATATTTAGGACAATAATAGATAGAAGGAAAAGAAAGAATGAGTGATAAATATAAAGTAATATGAGTACTGATCATCACTGAGAGCTGCTTCTGCTCTAGTTACCAGTAATAGAATCAGACAATTTTATACAACAAAAGAAAGAAGAAAGTGGGATGGAAGCAACAACAAAAAGGCCCAGTAATCTTGTAGATGGATCACTAGTTTACATCTTCAGCAAAACACATCCAGTTTCTGCAAAGTCCCAGACTACCTGCATGACCTCAGCAAATTACATAATCTTTTTACAAAATGGGTCTGTGCCATAAAATCATAGAATTATGAAATTATTTGGGTTGGAAGGCACCTTCAAGATCATCCGGTTCCAACCTCTAGCCCATGGGAGTTGCCACCCACTCAATCAGGTTATTCATAATCACAGAATAATTTGAGGCCTGAAGATTGTAGCATGGACAGGCAGTAATTTTAACTTGATGTTATCTGTAAGCTCTTGTAAAATAAACATAGTATTTAGTAACTAGTGTCTTCCCTTTTCTAATAAGTGAAGTTCTAACAAAGGCAGTTTACTTAGAGATTACATTCAAATCATGCACAGATAGATTTCTAGGTACTATCTCCAAAATATTCACTCCCACAGTCACCTTCAAACCGTGGTGCAGACTGCTACATCAACCAAATACTCAGGACATACTAGAAAGTGGAACAAGCCTGCAGGGTCTTATGCCTGTGCAGCTCTTCAGCTTTCCTATCTACTATTCTGCAGTGTATTCTGAAATAAACTCCAGCAGTATATTTCAGTCTCTAGGCACATTTGTTCCTGTTTTTTTTTAAAACATCTTTTTTTTTTTTTTTCTTGCATTCTTCCCTTAATTTTTTTTTTCACTGACATATTTGTAAGCTTTCTTTTCTTTTCCTCTCCACCTGCAGCTGGTGTTTACCCTTACTTTCTCCTTTCTCTGCTGTGGTTGAATATTCTTGCTTCATTGCCTCCTTCCTTCTTCATTTCCAGCTGACAGCATCATTGTAAAGGTGAACTAAGAAGAAAATTGGAATTCTGTTTACTTCACTACAATGCATTGAATGCCCCACCTATGCAGTCTCATAGAGAAACTCATAATGAGAACATGCTGCACCAACAGATGTGGCTTTTCTCTGCAGATCACAACATATCTTGCAGGACCAGTTAGTGCTTAGCATTGCTGCTATGTTGCTTTGCAAAGGTGGGCCTGAGCAGATTGATACAGGACAAGATTCACTGTATCATCCTTTTTATTCCCGAGGTAAATCCTGATCCTTTCCCATCAAATGTGCAATGCCTTTTCTGACTAAACTTAATGTACATGGTAAGGTGAAAACAGCTTCTGGAGGCTAGAGTTCAGAGTGGGTTGCAAATATCTGTCATAGAGTTTACATCCTGTTTCCAGGGATCTGTGGATGGGAGGCAGCAAATCTAAGTGTCTGTCTGATGGAGCTCAAGTGAAAATCATCATGAAAATATCTGCTGCTTTAACGTCCTGCTTCCATTTTGGGAGTATTTCTGGAGGATGATGCCAGAAAGGGGGTAAATAACAGAAGGAATGACTTCATTTTTGCCTGATCTGTAAGATCTGTATCTTTCTGAGAAGTGAGAGTTATTTTTAGTGAGTTGCATCATTTGCTCTTGGCAGCCATAGCAACTAAGAACCTTTCCTATCCAGCAAAATCAGAAAGGGACAGAAGTCAAACTTTATTGTTACCCTGTCCTCTCTTTGCTGGTTTCTGTCCCCCCACTGCAACAGGTTTAGGTTTAGTACAATGACTTTTGGAGGCTAATACATTTTCACCTACATGTTTCCAGCTCCACCATAACCTAGAGGAATGAACTTCAGCAGTGAGGCTTCCCCATCCTGTATTTTGTTGTGTTTGCTGTGTTACCATCTGTATTTATTCTTTATGATGATGGCTTTCTCAATCTTGGATTAGCATTACAATGAGAGATACACAGGACCATGGGGTTAGACCATGGCCAGTCCTATGGGAAGTGTCAAGAACAGATTTCTACTTCTTCATCCAGAAACTATGTCTCCTCCTCAGTGATAATGGTTCTAGGTCTAAAAATGAAGGCTTTTTTGCCAAAAATGTTTCCTTTTATTAAGTGGAAAACCAGATGCATGGGAAATGGGATGAGCTTTGGTATTTCCTAGCAGAAGAGGAAAGAATGAAGAAATTATTCCATGCTTTTTCCCACTTCTAACCGTGTAAGTCTGCCACTGACTTTGTCTGTTAATACTTCCTCACAATTCACCAAACATCTTGCCCAAACAAGACAAGGTAATATCCTTCAGTTACTATTTACTTAGTAGAATTGTAACTAACAGACTACAAGTGAGGCTCCTTGTCATATTCCCAGCCTCTTAAATCACCCTTTCCCCACATTGTAATAATAGCTATACTGACTACTATCTGCTAATTTATAAACCTCTCATACATCATCTCTTATCCATGAAAGTGTTTATATGAATTATTTGTTGCTGTATGAAAATGAAAGTATTATCTTTTCAAAAAGGTTTCTTAAAAAGGACAGCTAAGGAAGGAATCAGAGAGACACATACTGTGGTCATTGGGAATAAAGAGGAAATGGGGAAAGGTTGGGAACAGACTGCATCTGTAAACTCTGGGTTACTGCTATATCTTTCGGAAGAAGTGAAGCATCAAAGCTGGACATAATAAAGTTGTGGATTTCCTGGCTGACATTGCAATTACCTGGGCTTCTGAGGAATCATGAAAAGGGTAGTGAAGACATTTGCATTGCTTGTTTTCAATGTCAATTCTATTTCAAAAGATCTAATATACGGGTTTATTCATGCTTTTGTTATTCTCTTACACTTTCTTTGAGTGGTAAAATGGTGCCAATTGATTCTATACTCATTATTTGTATAAGAAACCTCATGCATTCTCACATTTTTGTGTGAAATTATTCACTATGAGACGCTGAAGTGACTGAGATTACTCGAATGACTCTTCAGTGGAGCTCCCTTCACGGTGCTGTTGGGTTTGGCTACATTTCCACTCTCACAAATTGTCAGGCCCAACACGGGAGACATCTAGTGTGATGGAGCCTCAGTAGAAAACCTGTCCATCAGAAGATTTATTTTTCTTGACAATGCAAAATAATGGTCAAATCTGAAAGGAGCATTGTCATATGTCCCTAGGAACAGATGACTGTTACGAAGACTTAAGTTCTATAAATATATTGGGTAAAATGGCCATTTATAAAGCCAGAGTATAATTTAATTAGGGTGAGGAAATGAAAATACAGAAATATGAGATGCTATCTGCCTGCTTCTGTTACTGCTTTCTGGACAGTGTTAGACTCTGTTCCCCTAGCCTACAGTACAAGTAGAGAGGCCAAAATTTTATCTGTAGCCCTTTTGATACCTTTGTTGAGTCAAGGAAAGTGTTGACTACTTTGAAAAGTTTTATTTCCAGTAGAGGTATAGAGATGGGAATTCTGGAGTGTCATAAAACAGATATCATTTCCTTTCTGGCTAGCCTGATAGAATCAAAGGAAATACTGTGTCTCCTGAGGGAAAGTGATCTCTGCTTTCCAGAGGAGTAAGAGGTTCTTTATGTCTTATCTTTCTTATCTGTCTTTCCTATCCCTAGCTATATTCGTATGAACATGATATAGACCTGGGACTATTCTCATGAAATATACATTTTTGTGTCAACTTACTTCTCCAGAGTTATATGATTTAACCTTGTTGGGGAGTTATCTGTAAAATAAATTCCAGTGCTTTAATAGATATAGAGGGACAGAGTCTAAATATTAAGCTTATTCTGTGTACAGGCACAAAAATAATGTTGCCTGGAGTCAGCTATATCTCTTTGCCCCTCAGAAGCTCGCCTGAGACTAATTGTACATACCCAGCTATATCAAAAGAGAACCACAGCTTGATGCAAGAGATGGGATTAGAGGCTATGACTAAAGTATCTCAGGTCTCCCTGATCAAGGCAAGTTATAGAGCAGTCATCAGAAAAGAAAAAGGCAGATGACAGAAGCCAGGACTGACTATCAGCATCACAGATATAATAATACAGGCAGGGGAGACCTTTTGCCTTATGCCTTGTGAACAAATTCCATGCAAGATTGTGTTATGTACTTGTAGCAATGCTTCTATTTCAGTGTGAATAGCTTTTCACACAGAGGCATTACAAAGGATCAAAACTTAAAGTTAAAACAGATCAAGCTTTTCAGAATGTTGAATATCATTAAAAATAGTTTATTCAAGCAATAATCCCCTTAGAATTGGTTATTGCCAAAATTAATGACTTGCTAGTTAAAATATTAATGGTTCATAACTGAAAACTGCTGGTAATGGCTGATTTCAAGGGGTATTATTGCTTAATTAATGACACTTCACCTATCTGCAGTCAGTTTTGTAGGTATTCATTTTACTGTCTCTTTCAGGATACTAAAACCAATTATTACATGTGAAGGAAACATAACAAAGAGAGACAAAATAGATGCTTATATTCTGGTTGTTTTGCATTTTGTGACCTCTCAGCAAGCTTGCTTCTGAATTTACTTGTCTCCTCTCAGTATCTGGCTTCTTACTAGGAATTTTATGTGGATTGAAATTGCATGTTGGAACTCTGGATAGAAAAGCAATTTATGATTTTGGGAGAGATTGGTAAATGGAAATTTAAAATATTTATTTTAAATCACTGTTTTATAAATCACCTCTTTTGATCTCTTTGATCCGAATGATCATTTTGTTCACAAAATCCCATTTTCACCCATTGTTTTGTCATATCCTATTTAGGAACCTTGTTTGACATGTTGATACCATGATTGCTCTAGCTTGTAATTTACACACCATGTTGATCACAACAGGTATGTTGTAGGAATGTACGTGGTGAACTGGAAGTAAGATGAAATGCCAGGTGGCAGGATGACTGCAAAGTGTGGAGGGTGTGATAAAAATTTGATATGCCTACAAAAAAGTTTCAGACTTTAATTTCCTATGAGTTGCCGAGTGTCCACTGCTCTCTGTGCTTGCAGCTCTTATGCTTCGGAATAAAACAAAATAGAAATCCTCTTTACAGGTACTTTTAATATCAGGAGCCAAATTCCTGCTTGTCCCTGACACACTGAATAACAGAAGTAAGAGAACACTTGCATACAGCGGTTTTCCATGAGTACAAAATCAACTGTGTTTGCATTGTGGGGTTTGGATACCTTCAGTATTTTCTTCTATGACTGTGGTTTTTCAGGAGCCAGTCCTATAAACTCTTACAAGAGTAATCTTATTCTTCTGAATTCTCCCAGGTCACAATAGCAGAACAGATTTGGGGACTATAAAGATGATCATTCCCTTGACCATAAATTTGATTGTAAGCTCAAGCTTTTAGGTAGTGCTTTCAGTGAGCCATATTTGTCTCTAAAAACTCATAGAATTATTGGCAATTTTTCTAGTTTACTTCTGGGATTCATTCTTCTTAAGTGGAATATTTCAGAAAATAAAAAATGTGAGTGTATACTCTTCACGTTGAATAGCTCTTTAACTTCCCAGGTATTAAAATTTTCTTTAAAATCAGTTTGCTGAACATCTCTCCAGCCTTCATTATTTCTAGATCCCAAGTCTAGAGATTAGGAACCTTACTAAGAGCACAGGGAGGAGTTCAGTAGACACACAGATGGTAAAACTTCAGATGAAATTAAAATTTTAAAAACATTTAAATAACAGATAATCTTTCACTGTCTAAGAAAACAGGGTAGCCATACAACAATAAGGTTGTTCCTTGCACTCCTGTGGGCTTTATTGCTTTCATTTAAGCAAATTTTGGGCTACCAAAAGATGATAATTTTAATTTGAGATGAAGGACTACCATCTGTGTTCATAGTGGACTCTTCTCCCTTATGTATTATCTACGCAAATAACACCCACTTTATTGTTTGGGGAATGTGATGAAGATAATAAAAGTGAATAGAGACAGGTGCTGATCAAAAAGATGTTATTTTAGTCTGACTTCCCCTATCTAGCTCATCAATGTTTGTCAGTGTACACATGCATCACTGCCAATATTTTAAGTCTGAGCTAGTCCTACCGGCTTATATTGTGATTTACTGGGTGAATACAAAGGAATAAATAGACATTATAAAACTCCAGTGTTTTTTGTTACAGATACCTAGAGGTGCAAAGCTACTGCAAACTTCCAGTAGGTCACTTCATCTTTGTCTCTTGCAAAAATCAGCCTTCCATGAATCTCATCCTTAAATTTTTGTCTGTACTGATATTTTCAAATGAAAGAAGTGAGAGGAACAGTGTACAGATATTGAGGGATGTTTACACAAGTAACTGTGCTCTATAAAGCCAGTGATATTGCATAATCTATATCTGAAGTTCTTCAGATACAGAATAAATTATCTCAATGTAACCCATGTGGAATGTAGGCTAAAGCTGATTTTAGTGCTAAACTAAACCTATTTTGAATCCATTTCAGTGAGATGGTTTAATTACCTAGACCACTTTTTCTAGCCCCATGTACTCAATGCAAATTAATGGCCCTCAGAATACGCATTCTCTCGGTGTCTTGCTGCTGTTTGCTGCCCATGAATCCTATCTCACATCCCATACCTTGCACTTGCACAAGTGATTAACTACCCCCAGAACTCATTTCTTCCTAAGTGGCTTCACAGTATTTTTCTTCCATGGAAGGAAAATACACTGGGTGAGCCAGCACAAAAGCATTTTCAAAGGAGTCACTACTATTATGTCAGAGTATCATTTCTAATATCTTATGCTATAATAGAGAATACAAATTAAATGGTACATTATTTAATTCATACTGTATTACTTACCTAGGGCAAAGATGAGAGGTCCATTTTGTATTAAAAATATGCTGCTTGTGCTAGAAAGTGGTAGTGGGAGTTTTAGGCAGACTTAGAATGCAACTTTTTTTAAAATGTATCTTCTAGATAAAGACTGCCTGAGAAATGACACAGCATTCCCGCAGGGACACAGAGCGGCCCCTCTTCTGAACGCAAGTCATGCTGAGGCCATGATATGGACTCAGTCACTCTAGTGCCATCTGTCACCAAGAGGGAGGGAATGTCATATAAAAGCTGGATTTTCTGCTTCATGAGATTCCCACATGTAAAACTTTTCTTGCCAGAAGGGAATAAAAAAGAAATGGAATTGTTGAAAATCCTTTCAAGTTAAGTTCTGACAAAATCCAACCTTCTCAGTTCTTACTTGAAGAGCAGTGTCAAAACATCAAGTTGAGATGAAGCAGTGACAGGTCACTTTGGTGGAGGCTGTAGAGAGAGACCTTTGAAAAGCTGTCTTTGTTTCCACGTGCTCCTGAGCTCTTGGTATTCCTGAAGGCCCCCAGCAGGCAGTACAGCTCTGTTAAATGGGTGCTTTATTAAATCTCTGTAACACAAAGCTACTGCCCCAAATGACCCCCACATTAAAAGGCCATCAGGACAAAGGAGGGGATGTGGAAAAATGATGCTGTACTTACTGGGAATGAAATAAGAGCCATCCAGATCCTTTCTTCCACCACCAGGTGCAGGCAGAGTCTCTGATATAAACACGAGGCCTCAGCAGATCAAAAAGTGACAATGTACAATGTAGATGGTCTGCAAGCAAACAGTGAAGAGTCAGGAAAGCCACTGCATCACTGCCCAGAGCACTAGGGCTCCAGGTTCCTGCTAAAAGGTACCTTGACCTGGCAGCCATATATCAGTGCTAAAGGGAAACTGCGGTTTTCAGTATTCTTAACACAGGAGCTGCAGGTTGGTGTCTTATGTTTCACCTCTAATGTCAGATCTGAAACCTCAGAGAAGCTGGTGGAGAAACTAATCTGGATTGTAATTCACTACTGAAAACACTGACTCATTGTGGTTTGCATATTGTAACATATGGGCTTCTCAAATGTTGATGATATATTAAAAAGTTACTATGCAACTGAAGAAATTTATCTGAGAGGTTTTGTTGAAAAGATAAGAATGCTTTTTCTTGGTCCTAATTTGCATTATTTTCCAGATGTGATCCTTGTGGAATTATGAAATGTTTTGTCATTAAGTTTGGAAATTTCATTTTCACATATGTCACCAGCAGTCACTACTTATATCGCTGCAGTGTTTACATGCGGTGGTGTTTAAACTGTCTGCTACAAAAGAAAACAGCATTTCAAGCATTAAAGTGAATCCCACACTTGCTAAAACGACCTCCTACAGGTTTTGGCTCATTTTACATCCAAGGCATGACCCCCCCAAGCATTTCCTCTACCCACCTGACTGCAGTGTGGGTCACAGGGCTGGCTTCAGATCCTTTGATAGGGGAATTTGACATCGTTGCCCGTAAGGTCATGGATTTGCCCATATAGCACCCTTCAGACTCTTGCCCTAACGCCTTGTGGGGGCAAGGATGGGGAAACTTTTTAAGACCATTTTGCCTTTTCATGACTCCTCCACCCATGAAGCAGCTCCTGCAACAAGGAATATAATTTATTGTATAATCAGATATAACAACAACAATAATAATCAGAATTGCTAAACAGGGTGTAAATTGACCACTATACGTCTTTACCCTTTGCACAGCAGACACACAGAACAATTCAAGGCTCATTTACATCTGACATTTTCCAAGTATCTACTGCTGTGAGGTTCATATAAGCCAATATGGCATACTTATTATTACTATTTACAGCAACAAATTAAAAGGTGTTTATGTATTACCAACTTAACTGACTGTCATGAAATAAAAAAACCACTGGCAGTGAAGACAAATAAAGCTAGTTGAACAAGGTAAACTTTATTAATTTTTTAATATTTTTTCTTGAGCAGGAGGGTGGGTTAACTATCTGTTGGAAAGGCAGCGTAAATCAGTTCACATCCCATCCTGTAAAAGAAGAGTAAAGATGTGTCTCTAGAAGGAAAAGCAATCAACAGAAGGGGTGGAGAAAAAGTATAAATCAGGATGGTTTATGCTTCCTTCCACCTTGTAGATTGCTTTTCCTGCTGTAACCTCCCTCTCTCTTTCTCCCCCTTCCTCTGTCCTTCACTAGCAATTCAACTTCCCTCCACATGTTCCTTCTCACAACATTTGAATGTGCTACAAAAGCAAAAGTACACTTTATAGAACAGGCTGAGTGTTGTCATTCTGGATGGGGAAATGTCCAAGTCACAGGAAGTAACAACTCACATTGAAATTATGCTTTGTTACTGACCTATGGACTAGAGACAGATGAACTTTATTTTTAAACTATCTGAATCCCATTGAGTCTGTACTGATATGGGAGTGCAAGGCCATCTTGTTGGTATCTTCTGAAGAACCTATGTAGTCTTTTACACGAGTATGATCCTAGTCCTTGTCATAACCACTGAGAGATTGTATTCAAGATATAACTGCTAACTAGTCATGGGGCTGAGACAGTGGAAAATGGAATCCTAGACAGATTCTTGTTTCCTGGGCTGTATGTTCATTTTTGTGTCCATAAGGTTTAGGTGTTAAATTCCTGTTCTTCATCTTTTTACATCTAAACAACACCTGTTATGAAGAGATCTGTCACTGAGATTGTACTCTTTCCTTTTTTGCTATCTCCATTTAGAAGGATAATCTTAGTAGGATTCCAAGTCTTAGTTCTGTCTCTGAATGATCTTATAACAATGTGTGACAGCTGCAACCCTTCTGTTCTAGTGACTAATTCCATTTAAATTTTAAGGAGAGAAATGCAACATTCACATATGTTCCTTGTGATCAAACGATAATAAAATACTTTTGCTCTGTCTTCAGAATCCTCTTACAAAAAGCAGTGTATGATAGTGCTTACCCAACTATACATTATCAGGCAGAAATGCATGTTGATGTTTCTGAGAGGAAGGATCAAGAGTTGCATTGCAATGCAAAGGCAAGGCACATAGTGATGGCTGTACTCATGTTGATACATCTGATAGCAACAGGAGACTCGTTTTAGAGGAATGAATGCAATCAATGAAAATAGAACTGCAGTCTGAGGAAAATTGTAAAGATTATCTCAGACTTTTCCTTTCCTGAAAATCTTGATTAGATGCCTTGCTTAAACAGTGCAATCAAAAATGTTTCAATAAAATATTATAAATTTGCAGTTGTTAGCCTAACAGAATATATTGGACAATAAAGTCTGAAAGGGAATCCATGTTTTCCTAAGAATGCTGTGTTATCCCTTAATTCATATAGCAACTTTACTTTTCAGTCCTGTTTGTTGAGAACATATTTCACAAAGCTGCTTAGGTGATATCAGAGTTTTATGTTGAACTGTGAACATAGCTGCTGTAGTGTGGCCTGATTTACTGATTGTCTGTGAGGACAAGCAAAAACAACATCACATTTCATGGATTCTTTTTTTCCTTTGAGGTAATAAAATGATATACAGTGAAGCACACACAGGACTGCAGAGTTTGGTCCTTTGTTATAAAGCCTACAGTGGTTCCTTTACTCCAGAGTGAAGATTTCTAGGTGGCTGATTATATTGCTCCAGAATGATGTATTAATCTTTGTTTTTAGAATAGACGTCAAGAGCTTCATTACAAGAAAATCTGTTGACTGGCTACTATCAGTGGCAGTTGTTTGTGTTTCCTCTGGATCTCAGCTTTTGACATTGCCCATTATATGGGCTAAATCTCTGAATTTATATAAAATGATATGGGCAACCATTTCATCTTCCCTGCAAGTTCTTAAAAGGTTTCCAAACAAGTCTGAATTTTATTAGGAAGGAGGCAAGCGATTCTATTCTCATTTTCAGGTGGACAAATTATGGCATAAATAAGTTTCCTGATGTATGTAACATTGGCTCAAGAAGTTTTGAAAGAAAGAGGGAAAGATGCCATACAAATGGGAAAAGAACAGTTTTCCTTTTAGAGAAACACGGAATATTAATTTTTGGCTTTCTCCTGCAGAAAGAAGCAAGATGATTAAGAGAAAAACATGGAGGAATGCATCACAAATGTATTTTCTCCATTTGGCACCCGAAATACCCATATCATTCAATTTTTGTGTTACTTGTAAAAATTTACATTGAAAAAATAAGATACACTAGAAGGTTATAAATATTTCCCATTAATTATTTAATTGTGAAATAGCATAATGATTAATTATGTGTGGTTTCTCAAAGTATTTAACCCTTTCTATCACAAGAATGATGCATTTAAATACAGAGAAAGAGACAGTAGAGAGGAAAGGAATATTCTTTTTCTCTGTCTTTATATGCTTTCAGAGATAAGACATAATTTACAGTGAAGTTAACAAACACCAAGACCCTTTGGCATTTGACACAAGAGCCTTTTCTCTTTAATTTGGCATCCTAATAATGCTTGGAGTCCCTCAGTTCAAGCAAGTCAGTGGCAGATGCTTTATTGTGTCTCTTGTTTCTCCTCTGGGGCTGTACATTAGGTTAAAATATCACAAATAGCTGCTATTAAAGTGTGAGTCAGAGTAGCTATAATTTTTCATGACAGCCAAAGAAAATGTGACATGTTTAGGAAATTCTGTCATTGATACTAACACTCAGATCTTCAGGCAAATGTTTAATGACATACTCAACATGCTGTGCAAACTCTGCTATCTGCCAAACAAAAGGTTACTACTAGAGAACTATAAATATTCGGAAATGTCACTAAACAATAGGAGCTCTTTTCTCCCTGATCACTGAAGGCAAGATAGAAATCGGACTGATACATGAACTGGAAAAAAAGATGGGCTTTTTATGTATGCAGTTAGTTTTTGTTTGGCTGCTGTAAATACTCTGTTTTAGTGTATCTACTGTCTGTGCTTAGTGCAGAACCATGGCTTTCCTGATTTGATTTGATTTAAGCTTTTGTCTGGCAGTGAGCATTCAGGCTTACTACAGTTCAACTTCTTTTATTCTACTGTACAGGGAGGTAACGAACACACATATGCCTACGACCACCGAGACTGCAGGCACAAAGCAAGAAATCCTTTCTGTGAGCAGGTCAGTGCTACCTGTAAAATTCCTAGTGAAATTTCATGGGCTTATGACTCACCACCATTTTCCTTCTTAAACTAGACACTGTGTAGTTATTCAATCCTTATGGTCACTGTTAGAAATGAGGCTGTCTTAGGAGTATCCAAACGACAAATAGTATATTGGGAAGACCTATAACTTACAGATTTTAACAGGAGTAATGCAAATCACTACATTGTGGCCTAAAAGTCACAGGACCTATGTAATACTACGATGCAAGTTTATGATCATCTAAAGTTACATCAGAGTATCAGCAGTGTGAAGGAGATGATTATTCTGTTTCATCCACAAAGACCAGCAAGGCTGAGAACAGTAGAAGCATAGAATAAACTTGGTCATGGAGCTGAGCTATAATACTATAAAAAGCCATGGAAAATGCCCACTTGGCTTCCCTCTGTTTCATGTGGGGAGCAATTGATTTTGCCTTTCACTGAGAGAGGGAGAGAATGAATGGTGGGAAGCAGACATGGGCTTTTAAATTGTTCAAATGTATGATGGGTCTTAATCATGGTATTATGACAGATTAAGAGTTTAAGCCTGCACAGATTGGAGATGATGAAGCTGCCTGGGGATGGAAACTCACTGCAGCACATTAACACCTAAATCAGGGTTATGAGATCTTGGACCAGGAGAAAACTGAACAAAAAAAGCAAGAGCAGAATGCCCTGTAGATTAAAGCAAAGGCAATGGTTTCACACATTTCTATTCTTAGAGGGCGAGGACTGCTGATTGATTTCTTCATCTCCAGAGAAAGTGACAGAGGTTTTCACGTTTTAATTTAGAGGGGAATAGTATCACCTCTGCAGAAGTCTCTGGTTTAGGCTGTCTCTACAGTTCCTGTGACAGGGAACATGGGAGCTATAAGATCCATTGCAGTATTCTTATAAACCCAGGCTCAGGGAAAAGCACGAACCTTTGCAGCAATAATCAGGACTGGTATGAAATACGTGGTATTTCCACCAGGTCAAAATGAGCTACAACAGCAGATACTGCTTAGATAGTTGTCTGTTTTTCTGTGTTTCTGAAGAGAACAGCTCAGCTATTAAGCCACCCAAAAAGCAGCATGAGCTGAGACTTATGTGTGAGTTTGGGCTCTCAACTCAAAGCACAATGTGGGGTGCTCCTACTGTTAGGAGAAGCTTCTCTGTTAGTTAAGCTTCTCTGCCCTACATGGCAGCCCTCCTGGACTTTGTGCCCTTGGTGTCAGTGTTGTTTCAGTGAAAGGGGTAATGTTCACCAAAGGACAAATTTATAGCAGATGACAACTGTGATGTTTTTCATCACAGTTTTAATAGCAGGCTCTGTGGTGGCCTCTTACACACTGGAGATATGTATTTCTAGAAGACTGTTTTGAGAAATTAATCTCCCATGAGCACTGCGTAGTTCTCACAACGACATGCAAGTTCCAGTAGAAGATGGGATTTAGGATTCACCTCTCTCCTCAGAACTTCCTAATTACACATTTTACAGCATGTTTTCCTGATACTTTTTCACTTTGGCCAAGGAGATCACATCCAACATTCTTATCACAGATGGGGCATTCGATTTCAATCTGGGTACTGGCTGTAAAAGAAGCTGAGGAGAGAACAATTTCAGACTTAGTACAACTGCATCAAGGAGATAACAAATGATTTTGCAGTGGTAGTTGTGCAAAAGACAGTGCAGAAGACAGTACTGAAGAAGATAGTGTAGAGGGTACAGGAGGAAAAAGAAGGCATTTCTTCTACTCTGTATTAGAAGCAGGAGAAGTAGGAAGAAAGATGAAGGCACAGACCACCTTCAAAAAATGCAGAATCCAGGGCTAGGTTTGCCATATTCATATGGCAGGAAAGGCATAAATGAGTAATATGCTTAATCATGGGAATTTGCTTTTTGGCAAAAGGAGAAGCTTGAGCATGTAGATCTGGGGCTGGGTGACCACCTTTACATGACAAGTGGGGTTAGGTTCTTGGGATACGCTTTCCTAATGAAGTCTATATTATATGCATGTAAAAGTGGCATGAGCATGCAGTCATGAGTGATGTGTCACAAACTGGATCAAGGAGCCTGAATGCACCCTTAATTAAAGTCTGAAAAGTTCAGAAATCTAAATGAAAAAATGGATAGTAGAGGCTATTCAGAGCAAAAGGCATGTCTTGAGGGCTGTGGCAGTTATTCAAAGCAGCCATCAGTATGTAATTTTTGATGATTTTGAGAAAATGAAAATTATCCCAAAGCCCTACCTAAAATATTTGGCGATCCCTTATGCCACCACACTTGTACAGAGGTGCACTGCTGGTATTATCAGTGCCTTTACAAGCGGCCGGCGAGAATCACTGGGACCCCAGGAGGTCCTGGAGGCCTAGCGTTGTGCTACAAACAAAATAGAACAGAGGAAGTCTGGCAGACATTAGAGAATTACTGTCTAAGCTAACATCAATGAAAGCTTTGATGCAAGCCTCTTTCAGGGAATTACAATGAAAGGTAGAGTGACTGAAGCTGAGACAGGCTTAAACAGGCATTCAGATACAGTTAACGATAGAGATAAGAGACTTCAGGAGCTTGAAAGCAAGAACCTAAAAAATAGATAATTTGGAGAGTTGAGAAAGAAGATGTAACACTGTATTGAAAGAAATCTCAGACCAGACTGACATAAAGAAGAATGAATTCACAAAAAAAGTGCTAAATTCATGCAAAAGGAACTCTGAATCAAGGGAGAGAGAATTTCATGGGTATATATAGGTGGGACACCTCATACACATTGCAACCAGCTATGGTCTTTTGCTCTAGCACCCCTGGCTTTTGCATTGTGCTGTATATCGTACCAGTGAAAAGTAAATGAGCACTTAACAGGAATTATTAAACTGTGAACAAGGATATACCCCACTTAGATTCTATGATAAATGAGTGTGTAGTTCAGCACAAGAGCAGAAGCACTGATCAGAGATACGATGCCTAGGTGTGAAGACAGAACCCTAGATAAGCCTACCATTCAGCACATGGGGACGTATGCAACAAAAACATGGCAAGTGCAAAGAGCCAAAACACTGTGCTTGAGGCTTCCTGATGAGGATAAAGGAGCTGAGTGTCATGCTGCTGTACTAGGGCATGAGTTCCCTGCCTCTGTGTTACCTGGGAGCTGGTAGCCAGCTCTTCATGACAGATACCCACACATTTTTTTTATCCTGAGATTTGAGTGGGATATGGATCCCCTTCAGCAGAAAGAAAAGGTGGGCAGGTTTCCCTGATCCTGAGAGAATGTGCTAGCCACATAGGTCAGTACACACTAAGATCTCCTATTGCATTTCTGATAGAAAAGAAGGTTTGGAACATTTCTGTTTTGTGAAACATGTAAGTCTGTTGGTATGTTTTAGCCATGGTCTGAGAATACCTAGCAAGCCATGCCTCTAAGGGTCTGGGCAGTGGGACACCTGGCTTATATGCCAGCTAGGCAGTCCTGTAAAGAAGGAAGAAGCTGAACACCAATGTAAATAATTAAAAAAAGATATTCTCTAACCCACGGTATACTTACATAGAGACTATTAGAATTGTAGCTTTGCATTGCTTTGAGGAAGTTCTTCCAGATTTAGGAAGATTTGAGGATTTTAGGAGCTTCAATTCCTTCCTTGATCCTAATGGTTCCATTATCATCCTTTGTCTTAAAAAACACTAAGGAAATCCCCATTTCCTATACTCCTAAGGGTATTTTGATGTGTATTAAACAAGACATACTTCAAAGGCATAATCACAAAGTGTGTTTAATTTGCAAGTGGTTATTCCCATGTAGTCAAACTAGAAGTTTTAAAAGCCCAGACTGCACACTAAGGTTAATAACTGACATTGCAGTAATTCAGATCCTGGATGAAAAAAAGCTAGGAGAATTTAACAACAATAACTCTGAAGGAATATGTGAGGAAATGGTAGAAGACTAAAAAGAGCAGGAGAAAAAGCCTTACTGAGACATTAAACAGAGTAAGGGTTTAACCTGCAACCCTGCTAAGTTTGTAATCCCAGCAAATTTCAAAATTTCAAAATCAATAGAAGCCCATCTTTAACTGACTTGAAACCTAGGAAAGACAAATTGATTTTTCCAGTCATAGCCCTGTCTATTAGTTCTATATTGATGCTGAGGTATTCACCAGTGTGCTGGCTAAAAGTTTGTACTCTCTGCTGCCCGATTAGTTAGTGGAAAGTGGAAACTCTTTCCAAGGGCATTAATTAGCAGATAATATAAGAAGTGTAATCGTATGAAAGATATGCCATTGTCCTGTGATGTACAGGAAGTCTTAAAAGGACCTGAATTAAGCGATTTAGATGGGAGTCCTAGACTGAATGGATAATGGGAAAGCATCACAAGTATTAGATCAATAGGTATGGTTCCATCATAAAACCGCTTTGGCTGGAGTCAAAGCTAACCACAGTTCTTTGTATCTTCAGCATATAGTTCCTTTTTGTGATGGTCTTGTCACTTTTGCAGAAGTTAGCACAAAAATTCCCTCTTGCAGGTATAATGTATAACATCTTTGGAGAATGAAGTCACACAGAATATAAATGACATTTTAATGATGATTGCTGATCCACTTCTTTGCAGGCCATTGTAATGAAAGAAATTAGGAAATAATTTGTGAAGTTTATAGAAGATCCACGGCTTAGTCAACTAAGCCAAACTTTCAGCATTAGTATTTCAAACAAGTCAGACTACTCACAAATCATTACACGACAAATGTGAACTCAGTGAGAAAAATCTTAATCACCTCCTGAGGAGTTTCTAGCATCTGCCTCCTGGGAAAAAGACATGATGCAAATTACATTTCTATAGCAGAAAAAAATGGAAAAGATTTAATACAAAGGAACAAGCCAGTAATGCTATGAACTGCTAGAAAGAAAAAAATTAATCTGCTCACCATAGGTATTATTTCAGACATTTCTGCTGTCTCTCCTTATTCACTTGAAGAGGAGTGGCGGTCCTCCATTTTACTTACCATTTAAGCAGAGAAGTATGTCATCTTCAATTCAAATATTTAATGTAGAGCAGAACTGGGAAGAACAAAAGGTATTTTGAGTTTTAATCCTTATCAACTGTGAGTGCAGCCAGATCATAACGAATCACTTTGGAAAAGACTCCAATACCTGGATATACAGCTCAGGCAATTTATACATCTGTTCATGTATCAGTCTGAAACTCAACAATCCTTTTTTCTGTTTATGTCATAGGTGCCAGTAAAGAGTAGTTATGTGTGTAGCTGGACTCTCAACATCTCCCCAGTGATGGAAATGTTTAGAGTATTTTGCATGTAATAAATAAAATCAAAACCAGAACAAAGCAACAAAAAGCCAAATACGTAAGATTCTTAGTGGAAGCAAAAAATCTTTGGTGCTTTTATTTTGGAAACAAAAATGTTTTCCAAGCTGGGACATTGCAGTGCCTCCAAAATGCAACATGCTCTTCTGCAATCTGCCAGGAAGACGAATACAGAGCCAAGCTGTCCATGCAGACAGCTTGCTGTCGAGAGGGAGGGCCAATGAGTGTGAGAGACTGAAATGGTAAGGGTTAATGATTCAAACAATCGACCATTTGCAAAAGCAGAGGGTGCTTTGCTGAGATATGCAAGGTAACAGCCTAGGTGCAGAGGGTACACATACCTACCACCGGGGACTACAAGCTGGGTTTTGAGCCGGATAAAGGAGAAGACTGATAAGAAGCAGACCCTTTGGAGGTGGGATAATGCTTTTTATCATGAGGATTTCCACTCTTATATAACTGGCTCAGGTGTAAAAACTCCCCACCCTGGAGGAGGTATTGGAACATTCACATTCACACACAGGCCTGAAGGCATTCATCCCTTCTGATGGGGCAGAACTGGCTCAACAATGCTGATGTGAGAGGCAGCTCTCATGTCTTAGAAAATGTCATAAACCATCAAAGACCACGAAGTACCCCCAGATTAATTTCTGAGGCCTCCCACCAGAGGACTGCATGTGCTCCACAGCGTTACACCGGTGGAAAACTCCCCCTCCAGGGGAGGTACCTGGGCGTGTCCACCTGAGCATATTGAACACCCATTCAACATTGTGTTTCACAGGCTTTTCCCACCAGATCAAGACTACGGCCATCACTTTGAGCAACAGACAATGGAATTATAGCAATCAATTCTTATTGCTGGATCCACGAGTGGTGATATATTTCTACTCTTATGCTTTCTTTTTCTTTCTTTCTTTTCCTTACACATTTTTTCAAGTGTTATTTTTGTGCCTTTATATTGCTATATTTCTGCAGATAATAACCAAAATAGCTACAAGCCTCCTTTCCATTGGAATTAAAGTGTTCTGAAAAAAACCCCTGTGTATATATTTATAAACACTGGTCGTTTAGTTTTGGTTCACTTTAATCTGCCCAAGGGATCTATTAGTAACAAGAACCTCAGTTACCCCACCTTCAGGGGCAGGTCGTAACAGCAAGGATCCAGCATCTGTGAAATGGTATGACAGCCAGACAGGAGTAGCCTATCATGACACATCAGCTGTGATGGTTCCCAGGGATTCTTGATACCCACCAGACTTCTTGCTGAGGAACACAGTGTCCTGGGAATATGGGAGTCCACTACCTTTCCTGTAAAGCTGTAGAAATCTGGAGGTTCTGCAATCCACTTTCAGAGGATCCTGACAAAACACTTGTTTAGAGGCAGTAGGTGGAAATGCCTGTGGACTCCTATACTGAGTCGTTTCATCTGAAAAACTGCTGGACTGACACACCAGTTTGGGTGAAATTCAGTAGCCTTGATATCCTTCCAAGACAGGGGGAAAAATAAACTTGAAATATTTAATCTGCTTTAATTGCAAAGAGATCTAGGAAACCATCCCATCTTCATGTTTGGAAGTTGTGAAATGCTCTTCTCATCTAAGGAGGATACATACCTGTCACATTGTTTGAGGGATGCCTGAAAGACAGAAATAGTAATGGATCTGCAAAACTTTAATTCTCAAGTTAGAACCTTGTTGTTGCTCTGGATCTTCCTAGTAGTACAAAAAAAATCAATGAAATCTGTCTCACACATCCCAGTCCCTCCCAGAGCCCTTGAAGTGAATAGCAAAGAGAAGGGGTGGGGAACAGCTCACCCTGTAGACACCAGTGAATTGCAGAGGTGATAACAAAGCTGCAGCTCTCATATCAAAACCTTTTACCATCGGTGCAAGAATAATCTGCATTTCACATAATAAATCAATAGTTTAGTGTCTGTACTGCTGGCAATCTGCTCTGTAGAATCACATTCCAGCAACTGAGTTTGTATTAATTCAAGAAATAAATAAATGCACTTTCTCTCCTCCAGTTAAAACTGGATTTGCTAGCAAATACCCTAAACAGGCTCTGTAGAGATACAGGTCAGGACTACAGTCAGGGTCTAAGAGATGCCCTGATGGCTTTTCAAATTCAGTCCTCAAAAACTTCAGGTGATCTGCCATGTCATGGAAGTGTTCCTTGGTGAGGCAGCAACTGTCTTGAGGGGATTCCACAGCAAGGACCCATCTCATTTCCCTTTGCACATCTGGATCCACAAATTAAGCACCTGTGGAGGATGGCATGTCTCATGCCTGCAGTCTGATCCAGTGAGCTCATGAGCTCACCAATCAACAGGACCCACAAAAACAAGCAGAAAGGCAAGCAGCATTGTGCTGGATAAAGAGCTCTCCTTGGGTACTGCTGTTCCTATTTTCAAGCATAGCTCATTACGACAGATCTCCCAGGGTTCCAGAAACATTTCGGGGGGAAGTTACATGGCCCTCTGTGTTGTACACGTACCTGTCTTTTTCCCTTGCCTTAGTAAACTGAGTATTTATCGTGGGAAGAGGAGAGCTTAAGCACAAGAGTCATCTCACTTCATCTAGCAGCAAGGATGATGGACTGCCAGTTTCAGCTATGAAATTATTTGATGTGGATTGAAAACAGAGAACCTCACAGTCTTGTGATGGGAGTCAGCCACTGAGTGCTGCTACACCATACAGGACACTTCCTCCTCTCTCCTGTCCTGAGGCTGCTGCCCAGCCTGGTGACACGAGCAGTGACTTTGGAAGGGCTGTTGAGGTGGGAACCACAACTGGTTGACCCTGGGAGTCAGGAGACATCTTGACCCATCTTTGTCCTTGTGCCACTATAAGGAGAAAGGTCAATTTTAAGACATATCCTCCCTTCAGTTTTATCTCTTCACTACTTGAGACACACCCTTCCATCCAAAATTTAGGCTGTGCCACATTCAAGGTCTTTGTGTTGATCTAGCCATAAAACTGTTGCTTTCTGAATAGTGAGGTTCTGCCAAATCTTTAGTGCAGGTAAAAATAGATCAGCACTGTGCAGATAGGCTGAAATCGCACTTCTCTTGTGCCATTTAAGATGTTAATCAGATAGACTTTTTACAGGCTTGTCTTTTAAGCAGAAGCATTCATATTGACTTCTGAATCCTGAGTCTCAAATCATTTCCCAAGGCTTCCTTCATGCCCCGAATCCCCAATTATCTTCTAACCAGCATAACTGCTGTCATTGCCCCTGATAATTTTTTTGCCCTCCTTTCTTCATTTCCCTTACATTTCAGAAGCAGTGCAGAAATGCAGGTGCAGGATAAAATAAGTTTGATTTACTGTGACAAATAATGCAAGGAATTTCTTTCATGGATTATTCATTTTATACTGAGTGCAATAATAATCTCATTTTTAAAAAATTACCTGAAGCTGCAGTATTTGCAGTTTGCTGTGTTAGAAGGTCAGAGAATCTTGCTGCATAATTTAGGCCCTGTTTGTCACAGATTGGACAGGTTCTTTTCCATTGGAATTATGGGGAAACAGATAATTAGCAAGATCTATGGTAACTTCAAGGTGGTTACTGAATGGAAGCTGGCTTGTAGCAGACACTAAAGAAAGGGGCAGTGAAAACTTAATTAGCATTCAAAAATACTTTAAACAAGGGATGTCACAGTCTGAGTAAGAAGAGGGATACTTATTCTTCCATCTGACTGTATAGCTACATAAAATACGCATATAGGTGATAATAGGCTATATTACACACAAAAGAAGACAGCCATAATAAATAAAGAGGACATTTAATTGTACATGCATCTTTCAGCTTTGACAAATACATCTTGAACTAATCTGCATCCCACAAGCCAGGTTTGGGGACTGAAATTATGATGAGTTAATGGATCAATTTTATTCACTGCTGGCTATTTCCAGAAGCCAGCAGACAATTAAATTTTATCCATATGTGGATGTAGGAGAAGGCTCATGTTTAAAGTGATAATTAATGCAACATGGCAATTAATGCAGTACCTAAAGATGACAAAGGTGAATGGTACCAATAGAGATTAAGGAATTTCTGAGGTTACAATGTGAAGAGAGACCAGAAAAAAATCTTGCAAGAATAAGCACTAGAGACCTTGACCACTCCTTTCTTTGCTCATGGCTACCACAAAGTACCATCTTTTGTTTGCTTTAATATAATATTATCTGAGATGGATTTAGCTGGGTTAACAATTACAAACTATTGTTCTGCTTCAGACAATAATTATGTGACATTTTGCTACAGGTATAAAAGTGATGAAAGGTTTGACAAACAGTTTGACCATATGATTGACCTAAAGAGATTTAGAGAAACATTTTCATCAGCATGGTAGTTCAAGGTATACAGTGCTATTACAAGTTAGATGAAGCATGTGACTGGGAAAAGCCACTGAGAATTCACCAAGGGCAAACTGTACTTGACAAACCTGATTGCCAAAGTAACCTTCTTGGTGGACATTGTCTACCTGGATTTCTCCAAGGCTTTTGATACTGTTTCCCACAGCCTGCTCCTGGAAAAACTGGTATGTGGGGCTCTAGACAAGTGGTCTGTGCAGCGGATAGGCAACCAGAGAACAGTGGTAAATAGCTTCTTTTCAAACTGACAACCTGCCACAAGTAGGTTCCCTCAGGGATCAGTATTGGTCCCGATGCTGTTTTATACTTTCATAAGTGATCTGGATGATGGGATCAAGTGCACCCTGACAAAGTTTGCCAATTATACCAAACTGAGTGAAGAAGTAGACACTTAGAAAGGGAGAACCACCTTGCAAGAAGACTTGGATGGGCTGGAAGGCTGGGCTAACATGAACCTTATGAAGTTTAATGAGGACAAGTGTAAGGTCTTGCACTTGGGAAAACAGGACTGGAGGTCAGTCTGGGTTGAGGAACAGCCCAGAGGAAAGGGACTTAGGGATCCTGGTGGACAAAAACCTCAATATGAGTGAGCAGTGTGCTGCTGTGACAGAGAAAACCAACAGGATGCTGGGTTGCATCAACAAGGGCATCACCAGCCTTTATGACACCATAAAGAAGTCATTATCCCATTCTGCTCAGCAGTTGTCAGGCCACACCTGGAATACTGTGTTCAGTTTTGGCCCCTGCTATACAAGAAAGGTGTGGACAGCTTGGAGACAGTCCAGAGAAGATCCACAAAGATGATCCAAGCATTGGGAAGCCTAGTGTGAAGAAAGGCTGAAAGAACGGGGTTTGTTCAGCCTTGAGAAGAGAAGGTTTAGGAGAGACCTTAGCATCGTGTTCCAGTGTTTAAATGATGGCTACAAAGAAAATGAAGATCAGCTTTTTACAAGGAATTACGTTGAAAAGATAAGGGGTAATGGGTACAAGTTACTTCTGGGGAGATTCCAACTGGGAGCAAGAGAAGAATTTTTTACCATGAGAACAATCACCCATTGGAATAATCTCCCCAGGGAAGTGGTAGATTCAGCTGACAGGCTGCTGGGCCAGCCTGTCTAGACTGTGCTTCTGCTGAGAAAGGTTGGACCAGATGATCCTTGAGGTCCCTTCCAACCTGGTATTTTATGATTCTATGAAAAACCGTGCCTGGTCTCTGCTTGCCCTAATCAAGGTCCACAAAGAGCTGCTAAAACAACAAAGGATGAATTTTCTTGCTTCTACAGGAACGATTCCAAATAAAACTCTTTCTAGCAACAGGCAGCACTTAAACATGCAGGATCACACTGAATCCAAAACTATAGCCAGCTGAATATCAGTGTGGCATATTTTATTGAAGCAATGAGGCTACAGGGAAGAAAGAATGGCTGTGTTCCCATACCACTGCCAACACTGTCACATGCTGATCTTAACTTACATGTTATAATTTGTTTACTCACCATTATCCAAATTTTGATTTAGATGACAGTAATGTAATTTTGGACTTCAAGCTCATCATGTTCCCCTGCTTCAGGCCAAAGACAAAGCAGAACATTTGGTTCCAAACTGCTAATCGCTTTTGCTATTTTTACTCAAAGGTCTGGTATAAAACAAATAAATATGCCAGAATGACATTTGTTTCCTGCTTATATGCACTTGTTTAAAGGGAAACTTCATATTATTTTGACTTTAGAAAATCTTCTAAAGCTCTCTTCTGAAGCTACACAAAGTGACTTCAGCTAAAGGTGGACCAGCCATAGATAATTGAGTTCACAGGTCTTGCAATAGATAAGACTCCTTAATTTTTAAATGCTTTTAGGCTAATTGCATTATTTAATCATTAGGAGTGCTTTGTATTTACAGAAATCACCATTTGGTGTGCACACAAGCTCATGGGGAGTAATGACGCTCTCTGTCCCCCTCCCCATGCACCCACACCCCTCAGAGGCAGCTCTGCAGTCCACTGCCCTCTCAGGAGCAAGGTTGCAGCGTATCACTGCTACAGTGGCATTGCCCTTTCCTCCATCTACACTACAGGTTTGCCACCTCTGTCCAAGAACAGTGTAATAATCTGAATCTTACACCTGTGGGGGACTAGTTTTTTTTGCATAAAGACCAGATGGCACAGCCAGGAGAGAATTAAATTGAAGAAGAATGATAAGGAAGGCTGGTACACGGCAGAGACTCCCACTGTGGGAACGTGCACTCTAAGGGCTTCCCTTTACCAGTGGTACAAGACCATTAAAGTCACTAAAAAACCAAAATCTAAAATATTCTAATTCAGAAGCCACTGCAAAGTGAATTAATATTCAGCTTTTTTATGGAAGGCGAAGGTGAATTAATCACTGGACTGGAAGAATATGCTTGTATAGAGACCAAAATTGTGATGATTGCTTTTGTTGTGACCAAACAGTAGAGCAGATCTGTTCTGGAACATACACATCGGATAGTTCTGAAGGAGTTCAAAGACAATCAGCCAGGAAAAAAAAATAATTTTAAACTGAATTTAGATTTCTTCAAGAAGGTTATATGACAAGAAAGCTCTGAGTCCACAGTCAAAAGACAAGAAACTTTGTTATGGGATCTTTTATTTCAGATGTGAAGTGAAAGAAGCTATGATATATGGGGAAAATCCAACAGAATGTAACAAAAGAGAAAAGAAAGAAACAGATAATAATATAATTTGTGAAGTGAACATAATTAATAAGAGAGGCTAATAGCATGTCTCTGGGCAACATGAAATGAGAAGCTTTTTAAAAGTATGGTAGAAACAAATGAAATCCCAGCAATAATACAAGCCCATTACTAGAAATCATAATGCCATCAATAATGAGACAGGAAATGCAGGAGTGTCTAATAAATAAATCCCTGTTCTGTTTTCTAAATGAAACTAGAGGAAATGCTGCTTTCACATGAAGATGATGAAGTACTCAGTTAAGAGCTCAGAAAGATATTAAAAAAACCCAGACCTTGTATGGAGGATAAATTGTTTCAAATCAGCAGGCCTGAGTAACTTATACCTAAAAATTTCAGCAAGCTGATCTTAAAAGAGTTGTGAGGTTTTCCAGGTCTCTAGCACAGGTATTCTCTAGGCAATCAGTTCTAGACAAAATAGTATTAAACCAAGATGAGGTTCAGTTAATTATGACAACAAATATGATTCTGTAATAATCTTAATTACATGTGTGGAAATAATAAATTTAGCTGATACATGTATTTGGGTGAAGCAGGGTTTTTTAAGTAATTTCTCTTACTACTGCCTGGCACAATTAATCCTACCACACAACATCAGTGATGTATGCATTGAATGGATTAAAATTAAGATAATAGACAGATCTGTGAAAGTCAGCAACAATAATATTGAATGTTGGCACCATCTGTGAATGTAGGTGTCTTACAGAATCTTGTGTCATTCATTGGCATAGAAGAAAATAAAAATACAACCACTGATAAAATGCTGACTAACATAAAGATTGGGTTGACCCCCCCGCCCAAAGAAATTGAGGTATAATACAGCAAATATGAAATTATGAACAAAATAGGAAAATCAGATTCAAAGTCAGTTAGAGGTACCTTGACAACTGTGAATAAATTTTTTAATTTACAGTCTCTGTGGTTTTCTCACGTGTCTATCCCAAAGCAGTAGTCAGAATATATCATCCTCCATACTCTTTCCTGAAAGCATTGAACAAATCATCAAAATGTGTGCCCTCTGTTCCTTTTCCCCAACAAAAAATGAAAAGGCAGCAATCTTTTCTTTTTGAAGGACTTCTGATGTGGGAGGATACAGTGCTGGTCTTTAAACCATGACCAGGATTCATGCCAGCAATCAAGATGAGAGATGCATCTGTGCTGTGTTCCAGCTAGGAAGACTGACTGCAATGATTTCTCATTTAGTTTCTTTCGTGCTACCTAAATGCTTACCAATAAGCCAATGTGGTTTATGCCAAAAGTATATTCAAACTTTATTGATTAAACTGTCCCAGCATTTGGTCCAGGGTCAGGTTAGCTGTACTGAGAGGATATCCTTCACTTACTTGAGTGGTGGGAAGTATAAGCTATGACCAGCCATAAGTTAAAATGAATGGGCAGTACAGATCAAGAACTGCAGCCCAGGACTGACTGACACAAAACATGCCTTGAGACATCTTGGGGTTTTTATCTTTTTCCCTTGCTCTGACATTTTGAAGGAAGGAGTTTAATCCCATTTCCCACAGCCCGTGTTGGGCTGACTGGCAGGTTCCCATGGGAAAAGAAAGATATCACCAGCTGTTGCATTCTCATTCCAGATGTTCTGGAAAAGAAAGGCCAGGCTTCATGACACCTACCCACAGAAGACTATGCTGGGTGGTGTAATGAAGTGTGATTTTCTTCACCCGTATGTGTTGTTTGAAGCCCAAAGAGAGAAAAAATACAAGAGGCAGACTATTGTACATGAACTAAGTTGAAAGTATGTTGTCCTACCAAACTGCTTGCTGATTACCAGCCATGGGCTCTCCATGTGTGCTCTGCTGATCTGTCATAAGCAAGACATAGTAAACAGCAATTGATGGTGGATCTGAATAGTAGGGTTTATCTAAGAACCAGTAAGATTCAGGCTTTTTGCCTCACCCTCACTGGCTCCCCCCCAGTGTTATGCTCACTTGTTCTTGACTTCCCTTTTGCACAGGGTGAGCACTGCTGGCCCAGGAAGGTTGGGCAGAAAGACGCATCAGTTCCTGTTATACCACTGCTGGTAGGCATCACCCATCAAGGTCTCTGGGTACCCCTGACATTCATTCGTCTACCTGATTTTCTGGATCTCCACCCTCCTCCACGATCTTTCCCCCAACCAAGGTCTTCATCCCCATCCTGGGGTGGTTTCTTTTTTCCCAGAGTCAAGACAGCTGGTGTGCAGGAGCACACATATAATCAGCCCTATACCTGGTGGTCCTGTCTCATGTCCCTTTATCAATAGTGTTGTTCAAGGCATGCTACATGCACTTTCTAGAGCTGATGTTATAAAAACATGCTACTAACCCTTATGAACTGGAGCTAGAAAGCAATAGGCTTCTGCTTTAGAGTTCAGAAGTTCAGCTTTGGGCATTCACTCACACACATGTATGCATGTGTTGCCTGTCCACATTCATTTAAGCTCTTTTTCTTTCCTGCAAGTAGTAGTACTACCTAGTACAAGTCAAATTTTGCTCTGCATTGCTTTCATCATTATCCTACTGGCTGACTCTAGGCAACTCTACAGCCAAAAGACACTTCTCAGTGCTTAATCCTGACTCCACTCCATCCCCATGTGGCCTAAACCAGGAAATGTTGCTATGGGACTGGAGGTAGAAAATACCTGGTTTGAATCTTCTGCTAAACTCAAAGAAGAAGCTCTGCAGTTAGCAAAGTCTGACATAATCTTCAGATTGTGCATTCTCAGGAGGAGAAATGAAGAAGCAGGAATTAGCCTTCATGTTTTAGGTCTGTTATCAGCAGTTTCTAGGGGAGAAATGAATGATGACTTTGCTTTCTCAGTGTGTTCTTGTAACCCCTTATTTCCTTTCATTATTTGCCAGTCATCATCCACAAGATTTTTCATCATTGTATTTTTTCTTCCAGTAAGAATTTTGACTAAACTGGATGAAACGTGTCTATAAAATTCAGATGAGACATATAATGAATACAGTGCTCTGGCATGTTTCTAATATGTATGTTGAACAAAGATATCAGAAACTCAGATAAGTATAGGTGGTAGCATAGTATTTCAATAATCTTAACTTCTAATAACCAAATACAGTCTATATAATAACTTAAATAATCTTTTACAAATTCCTCCCTTGCCACTAAAATGTAGACCTCATCAACTGAAATTTGGAAACTGACCAGCATGAAGAAACATTTTGCATGCAGCTCCATGTAGTAGAAGTTTGTGCAACTGTAGTTGTCACAAACAGGATCTAATGAAAAAGAAAATAAAGAAATAAATAACACCTTGCCTAAATATCTTCAGATTAACACATGCTATTGAATCAACAGGTCTCACTAACAAATGTTAGTGAAAGAACTGTAGAATGACTCATGCCAATGAGACAGATGACTGAGTATCAATATCAAAATTTTGAAGAGGAAAACAAAATCACAGGAAGCCTAAGGATGCAATCCAGAAATGTCTGAGTTTTCTCTAAGTTTGTAGTCAGTAAAGAGAACTGAAGATGCTACTTTCTTTGCTAAAATGAATTGTCACAAAACGTAGCAGATGCCAAAGTATCAATGGGTTCTAACAGCAATTGAAAACACTAATGTAAGAAAGACTATTACTTAACCACAGAGCTGTCATTCAGGAAATGCAAGAACATGAGGAAGTATCACTGGTCTCTTTCCTTACGATTATGTTCCTGTTTATCCCAGATACTAGGAAATGTGAACACTTGGTTTGATCTAATAGAAGGAATCTTAAATTCTTGTTATGTTCCATACCTCTGCAGAGAATCTATGTAATATTTCAATGAATTTTACTTGTGAAAACAAATAAAAAACCAGGTCAAGTGTCATGGGAAATACCACAAGCTGTTTTGTGCTTTGCAAAGGGACAGGACTTTCTCTATAACTAATTGCACACCAAGCAGGCAGCAAAGTAAGCTTCTTGGGGAACAAATGATCCAAGAACAGTTTAACTATATCAGGATTACATACTCCAGGGATTTAGCTGAAGCAGAAGGATTTGCATGGTGTGAAACTCCTGAGAAATCTCTCCACAAAAGCATGTTTTTCTTTCTTTCACATGCTGTGCGGTCCAGCAGCTGCTGCTCAGTGTTTGTATTTTTTTCAGCAATCCAAATTATTGAAAGGTACTTCTCAGTCCAAAAGCCAGCTACATTCTTAATGAGCTCTGCATATTTTTTTAAAGTGTAGTGTCGGAGGAAATGGTTATTCAGAAGGGTTAGGCAGTGCTCCTATTCTGTTGTTGAAAGGTGGGGACTTGTAGTGCAGAGATTACTTCTGTTTTCAAAAAGTGATGCAAGTACACATATTTGTTGAGAATATTGATAGGATTGATAGGATAACATGATGGGAACCTTGGCCACGCACCTTCAATTGCATTTTGTTATCTATTCTGGAATCTATAGGCATGGCAAAGTTGGTCAACAGTGCTTGATGTATTGGCAGTTCTTTGACGGGTCTGGATAACCAGTATAATGTGGGCTTCATTCACCCCCCATTTGCTTTAGGTCATGCATTATTCTCCAGTTCATAGCTTCATAAAGCTGTGGAATAGCCTTTCTCTAGGAGAACTTTCAAAAAAAGGACATAGTAAAAAGGATTAGATGTAGACATAAATATGATAAATGGCTTGCTAGAAACTACATTAAATAGCTGTGATATCAGCCCAGAGATGAGTTCTGCAACAATCCTATTGCAAGCCTGTGTGGATGAATGATTCACTATGTGCTTGCTTTTCGTGGACATCATTTAATGGAACATCCTATGTCACTTGTCATTTGCACTCCATATACAGAAGACTTGTGTGTTGCTGTTACCATTTCATCTCACTTTTCTCATTCTCCTATTAAATGATGGGAAAAGAAATCAGAAAAAGTACAAGTTGTGCCACCCACTCCTTTCTGTAGCACTTTGTCCATACTCTTTTGACTGTCCCTATTGTGTGTTGGATTTTTTTTCTTTTGTAGTTTTTGTTGGATTTGTTTGTTGTCTAGTCTTTGACTAGTTTTTTCTCACTGTGCTTCTCTGCACTGTAATCCCCCCGAGGGCAATTCTTGATACTCAGCTTAGTGCTGAGTCCTGCATCAAGATCCAGAGTGCTCGATCATAAGTTATGCCTGCATTTTGTGCAGTGGATCTGTTTTCACAGTACTCCAGGGACCCTCACTGTAAACCAGCCTAGAAGGTAGATTCATGGATGAAATGCCCCCTGTCTGTACAGAGTTACTCTATATGGAGTTAGTCCTTGTCAGAACTCTGCCTACTACTGCAAACAAAGTACATACAAAACTTTAAAAAATAAAGGTTCCATCGGGAATGACTCCTGCTGTATATTTCCAAAGGATGTGTCTTCTAAATACAAACTTTGAACATTGTTATATTATAAGTTAAGAGACCCATGTATTTTTTTAAAGAACATTTGTTTGACAGTAAGTATTGCAGAGATGAAAGAATGAAATAGGGGACCAAGCTGCCATGATGGAACCAAACGAAGACTACCAATTCTAGGTGCCTGTGGAAAAGAAGTCATAACAGGAAAGAAATAGCACTTCCTTTGACAGTGACAGCAAAGATTTGAAAATAGGAACAGAAAGCGTACTGTCAAGATGGCTTTATTATAGCCTGTTTGGGGATCTTTATCTCTTAAGTTGCTTGCAGCAATGCATCTCATTTAGCTCCTCAGCCTTGCTGATGCACAGCGCTTGACCCTGTGCCTTGGAAATGTACTTGCTATCAGTCAAGCTTGTTTGTATTAATGTAGACCACTTTTATTTATCACAGTAATATACTTCATTTATATCCTTCAGTTGAGCTTTGTTCTCAGATTGACCCAGATGTCTGTATACTGTGCATGAAGCTATTGTTGCTTTTGTGGCTTACATTGACTGAAGAGCAGACCTGAAAAGACACTTGGGGCCAGCCTGTGTGGAAAAAAACCCCCAAACAGAACAGACATATCAAGTTACAGTTAAATCCAACCACATTATTTACAACATCTCAGACAATGCTTTTACACCTCAAGGCATTTATAGCAATTACTCAGAACAGAGTATGTATTATTTTAACCCCTGGTTATAACATATTTGACAGCTTGCATTGTGGCATGGTAATCATCACTAAAGCTATCCTGAGTCCTGCTTCAGTGTTTGGGAAGTGAAATGAGAAAGCCTCAGCCAGTAATCCCAGTTTGCAAAACCAGCAGGTTTTATTTGGCTCTGATTACTCACCTAGCATACCTTCAGTGATTTATAAATAAACAAACCCAACAGGCTTTAGTGTTCATGGCATAAAGCTATCTGAGAGCAACCCGTGCAGGTATTGGCTGACCCCTCTTGCTCAGTATATGATTCAGTCCCTTATGTGAGATCACTGGACTGGAAAGGCATGTCAGATTAAAGAAGAGTAAGAAATGCTCCATACTCTCTTTTTGTAAAGCTTTCATAGCATTCCATCGATGGGAAGCCTGCTTCTTCCAGACTATGGATATTACAGGGCTATTGCTAGAAACCAAATTACTGAGATGTAAGGAGTTACCAGCTGGCAGATAAGCTGTGCTACCTAATTGCATGAATGCTCCTTGTCTGTTACAAGTGCAGAGTAAAATGTGTGAGCTGGAATTATTAAGGTGGTTTGTATAAGAAGTAAGTATTTTATTTTACTGAGCCTCATCTCAATGCTACTTATACAAATTGCAACTCTGACCTTTGCAATGCATTTTGTTCCACCTATGGATTAGGTGACATATACACATACAGCCAGCCACTGTAGCTCAATGACAAATGTAAATCTGTGGAAATTAATTATGGAAACTCAATTGCTTGTGATTATCTTCCCATATCTGATATTTTGTACAGGTTGTGTCAAAAACTATAAGAAAGAGGTATGCTTTGAAATTAGGAGAACTGAAGCTGTTTGTAAGTTTGAATAGGATTTCCATGCCTATAACCTGAATTGTTTATGGATTCAGGGTTATGGGAAATATAATTGTGACTTGAGAACACAAACAGGATATCATTTATTAAGCTCATCCTACTCAGTGTATTGGCTACAATGCCAAACATCAGCTCTTTTTTTTATTTTTCTATTTTTTAATCCTTTATCTTGGCCTTGGTAGGAGGTTCGCTGCTATAGACTGGAAGATGACTATTAGCAGATCTAAAGTGATTTTTCTATTTGATTTTCCACTCCTGTATGTTTATCAGTCTTATTTATTGGTTTGCAAAGTTCTTGAAGAAACCAGTGCTGTGCTCCTGGAAATATCTTAGTCAAAACAGTCTTGAGACCTTTCTACCTCTGCACAGTTGGTTGATGTGATATATGACTACACCTCCTGCAAGGGCTTTAGACTTCACAGATGAACAGTACCTATAAAAGAAGTGAAAAGAGAAAGCAAAAAGTGGAGACACTCAATTGCTACAGCACTTTTCTTAAGCGAAATCCTAGGGGCCAGATTGTATGTCACTCCACATTGTGTTCACTGAAGTTACACCACTGGAAATTGTAAAGCAGATGTAATTTGCTTCCAGCTCTCAGTACAGCAGCACTTTACATTACCAGCCACTGCTGTTAGGGGCCATTGAAGAATCCTGCAAGAGAGGCTTTTCTCCCTCCCTTAAAGGTATGAAATTGTCTCCTGAAAGAAATGGTACAAGTGTCATTGCATGGACTTTCTCTCATTAGCTGAGCACTGGGACAGGCTTGAAAATGTATAGCAGCCTGGTAACCTGGGAGTCTCCTCTGGCTCTAATTTCTGTGATCAGGCAGAAGAAGGATAGAGACGATATTGAATTATGCTCATGGCACAAGGATTCCTGGAGCTGATTGCCTCTCCCAGGAAAATGTCAGTCTAAAAGGTTTTCCAGTACCTCTCACTAGCAGTTTTGACATGTGAAATTCAAATGTTTCTCTGAGCTCTAGCTGATGTTGCTGATAATATTTGTTATCAGAAATGTCAGGATACTGTCCCAGTTGCTTCATTACTGAACATTTTTTTCATGACCTTCCACAAGATTATTGGTCTGCAGTGGTTTATGAAAATTCATAGGGTCCAGCATGGGCTTCCTGTGGTGACAAGACAAGCAAATGATTGGAAATACTCTATCTCCACCAGTCATACGGTCAGCAATACCACGACCCTTAATACAACTCTTCTGGAGTTGCTTTTGTCTTGTTTTCTCTCTTAAATCTTTGACCTAAGCAGTTCAGGCTGAATGCTTGGGATGCCTTTCTGATAGGTTTTGGGGAGTTATATTTAAGTGCTTGCAATCTAGGGAACTCCAGTACAAAAGCTTGTAAACCTGCCTCTGGACACATTCGGACAGACCTTTCAAAACAAATGAGAAAGAGGACCTCTTTCATTGTCCACTTTACTCCAGGCAATGTTACTCATATACTGGTTGATTCTGCTTTGCAAAGATTCAGATACCACTTGAACACTTCTTTGAAAATTCTGAGCTAACAGCAGTGAAAGGGGAAGGAAAATACTTCTTTGATGACTGTGTCTTAAAATACTGTTTGTCAGAGTGGTAAAGAACTTGAGAACCTATTTCCTCTCATCTTTTCTTTGAGATGGCCATGTGCACTTCTTCAAAGCTGGTGTTGAAACCACCACTTTAGTTTAACTTAGTTTTGCTTCACTAGGATGACAAACACATGTGTTTTAGAAAAACATCCTTAGCAACTGGTAATTTTTTCATCTAGATTTGCTTTCCTCATGTCCCAGCAATAGTACAGGCTGATCTCCTGCTGCTGATACTGACTAGAAGTAATAGATGTTTTCACCTGTCTTTTATGGGGTTTTCTCAGATCCAACAAAAATCTTAGACGTAGGAAATGCGCAAAGAGACATCTATTATTTTATGGTACTTTCTTAATTCTAACCATTATAAAAGCTTCAGTAACTGTGCCTATATCTTTTTTGGCAAGCTAATACAATCAGCCCTGCTAGTTCAGCTCATTGATTATCAGTATGGGAATATCATATTCCGATGAAATTGTTAACGATTAATAGGGTACAGTGCTGAAATATTAACCCATTTTGTCTCTCCAGGGCATTATAATCAACAGATTGAGTAGGACTTAAAATGTATGTGTGGAGAGTGCTACAGTACATAGCACACCAAACTATGACTTAAAACACACTCTGAAGAGATCTATTCTTTTTATATGCAATATGTAACTGGAATGAGAATTGGAGACAGAATGTTTACTGATCTTTCACATGAAGATGTAAAAAAAGATGCCTACTACTGCACCATCAATTGTTTTATTCTGCTACTCTGGAAGAGATGTGAGTTATAAAGGAAATACTACAGTGAACTTCCCATGTAGATGAGCTAAATTGAAAAAGAACTCCCACCAGATCTGCATATTATGCAGATCGCCTTATTCGCATCTCTCATATGCTTCTGCACAAACACCAATCTTCCTGCCCTTAACTGTCTCGCCATTTGCTACTTTAATCAGTAAAATAAATTCTAGTGTAATGCACGAACCTTTAATGAGATTCCACATTTCACCAATCATTATAGCAGCAGCTATAAGAAAGGCCCTCTTTTGTTAAGAAAACCAAAATACAGCACAGCACCCTTCCAACAGCCAAAAGGAGCTAGTTATGTCTCCAGTATTGTGTGTCTGCCATTAAATTTCTCTTTGGAAGGCCCCTCCTAAGGTATAAGCCAGAATCAGAATACCTGATATGTTAGCTGCATCATTTTGCTGATAGCTTTTGTTTTGTTTTAGAAGACAGCTTCAGCCATCTCTGTGTACCTCTAGGCTGATTTTTGTCTGATTCTTTACAAAAAGTGGATGAGGTGAACATCCTAGATAAGAAAAGATTTTATCTTTCTTGCCAGCTTCCATCTCTGCAAGTTACTGAGGCAGCCAGATAATCCTGCAAAAAATGAGGTAAATCATAAAGAACATCACAGTTTGAATGGGTTTTGTCTTTCATTTACCTGACAGTGCCTTAGATGTGTTCAAATGCCATTATTTCTGTAATGTCCATCACACACAGTTCTGATAATTAAAAGAGATTTCTTGCCCTTAACCTCTCGTTTTCACAGTGAGTGTGTTAACATGAAGCATTACCCAATTGTTAAGTCTAGGTATTGATTATTTCAAGCTGTACATGGACTAATATTGTTTTCCTTCTGGACAGACTAATGTATTTGTCCACAACAAAGGACAAACAGATGTACATCTTTTCTTTGGAGCTCAGAGATTAATTTTTAGAAGGAAACTAGACAAAATGTCTTCCACTGCTGTTAAGCAGTTTCTTTCTTTGTTTTCTTTCTTCTCCCACTGAGGGGACCAGTTATAACACAATACTTCTATTTTTGCCACAAGAAAGGTAGGGATCCTCTGCTTCAACAGAGGAGGAAACACAAGCTTTGTAGAACAAAGAAAGCTTGTGCACTTTTTATTAAAGACTGCATTTTACAACTGAAACATAACCTGCAGATAAAATAGCTGATATGGCTATTTTGCTGGTTGTTAAAGAGTTTATACTACATTAAATTGACTCCCATGGGTTTAATTTTTCAGTGCTGTTACAACCACCAACCTTTCTTATTGAGAAGGTCAATAGGCACAATGTGAAGTCTTGTAAATCATTGCCTTGCTATTTTTGTAACATATAATATGACCCTTTTCACACACCTGAAAAATTATAAACCAGAGCACATACTGTATATCAAATAAATAAATCAGCTGCTATAAATACAGTCTTTCTTTTGGTTCTGGACAGATTAATTCTACTGCATTTCATATGTTTTAAGTTGTTTTTGGCTTCACAGGCAAGATCTGCTTTTGTAGTCAGAAAGCAGAGACCCTGGATTTAATCTATTTTAAAAGCTTAACAGAAACAAAGTGACACTGAAAGAATATTTTAAAATTATTCCACTAACAGCCTTAACAACTGTAAACATTAAATAAATTAAGGGATTATATTGAAAAAAAAATCTGGTCAGCTGATAGAAACTTTTAAAGTGAAATTTTGAAAAGGAGAAAGAACAAGTGAGAATTAAGCTTAACAGTGACCTGATAACCTATTTAGTGCTCTGGGGATGCCTTTTTCCATACGTGTATTCACTAGCCATGTTTCACAGGCAAACTGAAGTTCTTGATGTGACATCTGGGAAACTGACTTACTGAAGGATATGTTTTATAATGGAAAACTGTAGTGTTATAAGGAAAAAGTTGTTTTAACCAGGAGACTGTTTATTCAGCTACACAGAAAAGTAGGATTTTTTACTTCATATCCTTGTGTGGTTTTACCTCATGTTCTTCATGCCTATTACCATCTGCATATCAGGTCCATGCTTACAATCTTCTGCATCTGTCAATAGTGAGAAATTGACGTCCATGGTCCTAGTCCTCTGCCTCTGCTGTTGGAGGAAAAAGAACTGATCAGAGGCATTTGAAGGGGAACATATGTAAGAAAGGCAAATTATTAGAATTAAAGTAACATAGCCAATTTAAAACAAAACAAAACAAAACAAAAAAGCTGCAAAAGCTCTGAGACCTGTGAGTCTTTGTGTGTCTATGGTGTCAGCTCCACCCTGCAGAAGACTTTCCTCAAAATATCCCTCAGTCACAGTCCACAGTGAAGTGACTTTGGCATTGGACACTGCCAGTATGGGTGGAGGAAAGGAGGAGATGTATTTGTTGCACATGTCTTTCCCAGTGCTAGCAAATTCCATGTTGTGCAGCTGAACCAATGATGAGATGTCCCTTGAATTTCAGCTGGGTGAGTGTTGTACAAAGGCTTCATAACTGTGTTCCTGTGATGACCTGATTATGCTGCTACTGATTTTGCTGAAGAAGTTTAATATGAGAATTTGTTTGTTTCTTATTTACATTTTTATCTATTTTATCATGTCTTCATCACCTTATTCTAATGTTTCTTTTTTCTTCCTTCCTCTATTTCATCTGTCCCAGATTTTTACAGTATTCATTGTTCATTATTCATGGTTCATTCTTCTTGCAGTTTTCAAGGACTGAAAGTCCAGCAAGAATGTAGTGCAGAACAAACATGAGGTTGTTAGACCAGCAATGAATGGTCTTACAGGGTCCAAGACAACCGGGAAGTGCTGTTTATTGGTGAGATAGTATTTTACCTAGCTCCATGAAAGAAATTAAATTCGAAGTACAGTGCTTCTTGCATTGACTTGTATCCTTGTACAAGGCCAGACAAAATTTGACATGACATAAAACACTTTCCCATGAAAAGAACTTGATGTATCTATAGATCATGTCTAGACTGACAGCCAAGCTATGATCTGTACAATTCCCTGATATAGACTTACATTATTTTTTTAGAGAACACCTTTTTTTTGTATGTGGTAAGTTATAACTGACACTGTCCTACAAAAAATTTATTCAAGTTATGCTACAACTGTAATTAGAGAAAAGGTACTGCTTCTTTGCTGTGGTTCATTTGATGTAAGGGCCAAAAAAGTTTGAATTCAGTGATCTCTTGATCAAATCAAGTCTGCTTGCAGTTAATATTCTAATCATTTTAATTCATGAAAATAATTTGTATGCTCACATTTACTTTATTTCAGGCAGAAAAATCCCTTTGATTTGAACATCTAAGAGTTTTCTTCTTCCTTTTCCTCTACCTCTCCAGGGAGCTTCCCCAAAAGAGTTGTCAGATCTGCCCTTCAATTCCTAGCTTTTTCTCTACAGTTCTTCCAAATATGTAAAGTAGACCTGGATCTCAATCTGATTTATGTCCTGTATTTTATCTCAGAACATGTTTAGTTGTGGAAGCTGAGATACAAAATGCTGGGATTCCATGAGTTACACCTTGTAATATAAATACGGAAAATATTTTCTCCCCTATTTTTTTTTTACATTCTAAAATATGCATTTTGCATCAAAAAAAAAGCAGAAATAAAACTTACTTTATGGAATGCATACAGCTGAAAAATAAGGCATAACCCCAATTATTCTTGGTTCTCAATCTTATCTGAAAAATTCCTGAAATTTAACTGCATATCTAATGATTTTAGGATAAAGCTCACCTTTTTTTTTTACCTGTGTCAGTCCTATTAGATTTATTAGGCAACAGGCAGAACCTGATGAATGGGAAATTCCACCTGAATATGAGGAAGAACTTATTTACTGTACTGTACAGTGACCAAGCACTGGAACAAGTTGCCCAGAGACGTTGTGGAGTCTCCCTCACTGGAGATATTCAAGAGCCATCTGGATGGAATTCTGTGCATGGTGCTCAAGGATGACCCTGCTTGAGCAGGGAGGTTGGACCTGATGGTCTACTGTGATCCTTCCCAACGTGACCCATTCTGTGATTCTGTAATATAAACACTGTGACAGGGAATGGCCTTCCTATGCCCACACCCACTGTATCTGCAAAAACTGGGCTCAGCATCATTATCTTCTCGCTGTTCATTTTCTTTTTCATAAGAACACTCCACTCCAAAACAAGCAAAGCTCAAACCCGAACCTAATTCTTGAGACCTTTTAAGCTTTTACTCCAAAAATGTTAGTCCCACATAGTTTTGTAAAAATGTCGTACCTCAGTCAGTGACATAACCTACTAATTTCAAATTTAAGATTAGTTGTGGGGGACTTGGACTAAAATGCATTTGTAAATGTTACTATGATAGGCTACAATATAAGAAGAATTTTGCATACTAGAGTTTTACATGAGAATTTTTGTGAAAATATTTGGTAGTGTCTTACCAGTAAATATAACACATCCCTGTAAGCCACAACATTTTAATTGTCACACAAGGAAAAGAAAATACAAATCTTAAATATGTGAATAGTTAGTACAGTAACAAAACCCCAGGTAAGCTTTTTTCTAATCTAAAAAAGGAAAACCAAGACTAGAAAATTTATTAATTATTTTGCCTTTATAAAATTTCCTTTAGAAATGTGTTTTATATAATGAAATATACATTTCATATGATATAAAAATATTTTACTGACAATGAAATATCCACAATATGGCAATAAATACAGTCATGTAAGTAGTTATGCTATGACTGCTTTAGCTTCAAGATTTTTAGATGTCAGTAATAATTACATGGTGTATTCATTTATTTTTCTATGTTAAAGAATATGCAATTGAATTTGACTGACATTAGCAAGCCTGAAAGCTTGTTTAAGCTTTCAAAATACTTCAAAATACTAAAATAATCAGTTTTTACAGCTTTTAAAATAGAATTTCAAGAACATTGGGGTTTTCCATTGAAAATAGGTGTTCTAATATATACAGTGATGTTACTAGATAATTATGTAATTTAAAATGTAGTTCAGTATCTGAACTAACCTGCCCTCTCTAATCCATGATTCAAAGGATGTTGAATGTTAAAAGATTTTCATTAGTTGAAGCAATGTCATATTGATTGAGCGTAATAGTCTTTTGGGAAATTTCTCAGATATTTAATCAAAACGGGAGCTCCCAAGGGCGCAGGAAGTTCCTGTTCTACCCTGTTGGTTGTGGAGGCCAGGGCAAGATCTCTTCATTGATCCTGGCAACCATTCACAATGTGCATTTTATGTGGGTGTCTGAAATGGTATAGTGCTGAAAAAGTCCTTATCACTCAAGCTTTGATTTCTGCTCCAGAGTTTCACAGGTACCAACGGTGTGGAGCACAAAGCAGCTGTGGCAAGGTGTGGGGCCTAGAGAATTGCAGAGATGGGTCTGTTTTTCCTCCTCCTTGAACCCCCTTTTGTCTCCCACTCTTTCTATTGCTTGCACTCATAAAGATACACATGGCACACTGAAAGAATGCTTGGAAGGTTCTGTAATATTGTACTTTCTCATCTTATTGGGAAATTGGCTTTCCTGTAAACTTCTGGTTTGCCTTTGCAGCTGTATAAACAGGAGCCTGTGGGCGGTGAAGCTGAGGGCTCCTCCCTCCTTCTGTCATTTACCATTTTTAGGGTGTCTGGTGGGTCCATCAGATCTTTTGCTTTATTGAAATCTGCACAGTGTAGTCAAAAGGACATGTTACACCGAGGTGTGACACAGCAGCGTTCACAATGACCCTCTGTCAGGAGCAGCGGGAGGAGAGATCAGCAGACCTGTACCAGAGGCAGCCTGGTTATTCCGGGCTCCACAAGTGCCACATGTTGCGGTGGTTTCCCTTTCTTGTCTCTGAGAAGATTCAAATCAATGCTGCATAACTTCATGCCACATAGTATTCAGGGACTGATCTATGCATGGCTGGAGTTCTGATGGCCTTCCTGAAAGGTCATCCCCTTGTTTATTTTTAGATTCACTGAAGGTGCCCTCGACTTACTTCAGTGAAATTTAATAAAACACACAAACTTCTGCCTCCTTTCAAAGGCAAAAGACTGAAAGATGATTGGAATAGAGATCCTTGCCAACTCCCCTCCTCATCTCAGAAAAAGGAAGCATCCCACATCCCACTTGCTGGAAAGGCACTTGAATTTACATTGCTTCCAAGTATGTGGAGGCTTCTTTCTGCAGAGAACCCACTGAAATATGAGGATTGATAGTGTCAGCACTCAACGTGACCCCAGTTGCCATGGATGATTGTGAGGTGAAAAGTGGAATCCCAGACAGCCAGGGCCCAGGCTGTATTTGCCTTTATCATGAATAGAGGAAACACTTCCCCATGGCAGTCCAGTGTAAATAGGAAGCCAAAGTGTTTGGTTGAAAACTGACTTATGTTCAGCTGAATTGTGGCAGATACCAGCAGGGCAGTGCCATTATCATGTAGGTCACTGGAAGTCAGGGCAGCCCCTGGGAAAGCCAATGCCAAGGGACCTTTGGCACAGGGGCTGTTCTTCATGCCCTTGGTCAGCAGTTAAAGCAGTGGGCTTGCTGCTCCTGACTCATTCAGCCGTCCCCCCAGTAAATTTCAAGAGTCTAATTTAAAACAGGAGGCTTCAATTTGAGTGCCTAAAGTGTGAATCAGCAAATGCTGGTTTTCAGAGACGCTGAACATCTGCAGCCTCTGCTGAGCTAAAAAGGCACAAAGGGCAGCAGCCAAATGCTGAGCTGCAGGAGGATATTATATTTGAAGCCCATCTACCCACTTACTGCACTGGGCTTGGATTTGAATGCTTCATTTAGGGAAGCAGCATTAAATCATTATGGCCTTTGACCTTGAACTCTGTGTTTCAGTTTTATCTTCCATGAGGCAATAATAAAATTTACCTACGTTATTTTGAAACAGGAAAAAGCTATCAAATGCACCATGAGCTGAATCATTGCATAATTGTACATTTTTGTTGTGATTATATAATAAAAAATAATATACCATGCAATTAAAGAATACTTAATCTTTTAAATCCCTGTGATACCAATTTCTTTTTTTTTTTTTTTGTGGGTAAGCTGTGACAATATATGCATATGTTTAGCAAAATGCCCTTGAGAAATAAAACACCATGTGAAACTCATTTTTTATTTTGTGGTAAACTTCATAACACTTTCTCAAATTCCATCCATCGGATGGATTTCCAGTTTATCTTATGTTTGAGAAATAACCTTATAACCTACATGTGACAGTTGTTTGGGTTTTATTAAGTGCCATGCTCTCTGGTAGCATTATGGCATTAGTCACAGATATTTGTGTGCTACTACAGAAAGCCGAGGAAAATTATTATTATTCTGCATATAACTATGGTGTCTTCCTTTTGCCCCAAGTCACTTAGAAGCATCTTGCACCGGGATGGTTTTGCTTTCAAATTGGAAAAACAAAATTGTGTTTTGTTTTCTTTTGGTTTTTTTTCCTGTAGTTGGCTCTGGTATTCAGTGCTTTGGAACAGGCAGCTTTCTTTTCTGAAAACAGTTTGCCAGCCCTTTAATTGGCTTCTGTTTAAAGGAATATTTCTATGCAGAAGCTGCCACCTGTATGAGGAATGAGGACGTAAATTGATTTCTGTGTAGAGTTCAAGCAAAGCTGTCAGAAAAGGAGGAAACACATAGCTGGCATTAGCCCTCTAAAGAATTCTTCTGCTGGGAATCAGGGAAATAACTAAACCTAAATGAGTTTAGTAATAAGGTTAATTTAAAAATTATTCTAAAGCATCGTTATTACTATTATTATGAGAGAGGTTTATTACAACTTTTCCTGTTTTCAACCTCAAACACCAGCAGTAATGACATCTTCCATGAGAATGATATTCTTTACAGCGCCCTGGGGCTGTGCACTTTCCTCACCTTCTTTATCTCTGACTCTCTCTGCTGGTTTTAATTCAGCGTAAGGTACAATACAGATGCTCTTTCATGGGGCACAAGCCACTGCACACATGCCAGCTTTTATGAAAGCAGTTGAGAGTCTGCATGTGAAAATGCACCTTTGGCTAAAATAGTGTCCACAGCAATGGAACTACCAGGTGTTTCATAGGCACCACTGATGGAACAATACTGGAAAAGATAATGCTCCACATCACAAATGGGAGCTTTGGCTGAAGGCAAAATGAAGAGAACAATTAATATTCCCAGCATAATGGGACAAAACAAATGCTGCAATAGGTGTTCCATATTATTAAAAGGTATTGTGATAAGGGTTCCTCTGCAAACACAAAGGCAGAATTATGCAGAGCAAGGTTTTAATCTCAATTATTTTTCATGCCTTTTATTGACAAATAGCTAATGAAAATTACTCACATTTTCACTGTACCTTATCAAGCATTGCTAATGAAAAGTCCCACTGTTTTGCACGTCTGTTGCTTAATTTCATAAAATTTTCAGCAGCATATAACTTACTAAATAAGTTGTCACTCAAGTCTTATTTCCTGCCTGTCTGCAACAAATCAAAATGGACACTGAATTAATGCTGAATATTGTCTGTGTTTGATGAGGTCTCTTCAAGATCTTTGTTCTGTCACCTTTAATGCACTCTGCTTGAGGAACTTCTCTGATTTCCTATTGTTTCCTGGAAAAGATGAGATATTACAAATGTGTCCCTGGCCTTATCTAATTTACGCCTTTGAGGAATTTTTACAGGAGAGAAGAGAAATTAAAAAATTGGAGAGATTCATCATTACTTCATGAGACTCCTAGTCAGAAGGGCTTGCAAAGTAGAAAAATAAGTACTACATTTTGTTTGTTCTGTGTCTTTAATGGTATAACTGAAGTGTTAGTATTTTAAGTAGTTGTCATAGGCTCAGGAAACAATGAAAAATTTAACCTTAAAGTACTGAGATGAGTGCAGAAAGACATAGTAATTGCAGTACAGTATTTACAACTTTGCAGATTAGTATCTTCATTTCCATTCTACAACAGAGAAATTGCAACCTGATCTCACACTTTTCTTCTGGATGGGTCCAAGAGCTGAGCTATTGCATAACCTTTCACCTGGGTTTTGTAGGACAAGGCTGGCACGGAGCATGTTCAAGGATAAGGCTCAGCAGAGCCCAGAGGCATTTCCCTGATGTCCACTCCAAAGCACCTGCACCCCAGAGAAGGTCAGAGTTAAGAGGCACCCTGTCTTTTGCACACCTATTGGTCAAGTTAGACAAGTCCCTACACGTTGTTTTATATTTCCTGAATGCCAGTAAGACTCAGCCACATGCTGGTTGCCTGTGGGGAGGTGACACCTACCAGCATCAGGTGAGAACATAGCCTGGGGGCCAGTACTTAGCCTGCTGCCAATCCTAAATCCTTTTTGGGCTCCACCCCTCTGTCTCTATTTTTTATCCTCCTGTAGCACCCAACACCAAATATCACAGGTCATTTTTAGATGATTTAATCATGTGCTGCCTTTTTTAAAATTTTTTTTAATATCTGTCTCCTCTTCAACTCTGTGACTTGCTTGCATAACATTTGCCGTGGGTAGGTGAATATCTTCTCTCCTGTTTCATTCTCATTTACCACACAGAGTATCAAAGCTGATTGTTACTGGGGTCTGAAAACTACCTTAAACAGAGCAAGAAACCATCAACATTCTTCAAGGAAAAGTTACGTGCAGGGAGCCAGGCTGCTCTGTTCCGTTTCAGTAAAATGAGGTACCACCAATGAGATGGGTATAAATCAGTTCGTGGTGCCATGTCATTATTCCTATCTCCCCTGCACACTCATGATGAAGTACAAGGTCTGTCCTAGGCCACACCATTTTCAAACATGTTAAAAGCATAGTGAAATAAGCACATAATTCCTATTGTTCTGCATGGTTGAGGTTAGAAGTAACTGCAGTATGAGATTATTTTAGGATGTTGTTATATTTGGAGAGAATGCAATAGGAATCACAACTTGAGCTCTCAGTTACAGCAGCATTCTAGAGTGTAGGCAGTCTCAACTAATAGTAAAAATATTTGATGAACACAGATCTTCTTGTTGCATAATGCACACAAGGGGGTTTGTTAACCATCCTTGAGTTTTGCCTCAAGCTATATAAGTCCCTTGCAGAAGACACTAATTTTGTATGTTAATATATCAGATGTATCATCAGATGTTCTTATTTACACACTGCGTTAACACATAGTGTTAATTTGCAAACTATGTTAAGAAATATAGTTTCTAATTGTTTCCTGCATTAAACATACGATCCTCTTACTTCCACTAGTGAAGCCATCCTCATAAGTGGTGATTGGTCACTTTTATTCAAAGTTCATAACTAGTCACTCTTTTTTTGGGAAATCTGACTGTGTTCAACATATCAGGATGTTAATGAGTCCTGTGGCACCAGTGGAGGTAAAGCGAGCCATCTTCTCCCTTCAGGTGAATGTCCTCCACAAAGACCTTCAAGAGAACAAGGCCAGGACTCCTCAGGACTCAGCATATGAGAGACACTGGGTGAAAGGACTGGCTGAAGCAAGAGAGAAGCACTGCTCTTCAGTCACTGGAAGAGGAGCTCAGTTAGGAAGCATGTTTTAGAAGCCTGGGCAAATTCTGTGTGTAGATGTCAGCCGGTGCCTATGTTGCTTTTGTCATATATTCCTGAAGTAAGAAACTGTAGTTCCAGAGTATGTCCATACAGCCAGGTTTGTTGACTCGATCAAAGGGACCAAAATCCCTTAGCTACTGCACTGTATGCCTGGAAATTAATCCACAGCCTCTGAATCAGAACAAACTACATAGGTCTGTCGAGAGGCAAACTTGGACACAGATCAGAGGATAATGTGTGCCAGAGTTCTCACCCCAATAAGCACACACAGATGTGTACAAATGCACACTGATAGACAACACTGAACTGGGGACTAGTACGGACATATTTTGGAGAGAATTACACTGAAGTCTGTCAGTGAATGAGACAATAGACATTGGTCCCAAGGGTGAAAGGTCTAGGAAAAGGCAACCAGGAAAAAAACAGTGTCACAGCCCATTAAAGCAGAGGACATAGGGAATGAGGAACTGAATCCCCTGACTAGTGCTGGAGTTCCGCCCAGGCTTCAGGTCTGCATGTGTGTGCACAATGTGAAAGGATGCCAACAATGCAGCAACACAAATTTTAAAAGGAGCCTTTTGCAAGAAACTAAAGAAACTATGGACTACATGACTCTCATGGGCTGTCTCATAACAAAGCAATCTGTCCAGCTAAACTGGAAATAACTATGTGATGGACCATGTAGCTGCTTAATAAAACATGCAATTACCAAGCACGCAGCACTTCTGATCCATTCTTGGCTATTGCCTTAACCTTTTTGAAGTGGTGCTTATTTATTGCTCTTAATAGAACTACCTGTATAAGAAACAGTGACTGGTAACACAGTGTCTTATCGTAATGTATACCTCTTCCACTGCATTCCCTAGAAGCTCTAAACATAGTCTGGAGATGCCTGGTCTCAGCAAATAAAACAAGATCCATGCATGATTTGATTTTCATGAAGTCTCCGAGATAGAATTTGATTTATGTTTGATGTAATTCTCACCAAAAAAAAAAAAAAAAAGAAAAAAAGAAAAAAAAAATAGAGAAAATTATTATGAAGCAAAATCCAGGCACACATA
>JAWMRA010000041.1:27549506-27668828 GCA_035584735.1 Pseudotriccus pelzelni | reverse complement strand
TTTATTTTTTTTTATGTTTTATTTATTTCTCACCAAAAAAAAAAAAAGAAAAAAAAAAAAAGAAAAAAAAAAAGAGAGAAAATTAGTATGCAGCAAAATGCAGGCACACAGAGAGCTGGACATTGTTCAGATTTAATGTTTGCCTGTTTCTGATTTATTAACCCAGTACAGATGCACCTGTTTCTTTTCAGCAGTGTCCTATCCTCTCTCCAGTTTTCCACTTGCACTGCCAGAGGCACAACAAGAATAGCTGGCTTGCCAAAATGTGCACAGTACCTGCTGCCTAGGGAAGGATGAGGACCTAAAGCAGTCACAATCTCATTTAAACACAGGTATGTTCTTGCATCCTATAGCAGCAACTAAAAGCATCACAAGTTATTTCAACATAGTGTTTTGGCAAAAAAGCAGACAAAAAAATTGGAATTGATGGAGAAGACAAGGAATCATAAGACACTAATTCTTCACAGTTCTTCCGTGGGTTCCCTGTGTAACTTCAGTGAAGTCACATGGACCATGGTTTTCAACCCTGCATTTGTGAAGTTTTGTAAAGCTTGGCTTTACACTTGACCCTACATTAGGTCTTAAGCATTCAATATATGCAGCTCAGCACTCCTTACCAGTGGATAAGGATAACATATATGGGTAGGCCAACAGACTCACCTCATCCCATCATTCGCACAAACACGTCCTGCTGCTGAGGGCTACTTGCAAAGAGAATTAAATGACTATTTCTCCTGGCAAGGAGCAATATGACAGCTGAGCTACAGAGCAAATTATTTCTCTTTGTGTAGTTACTAATCACGAGGTCAGGGATCTCTCCTTTACATCTAACAACTGTGTGCTCACTGAAAACCAGCAAGCTAAACCCAAGCTCTTTTAAGGGTTTATTTTAATGAATCCCCTCCCTCCAGAGCATCTGAAATTCAGCTGAAATGGCCGGGTTCCCTAGTTTCAAATCTGAACAATAAGATTTGATGTGGCTTACTGCCCATAAACAATCAAAATAAAAAATGCTTTTCTGTTTTAAAGTGTTGCACAGCTTGTGAGGAGACTTTCTGCAGATGGACTGTATCCCCAGATACCATATCTGAGGATGAAGGAACATGTAAGGAAAGCAAATCAGAGGCACTAAACCTTCTAAGGGATTTCATTCAGCTAACATCCTTCCAATGTTTCAAATAGCAGCACGAACTTCCATGTGTTGGCCAGGGTCTTGTGGAGCAGAGGCAATCCCATGGTCACCTTACCTCGGGGGGGACCAGGGCTACTGGACCCCCAGCTGCCATCCTCCTTGTAACTCCTTCCACTTTCTCAAGGCTGGTGAGCAGCATCTGCCTACTGCACCAAACAAACCCCCTGGAAGGGTCACAGGCAGCACTGACTGCAAGCAATGCAAGGCAACATGCTTTGTGCAAGAACACATGCTTTGTGCTTCACAGGTATTGCTCATGCTAATGAAATTGTAATTCTTTCTGAGTGGGGATATGATCAGTAAGCAAACTTACTGCAAAAATCAGTTTAAATCTTTAGTTACTTTGGTTATTGAAATAAGAACTGTGAACAATTTCTGAACCTACATAGTATTCTTGTGGGAGAAAATATTCAGTCTCTGGAATATATGGTGTTCTGTTCTGTTGTGGAATAAATACAACCTTCCTCTAACATTTTAAATAAAGATTTTCTGAAAAATATCAGAATAAACCATATTAAAAAACCCTTACCCCAGGCTACTATAATGAAGAAAAAGTGTTCCAAATGTGAACTAATGAAGTACAAAGTAATGAATATTTAATTTGTATAATTTACCAAAGTGCAGTTAGGAATCCAAGTGACATTCTTTATAAACAAATGTTCATTAGGCCTTTACTGTAGCTTCCATTCAATCATTAATTGTTTTCCCTATATTACTATTACTATGGTATTACATGAAGGTGAATGAACATCTCATGAGAGTGTCTAGAACGTTCAAAGGAAAAAAAAGGAAACGAGGAAGGCAGTGGTGTCTATTAAATTTAAATAAGCTACCTGTTTACAGTGAAAAAGATAAAAGACTAAACACAGCAGAAGAGCAACTGAGAAAAGGAATAGAAAAGGTAATTGAGTTTTACATTATGGGCTTCTTCACTTGGCAGTGTGAATATTATTGAATTAGCTCTATTACTATAAAGATTACACAAAAGCAGAACAGTGTGAAGGCTTGGCATGAAACTTTAACAATATCAATGGAGGTGAGATAAGTGCTACCAAAACTGTGCACAGGAATGTATCAGAGAAAGAATATAGTGGGATTTTTTTTAATAGAACTGAACTATGCTGTGATGTGAATTTTAATAGGAGCACACAGAAAAATGAAAATGGGAACAGCTAAAAAAGTCCATCCACAAAGGGAAGGATTTCACAGCCACAACCTGCACAGTAAATATCAAGAGGTGAAATATTTGTATTGAAGGGAATGTCCTTCATACCATAGCTTTATTTAACAGACTATCCCTTGACACATCCTCTCTATCTCTAGCTTACCAAACTGACTCTGGTACAAGGTCACATATTTACCTGAAATATGGACTTCTAAGTGAGAACTAAAGGTCAGCAGATTTAAATTACTGAATGTGGATCTAAAACCTGTGCTTTTTTTTTGACTGAAGAAGACTGAATCAAAATGGTGCTGCATTGTTTCACTCTCTTTTCCAACTGCTCCTTATACATTATTTACTTAGCTACTAACACAGATTTTTCTGTAAAGCACCTCCATAGGGTGTTTAAGTAATCTCTAAAATCATAACATAACACAATTACTATTTCACACTTTTCTTCCAGAAGGTACCATGGATATCCTGTAAAAATAACTGACTTAAAATCAGGCTGCTTTTTCATTGAAGTGGAAGAGTGGGGCTGCTGTACAGGAGTACTTACTCTGGCGCCAGGGATCCTGATTAACCATAAGAAGAACTAGTGCCTCAGGCTGGCAAGAAAGCCTAATCAGGTATTAAAAGAACATTATTTTGACAAATTATACGTTCTAGGAGTGCATATATGCAGCATGCTGTGTTCTGCATTTTCTTTTCCCCATCTCTAAATGAAAGAGTGAATTGCCCTTGCCATGGGTCACCCCCATCTATTCCCGCACCTTACTTAGTGCCGTAAGTTAGCAATGCAGCCCAACGGGAAGGAGTTTTGGACAGCTGGCAAGCAGAGCCATGGGGGATTTCCTGCCTGTTTGATGCAACTCCTGCCCGCTTGAACACAGAGCAGGCAGGTAGTAGCAGGCTCCTGGTACCCTCCCAGGAGCTCAGCCCTGGCAACTTCAGGTGTCAGCAATGGAAGAGCCCAGCAGGGTGCTAGACCTATACCCTCCATTTAGCAAGCTGTTTGCAGAACATGGGAATGCAACATGGAAATGTGCAAAAGATGATCTATGAGAGACTGATGACAGAGGGTGAAGCAATTAAAAAAGTGAAATTAGAAGAGAGATGCAAACTACAATCTAAACATAACTGGTGATAGGTCCTGAACATAACTGTATACGAATAGGCAATTTTCAGGTTTAGTCACAGATATCACAGAATCAGAATCACAGAATTAATTAAGTTGGAAAAGACCTCTGAGATCATCGAGTCCAAATACGACCCAACACCACGCTGTCAACTGGACCATGGCACTAAGTGCCATATTCAGTCTCTTCTTCAATACCTTCAAGGACGGTGACTCTACCACTTCCCTAGGCAGCCCATTCCAATGTCTAATCACTCTCTTTGTAAAGAATTTCTTTCTAATGTCTAACCTAAAACTCCCTTGGCACAGCTTAAGACTGTGCCCTCTCGTCCTGCTGCTCCCTGCCTCTCCTGCCTGGGAGAAGAGACTGACCCCCATCTTGCTCCAACCTCTTTTCAGGTAGTTACAGGTAGTTTCTCTTTCTGTCTTAATTTAATGGAAGAGTGAGTAATTCCCATCTTCTGTTCCTCAAAGAGACCAGCAGTGATGTGACACAAAGGAAGCTGGAGTGAGGCACTAGGATCTGGAAAGCAGAAGTGAGCTGAGCCCATAGTAGCTGCTACAGCACAGTGAAATGTCATTGACCTCCCTGCTCAGGAGTGTATTAGCCCAATGTAAAAAGACCAGTTTAATTTACTACCTCAATTTGCATTGGACTCCATTTTCATGTGCCGTAGCTGGGCATATGAATATCTCTCCTGTGAGGACAGTGCAGTTGGTTTTTTTTTCCATCCCTGTGGTAATGCCCACTCCCTGTGCAGGTTTGTGTCTATCCCACCCAAGCTTTCTTTGTGCATTAGTGAGGAAATAACAGCTCTGATCATCAAGTTAACAGTACATGGGCTTAACTGAGACCTATCATAATGATAATTGCTTCATGCTCTTGCCCATGTCAACAATCCAAATGCAAACACTATAGGAAGTGTTATAACAGGGATTGGGCAGTCTCTGAATATGCCAGACGAGACCCAGCAAGACCAAGTTTTGCATGTGTCAGGTTGTTACCACGGAAAAGACAAGACAAGACAAAGGAAAGCTGGTGGCATAGAGGAGGACATGGATATACGCATAGGGAACAGCTCTGAACAGGCATGAGCCAGGCATGGTGAAGAGGGGAGTGGTATGGCCAGGGCAGCTGGCCCCAGGTCAGAAAGCAGCTACCCCATACTGAGCATTCGTCTTCCAGTCAGCACTGTGCTTTATCCAAAGCCAAATGACAAAACTGGAACTGAAATGTGGCCAGTGCCTATAAGTAGCCCTTCTCCTGATGCAATAACGAAGGTGTGTTGATGAGTAGAACAGCAGATGGACATTTTGGAGAAAAACTTAGTATAAAATGATGAATTTCTATGTTGGCTACAGAGGGCCTTAGGTATTATCCAAACATCATCATCTGAAACAGTGGCAAAAAAGGTGAATGGCTATGATGTGAGATATGGATCCAGAATATGCAACCATATCTTACAGGTTTGCTCTATCACTGCACCAGTTTTAGCAAGAACTGTGGACTGGACCACTTTGTAGGGAACTATGTTCTTCTGGTTTCCCAAAAATGACCCAACAGCAATTTTGGTATTGAAACAAACGGCGTCTGGTTGTGCTTGGCAGGGAGTGGGATATTATTCTTTACTGTTAAACTGTGGATGAAATGTAAATATTTTCACTGTGTCTAATGCTTCTCCAATGCAGCCATGAAGTGCTCCTCAGCTGAGCAATCTCCTGAGAGTGCTGTTTGCTCTTTGGCCCTTAGGACTTTTCAGGGTCATGGTGGCAGCATGCTGCTCTGCCTTATAGAGGAATTTTGATAAGAAATGCTTCCTTACTATAGCTCCAGAATTAAAATGAGTTAGACTGGGGGGTAATTCATTTGTATTGATGTATTTCCAGCCCCCAGGTTGGGAGACCCCTTAATTCCCTGCCTTCTCCCTCCTGCAGAAGATGGGAGGAGTTCCCACAAAAGAAATGGGGAGAGAGTGCAGACTTGAAGGTAAGCCTGGCTCAGATGAGAAGATTAAAGGCAATTTGCTATTCACATTGAAATGACTTCGGAGCAATGTTCTGTAAATATTAGATATTTCATCAGTTTATTTTTATCATATGTAAGCATATTCCCTTCTCCTTCCTGAACATAAATGAACTGACTTAATCCTACTCTTTTTCATTTAATAGAATTATTATTCCTTTTGCATCCCCCCTGCTGCTTCATATCACTGCTGAGTATTTATTAAGAACTAGTAAAATTCATGGATTTTGCTGGCTTGCCAGGTACAGAAAAATACAGAAAGCAGGCAGAGGGCAATCTTTTGCGCTTACTCAACAGGGAATGCTATGGCTATAACACACTATTAGGTCATTTAAAGAAAAGTAGTAAAATTGTTGAAATGAAGAAACAATTTTCGTATCTCATGACCCAATCTTGCAAAGAGCTGATGCTGCAGTTTGCAAAAAACCCTGGGATGATAAGCAGGAAGACTGTGGCAGTTTCAGTCGCACAATACAACGTTATGGGAAACGCTCAGGACCAGGAAACACAGTTTTCCAATATGTTTCAGGCTGGGAATAAATCTAATAATTTTTCTCTGGAATACAGACTTCGCATTGCAAATTGAAGACTCTAGTCAAAATGCTGTCCTTAGTTTTCCCCATTCCCAACACCAATTTCCTTCCCCCTCACCCCATTTTTCTTTTTTCACCATTTTTCTTTCTTCCCTATTTTCTTATGATTCCTCCAAAATCTTTCACTTTCTCCAGAGACTTATTTTATAAAATTCTATTCTTCAAAAGAGAAAATAAAGACCCCATTTCTCAATGAAATCTATGCGTTTAATTAACATCTAAAAGGTATGGGCTTATGTTAGCATGTTTGATATTTGCAAATTCAAAATGTATCTTGCAAAGCTTCTCCAAAAAGGAATTATATTCATTGTGTATGGAAAATTCTCAGCTCATATTACTAGTAAACATTTCTTGCAAATCAGTAAATTATTTTGATAATTTTGTTCTAATTTTATGACCACAACTTAATTATAGCAAGTTATTACATATGTAAAACCTTTAGCATGTTAAAAAAATGACTATTTTTTTCAAACACTTGATTATATGTAGGAGTTATCCAAATTGTGAAAAATGTCCAGGGAGACCTTCGGAAATAATTACGAATGTTTTATTCAGGTGTTAGTAACATAAGTGAGCCAAAGGTGGAAATCACTTGTTCAGCTCCCCTTGGTACTGAGATTACTCTCTCAGGCCTAGTCTCTGGCTCCACATAAAGGCTGTCTTTGTTTCTCCAAAAACATTAAATTGCCACAGCAGAAAAGATGACACCCACATAGGTCACTTGAAAGATTTCTCATTTCTTCCAAAAATGCCAGGCTTCAGTGTGTGCACTGGGAGTGTTTTCTAAAGAGAAAGGCACCAAGTTCCTTCTTCTACCTGATTCCAGCAGAACTAAAGTTGCGAAAATGAGCCAAGAATACTTCATGCTTGAGGAAAGATATTATTGTATCATCAAGAAATTATATCCTGCTGGCTCAGGAAAAAGCCTCCAAAATTGCCGAAATGACAAACACAGAGTGAAACTCTCTAATAACAGGATTTATGGCTATATGTTTTATTTTATGTGGGTGCCTTATAAACAAGTAAACTGGCATTTTGTGCCTCGAAGTATCACTTTGCATCCAGAATACAGGATTATTTAAAGATTCCTGAATATATTCTTGGCCTTGTGTTTCTGTGTATGTACACATAGATAAATAAAAATGTACATATACACTATACACATACATATTACATATGTATGCTTTATGAATACACATACACCCCCGTATATATGTCTCCATCCATCTACAGATAGATGTTTAAGTTCTTCGCACACCTAGTTTTGTGGAATGTACTGGGTATTCTTTATTTTTCTTATAAAGTCATTACCATGTAGAAAGCCCTGTGGAAAGCCCATGCTGATGGCCTGGGAAGGCCTTGTAGATTTGCAGGACTCACAGATCATGGAAGGATATCTAGAAATAGGGAACAATGACCCACATTACAGATTGATTTACCTTAAGGCAACAGGTAGTACAAAAGTTTACATGCATCTTCAGTTAATGCAGAATACCTACTTTCAGCTCTGGATGGAAACTTTCAGGAACAACCTGAGTAGGATGAATGCATAGGTCTAAGAAACCAGTTTTGTAAAGATCCTAAAAAAAAAAAAAAGTGGAGGAAAATAAGGTGAGGGAGTTGTGATGTGACCCTCATTTGCTCATCACCTGCTCAGGATACATAGAAATCTATAATAGGACATACAGGCCCCAGCCTATGAGTTTCTGGAAGGGCAGAGCCTGAGCACCTGTGAACTTCTCAGTCAGACTGGATCTGTCTCATTAACTCAACCCACTCACACTATGGATGATTGGAGCTGGAGCAGCAGCTGAAATACTCTTTTCACAAGGCAGAGAAAAAGGGTGCAGGTCATGGTTGTTGCTGTGCTTATGTCCACCTTGCTCTTCATCCTACTGAATAGTCACTGCCATAGGTGAGCTTAATGAAAGCAAATAAGTTGTCATTAAGCAGATTCTACCTAAACAAATAATCGTATTTAGAAATATCACTGGAATGAGGAAAAGGGGTGTGAAAAATGTTTATGGCCAATTAAAAAGCAGAAACTTCCTGCAGAAAAGCAAGGATTATGGATTTGATATATTTGTGGGACCCAAGAAAGAGACCCAGAGGTGAGGCAACAGGAAGTCATGACAGTGACATTTTGGCTGATGTGGGAGAGTAGGTGTCCAAGAGGCTAATAAGTTATCTCCAAGAGAGGAGAAAGAAAGTCTTGTCACTGACAGTGCTAGAGGTTAGGGGAACAGAGACAATTTTAGGGGCAGCCTTGAAATTTCAGTTCTGGAGGCACTGACTTTGATATGGGATGGCAGCTAATCCCAGGTGAAACATCTAAGAGAAGGAGCATGAGCCTTAGAGCAGGCATGTGCAGAAGAAGGAGAAGGTAATTTGATGATTGTTAATACAACCACACGGATGAATCTACTCAGAGATAAGGAGAAGACTAGAGGAAGATGACAGCCACAGGCAAAGAACTTGCACTATTATTCATAATTGGATATGTCTTTACTTCCCATTTATCAACACCTCATTTACCCAATGTGCAGGTTCATAGGCAGTTAACAAAATGAGGAGCATCCTGGAAATTACAAAACAGAGTAGTGAATATATGGTTTTACAGGGGAGACAGAGGCAGATAGTTTAAATGACCTTCACTATCCCAAACACTAGAAAAACTAGGCACTTCTCACTGTAGGAGTTTAGAAGCTGACTGCAAACTTTCATGCAGACAGAAATATAACATCTATCTAGAGTATGTATATAGGAGCACATTTGGCCCTGCCAAACCCTTAATGCTGAAGGTACTCCTTTCCTGATTTTCTCAGGATTGATTCATTAAAGCATTGTCATTTTATTATACTTCCTATTTCAACCAGGTATTTAACAGTAAACAATTCACCACATGATCTCTGGTGAATATCAAAGATTCACTTGTAATGAAATAAACTAAAATTGCCAAAAGTTTAAAAAGCAAATGTGTAAAACAAACCTTTGCCTTTGAAATCAACTAGTTTTGAAACATCTCTTACACCAAAGCAAAGCAAGAAAGCAAAGCAAACAAGGATCCTGGAGAGACAGAGGATGGACCCAGACCAAATAACAGATCACAAACGCGGGGAATCAAGTAATATGCAAATAATGGTAATCAACAAGGATAACAGGAAAAGCATGATCAAAGCTAAAGTCTTCTGATATGAATGACTCCTGTGATATGCTGGAAGTGCATTAGCACCCTGTAACCACAATAAAAGAGCCAAACAAAGTAATTCAAATCAAAGAGTAGCGTGCAGAAAGAAAGAATTCGTAATAAAGAGACACATGGTAAGCAGGTTCCACCTCTTGCCTACAATTAACTCAAGAAAATGAAAAATGGTTTCACTGAGATGCATGGTATGAAAGCAAAAATTAAGAAGAAAAAAAAACCCAAACCCAATAACAACAGAAAAAAAACCCTAAAGCAGCAGCCAAGATTCTGCATAAAAGAACTGAAAACACTTGAAGAGCTGAAAACATGATGAAACATAGCAAACCTCTCAGGACCCATGGAACTAATTAAGTTATGTTTCCTAGGGATCCTCTATATTCCTCATCTTCTCAGGTAATAAACCCATCTCCCCTGGTTCTTGTGAATCCCACATCCAACATCTGTTATGTATCCCTTTCAGCATACACTGCTATGTCCATGGTCTTATGGGAACTCTTGTTGTCCATCTATGTCACTTACAGCCCCACAGTACCACAACAATCCCCTGACAACAGCCTTCCCCATTTGCCCACCCACATTCCATGCCCCTTATGCCCTTCAGAGACACCCTCTAGCGTGTCCCATGTTCCTGGCATCCCCACTTTGGGCTGTCCTCACTCCCATGTGCCCTATGCTTCACCAAGTCACAGAACTGCAGAGATTGGAAGGACTTCTGGATGTCTCCAGTCTGCTCACCCTTGCCCAAGCACAGTCAAACAGTAGAGGTTACTTGAGGCCACTGCCAATTGAGCCATGAATGTGTCCAGGAACTCCACAGCTTCCCTGGGCAACTTTTGTCAGTGTTTGACAGCCCTCACAGTAAATCAGTTTTTCTTATTTTTGAGTGGAATTAACCATGCAATAGCTTTGTTCTGTGACCCCCAATATAACCCCCAGTGTGACCAGCTCTGAGCCGTATCACATTCACCTGCTCAGAGTACCCTTAACCTCAAATCTACATATCTTGCATCTGCATGTAGAGGTTGGCATCTCCCATGTCTTCTACCTGTGTGCTTTGCTTACTGGCCAGACAGAGGTTGTGCCCCTGGTCAGGATGTGATTGGCCATGCATATGAAGAGCTGGCAGCCTTTTGGTTGCTAGGTAAACCAAATATAACCAACAGGGCTGATCTCTCTCTGTTTACCCTGTCAAAAACTTTTGACAGGTGCTAACAAAGAAAGCCCAATCTTAAATGAGGCTGTTTATTCCTTCCCATTGACAGTGCTTATAAATTAGACTCTGAAGTTACTTTTATGTTTCCAAAGGTGGGAAGAATTAGGCCTACAAATAATATAAGCACCTAGCCATAGACTACACAGAGAATACAGAGAAGAGAATGGAGACAGTCTTGTGACCCAAAGAGAAATTTCAGCTATTCATTACGGATATTATTGCTATCTCTCTTCATCAGGGAAACTATGTGAGATTCAGTAATAAGATCATTTCTGAAAAAAAGACAGCATACTTCAAAAATCTTAAACCATGCAATGTATTCCATACAAATCACAGCTACTATGATCCCTGGGCATTGGTCTTTTTAACAAAGCTTTCAGGGAGCAATATGATATCTGAGCAAGAGGAAAAAAGGCATGATGCCAAATTCACTTGATAAATCAGTGAATGGCACTGAACACACCTTAAGCTCAGAGATCAATTTTTTTCTTCCAAGAAATCTGCAGAACAAGAGTCATATAAAAATAGGTTGTAATAAAAAAACCAGGTTGCCTGGAGAAAAGAGTAAAACTGTTCTAAAATAGCATCTGAATATATGAATGGAACGAACTAATTTAATAACACAAAAAAATATTGCAGAGACCAGCTTCCAGCTGAGACAAGTTTAGTAAAGTACCTCCTGGCTTAGTATTTTGGTTCACCTGGTGGAAATGCATTGAGGGTCTCAGCTGGAGCCTCAGCTGTGCTAATGTGCAGGACACACATTGGAAGTCCAGATACCAGATGGGGGATTTTGCTTACTGCTTAAATCGGCTCTCATGGCTGTCCACAAGTTGGCAAGCACAGGAGCGTTTTAGGTTTGTATTATGCTAAAAAGCACAATAACAATGGGAGGAAATGAAGAACATGACTAAAAAGGTAACCCTGTTCTCAAGCAAACATAGATGTGATTGTTTTCTGCGTGATTATAGGAGTCTTGTATTTGCCATTGAAATCTGGCATGTAATGATTCTCATTTGAAAGACAATGTAAATAAAAAAGTATCAGTGTACATGACACATGTGCATACATATATACATGGACTTTCAGCTAAAGTACTGAAATCCAGGAAACACTATTGATATTTATGTGATTTGGAATCCCAACTGTGAGAAAGCTACATACTGAAGTATGTAGCAAAGCATGCCCTTTGTTGCTTTAGCATATTGAAGCTATTTCCAAAGCTACCTTTAATTGATTTCAGACCCAGACATTTAACTGTCTTTGAGAAGCTTCAGTTTATTTTTATCTTGAATTTTCTGCATGGCTGAACACATATTTTGCAAGGCTAATGTTGTATGGCCAGATGAAAACCATTGCACAGCCTATGTTTATCTCCAGTCCAAGTTTCATTATTTCAAATGCAGTCCTATGCTCACCTATCAAAAAAACTCCCAGACTTGAGGTAGGGACCTGAGCAACTCAGAGTGCAAATAGAGTCAGTCCATTATATTACATATCCAAACGTCAATTCAGTTAGCCAGTAAACTGATACTTTGGGCTACTAAGGCTACTAAGTCCCACCTCAGTGGTAGTACAGTATTTTCTACTGTTTGTCACAATGTGGCAGAAAGTCCTCCAGCTCTACAATCTTTGGAGAGAAGACAGAATTTCACTACTGTGTGGCTTCTGAATCTCCCTTGGAGGACCTCATGGACACTTTTGGTCATGTCTCACAAAGAAACTAAAATGAATCTGGTAATTCCAATCAGTTTATGCATTCCTATGGCCAAATAATGCATATTAAGTTGTTGCCAAAGTAGAAAACACAGTAATACGTTAGAAGAATATGCTATAATGGGAAGATATAAAAAATTACAGCTATTTTCACATCTTCCCATTTTACTGTATCATTCCATATCACTATACTTTGCTACTTTATTATCATTTGTTTACTCCTACCTACTTATTACTTCACTGTCACTTTACTGTATAACTTTCCTTTTCAACTGAAGCGCCCCAGAAATTCATAATACATGTCAGGAGAATTTGGATCAGGATCCGATATAGCTGACTTCTTCATCCCTTTGTGACCATTGAAATAAGAATGATGAACGTCAGTGCCTGAGGCTATGGTGGCATGTGGACTGCAGGTGATTCCAAATCGGAACATCGTGTTCAAGATTTATAGAGCTATCTAGGGACATCTATTTCATTTGCAACTTTCAGCTTTTGACTGAACAGAGATCTCTTGTATTCTTTGAATCAAGTTACCTTTCCAGAGGAAAAAAGAAATTTTTAATTTTTAAATTTAAGAGCTTTAATGCTCCTCTGAAATGGATTAAACCCTTATCCTGTGGTAAAGAATACGTAAAGTGGGTAAATTTGAGACAGAAACTAGCCATTTTCTTTAAATTATAGAAGAAAGGTATTCAAAACTAGTGTTTCAGCACAAGGACTCAAAAGAAAACTCTCTCTTTAAGAGAAATTAATAGCTTTTGTTGATAACTAGTTTTGATTTGTGAGGCAAAAGCATAAAATATGTGTAAGAGGCAAATAATCCTCAAGTGCAATAATTAAATTCCTATCAATGGTGACATAAGGACTGAACAGTCCTCTAAAGCTCTGGAGGTACCTTTATAAAGTAAAGATCATCTACAATTACAGTGCTTAGTTACTTGCAGAACTTCTCTATATTTTCTGTCTCCATAAATATTGTTATTCTAAACTGATTTGCTTTTAGTATGGTTATTTTTAAGGCCTCAAAAGTAAATATTTCTGTGGTATTGAGCACTTGGGTTATTTTTCCCCATATCTCATACAGTTTTGTATCCTGGGTTGGTTTACCATCATGGCCATATCTGGTGTCTTTATGACTGGGGTAATGTTCAAGTTTGTCTTTCTACTCAGTAAGCCACTGTGCAAAGGATGTCACCACCACTGCATTTTGACTGAACAGACATGAGACCCATGTCCTGCACAGCTGTCAGTGCAAGCAGCTCACAGTTCTGTGTCCTGAGAATTTCATGGTGATGTTCAAGGACAGTCTTTGAAAACGGAGCTGCTGGTGAGAGCATGTAGATGGGTCAAGTGTGGAGCTGAGGCTAAAACTGGTCCTCTGTACCCTTGCTCTGATTTAGACAAACTGCACACTGCAACCTCATCTCCAGTCTGGATCTACATGGCAATACAGACTTAGGTTTGCGGTACATCCCGCAATTCACAATTCACACAAGGTCTCTGTGAGTGTGGTGTAGCTTTCTTCCTTACCATACATTCAAGATTTTCTCCAGAGAAAGCCAGGACTTGAGGGGAGACCATATTCATCCATCCAGGTTTCTCCTCAGATGCCTGTGAAGATCTAGCCCAGCTGTGCCCTGAGGGACCAGGATACCAGCATAGACTGCACACTCAATGTATAGGACCTGATTCACCCTTGTGAGAGCCTTCTCTCTCTCCATGGTGAATACAGGGACCTTGGGGTAAGCAGACTACTGTCCTACAACCTTACAGCTAGGTGATGTGAATTCAGGCAATCTTTAACTGAAGCAAGATGACACAGCATCCATTAGTGGGATTGATACAGAATACAATCAGGTTTAAGTCATCTTGTCATAGTAACAAAGGCTATTTAAAAGAAATCAGAAATTCAGTAAGAAACATATTGAGAATTTCTTAAAATACTGACGTTTTGCAACCTTTTTACAGTTCAGGTACTTGGATCTCACACTTAGGAAAACTGCAGTGAACATTGTCTTCCTGTTTAATAGGCATTGAACTGTTTAGATTTACTTATTTGTTTGTTTATTTGTATAGATTTGGAGGTCTCCCTTTGCTAATGCACAAATTTTCCCTTATTTCAGTGCAGATATTTTTATTTACGGCTACAAGATAAAAGTCAGTCATATCGTAAAAAATCCTCTGTATGATACATATGTTTCCAAGAGGACCCAGAAACGAATTTTAATGTCTAGAGTATTTGCATTTCTTCTTCCACTAAAGAGGGGAAAGAGCATAATCTTGGCATTATCTTGATTTATAGTTTATGGGAATGTATGTAAAAGAACATAAATACTATTACTGAATTTTTTAATCATATTTCATGTGGATTTTTTCTTTTTTTTTTTTTTAATAGTGCTTCCCAGTTTCATCTGCTTACTGCTTTCTTCATGAAAGAAATAAGCATGTTGATATAAAACGTTACTTCAAATACACCTGTGAACATGTACTCCTGTTTACTGGATTTTAGAAAATAAAGAAGCTTGTTTCCAAGCTCCTGCTTTACTACAGAGAGCGGGGATAAACAGCTTTGGTTAATATCTTTGAAAGTGCTGATAGACATAAAATACTGTGTCTAGTGAAGCATTCCTGCTTCACTCATACATTAAAAAGGGGTTGGTGGGTACTTAGGAACAGAAGGAAATGGAATTAGAAGAATAGGATTGCTCAGCAGAGTAAATAGAAAAGTCCTGGGCTCTGCAGTTGGTAATAATACTAGAATTAATGTAACTAGCCATATTGCTGTAGCCTGCAACTGTGGAAAGCATTCTGGAAAAAAGGGAAAGGTTGTGTGTGGTTTTTACATGTAATGGAAGTTTATTTCCTAAGATTGCTGTTGGAGCAGAAACCATATTTCACATTAATATCACTTAATATGTTATTCATTGCCCTGGGCTCCAGAAACGAGCAGTGAATTAGGTCATGGTGAATAAATACCTATCAGTGTCCATCAAATGACATTCCTCATCTCCTTTCCCTCTTTTTTTCGTTTCATGTGGTATCAAAATCTGATTCTGTTGTTTATCAGGCAGTACATGACAGAGCAACCCTTTCTGGGGGCAGCTATAAATATATAGTTCCCATTACAACTAGCATCAACCTCAACACACAGGGTAAGGCTGATGTAAATCAGCCCCTCATTTTGATGAGGTATGTGCTGCATTTGGTCAAATGAGTGCAGTTTAAATGACCCTCAACTGATTACCTCTCAATGTCATGGCATGAGGCCAAACTAAGGGCCAGCTCAAGCTGCTGGAGCTGTGGGGTCTCCATGCTGTACCCAGGTCCATCACTTCTCCCTCCCCTCACCTACAGGTTGACAAGAACTTATTGTAGGAAATGCTGGCTTATGAATAATGACTTCTGAAACTGCTCATCAGCAAATGATAGTTGCCCAACCTTTTTTTTTTTTTTTTTGGTGAAAATGATCCCATTTTCTTTTTATCTCAAGTTCTGCGTCTCAGACAGTTGTTGATACATTGCTATTTTGATACGCATTGACATATAGCTCCTGAAGGACTACATAAGTGATGCAGGTTGCTGCAACTGTTAATTTATAGCCTGCAGACACAACCTTAGCTCTCAGTGATGCCCAAGACTGTGTGCAGATGACACTCTCCATCGTGAAAGAGACAGTTCCTCACACCTCGGCATTACTGGATAATGGAAGCTTAGCAATCTACCTCATAAAAATATGACCAGAGCATTAAAATTAATGGGACAGGAAAGATTAGTGACCTGCACTTAGCCATGCGCAAGTGTTATACGACTTTATTTGCCACTAATACCTGTCGCAGGCTCACCACTGGCCCTGTGGCTGCTTTGTTGTGTTCAGTGAGACCCCAGCACTGCCCATCAGAGTTAAAACTCACCAGGCACTGCCAAAGAAAGAGTAAACAAAGGTCCTCCATAAAAAGGTTTTTTTGAAAACAGAGATTTATACTTGCAACCCAAATTAAAGAAGAAAAATTGGCTTCTTTTTTGTGTGATAATTCCAGTCAGCTGATGAGAGGATACTGCTCTTTTGTCATCTGACTGGAATGACAACTAGTTTTGGCTATACAGTTTCCCATTAGGGGAAGATTCACTTTAAATACCTCGTTAGGGAACGGTTACTATTTTAGGGGAATGCCCTGCAGGGCCTCCACCTTGTCCCTTCTATTTATGCATTTATACTGCTTTAGTTAAGACTGTGACAGCAAAGCTGTCATAGATACTGTATTTTCAAGAGGCCATGGGATTTCTTTTAGCACTGTAATGTGGTCATAAAAAGGTGCTTTGGGCTGCAACGTGTATTACAAGATGTGAGCCAAGAAGCAGACTCATTTGACCAAAGTAAGCCTTACCATCTCAAATAGTTGTGTTTTTTTACATTCTACATGTGTAAAGCATGAACACATTTTAGTGACTAGGATAAAATTTTGCTGGACTACCTCTGAGCAAGAGTTCCTAGCAGTGCAGGGAAATACAGAGGAGCACACATGCAGTTACTGAAGAAAGGTGTCTGCCTTTCTCTGGTGCCAGGAAAATAGAGACAAAAGTGAGTATTGTCCTGACAATACAGCCTCGCTGAACACTAGACCAAAAAGCTGAGCCACAATTAACCCAATCCAAGGCTGACAGGAAGAACGTTATTGGTGGTAACATAGGCAGGTGGGACCATGGTCTTCTCTATTACGTAGGTTTTGTGAGACATCATAGAATTAGTCTGTGCTCATAGCATCTGACTTGGCTTTACTTCATTCATTTTGTGCTGCTTCTATCTGTGCTTCATATTGGGTGCTTAGAAGAATTTCCCTGCCTTAAACATAGAACAAATGTCTGTATCATTCAGGCAGGAATTCCCCTTTTACTACAACAAAGGTTTTAATAAAGAAAGCCAAAACTATCTTTTGACTCAGCCACAAGGGCCCAGAGTTTTAAATAACACATGGACAAACAGACAAGAGGGAAATGGTCAGGGAAGTTGAAGTGAATCAAGAAAATGTGGGAAGACATCATGAGTAAGCTACTGCATGTTAAACCACCACTTGGCTGTTTTCACTTGGAAATAAAATGTTCGTAACTGGCTGTGGATAGCTCCTAGAAGATACTCAGTGTAAGAATGCCAACTTTACAAATTTAGTTTGTGCACCTCAGCTCTGAGTGCCCGTGTGCAGATGAGCCCCAGTGAACACAGAGAGTGACGCATCAGTTAAGCTGGATCTCTCAGATTACTTCTGTCAAACTGACACTACTTTTTTTTTAAACTATACTCAGATAAAGACTCAAACTTTCTACATAGGCAAAGTTTCCACTGAATTTTAAGGAAGGACTGATTCAAGCTTCAGATTCTGGTCTCCAGAATGAGAGGGGGCTTTTGGATGGGTAGGGAGGAGTCCTAGAGTCTCTGGATCAGTGGATACAAGAATGACTGGAAGTAACAAGTGAGGTTATAGACTTAAATATTGGGGTTAATAATGCTACCTGGTAAATAAAGTAAATAGATATAGAAAAAGCTGTAATGTTGTACTGATAAAAAGCAAGATAAATGTTCAATGAAAAGGAAAAAATTGTCTTCCTGTTCAGTAAACAAACTGAGTTTATTCAGAATTTGCAGACACTGGACAAGAGAAGTTTAAGTTTTGACTAAAGGAGGCTAAAATAGTTGTATGTTAAACAGTTCTCTCCTTCTTGAATATGGGCAGACACCATATTAGCCAGCAATTGCAGTTCCAAGGGGATGTGCAGGAGAGCGTCATGACACCTCAGTCACACCTGAAAATACAGTCATGCTTCAAATCTATCTTCTGTCTTAACAGGGGTGGACTACACCAACACCACCCTGAAAGGCTGGAGTGGTCCAAGGTGAAAACAGGACAGGGAATAAATGGTAGGGTTAGCCATGAAGCAGAATGGTAAATGATGGGCTGGTTGGTTTAGGGCTCATGTTTATTCAATTCTAATTACAGTTGGTTGAACTACGTAATGTGGCACACTGCATAGCCACAGGGAACCTATCTTTCATGGTAAAAGGGAGGCTGCAGATAGCTGTATTTATATTTAAAATAATTTGTACTAGTGTGTGGCATCTCAGCAGTCTTTTCTACACAACATCTGAGGATCTGGACAATTTTGTATTGTCCTTGGAATTATCTAGGGTGCACAAAAAATCCAAGGGGATGGGTATTAAAGCTGGGGTAGCTCTAGCTGACAAATTCATTACAGATAAATTTGCGTTACTGACCGCTGTTTAAAGCCACTGGACACTAGATTTGGCAGATTGATTTGACTGTGTTCTTTTGTCTTTTCCCATGGATAATTTTTAGCTTCTCTTCCTTCAAAAGCTAACTCACTTCCTTTGAAGGACAGTAAGCTTGACAGGGTTCAAGCTAAGCTTTTTGAACTTAAATCCAGCATGGATATCCCCTGACTGAATCAGCGCTAATGTGAATTGTGTGTATCTAATATTTCACACAATTATACTCCACAGCAGCCAAAGACTATGTTAATTCTAGTGCTAAATTTAATCAAGTGCTCCTCCAATGTGGAAGAGAATGGATCTCCAGAATTATGGAAAGATACAAATAGAATCAATTCCTGGGCTTTTGGTTCTGTCCACTCTGAACCAAAGGATGTCCCAGAGAAAAGACCTTCAGTAACAACTGAAGCCTGAAGTCTGACAATGTGAGAACTTAAAACTGCAAGGTATGAAACCCATGAAGAATGGTACACTTCATCTGGACTGTAGAATCGACAAAAATTTAATAAGTTAATCAGATCATCACCGTTTGAGTGCACATAAATTTGAATTGTTTCTCCATTATGAAGTGCTTGTCTGTAAATTATTGCAGAGAAAGCCATTTTCAAATTAATGTTTGAGCTATTAGAAAATACAAAGGGCATTTTCATTAATTGGAAGCAGCTTTTCTTCCTCTCTCTTTATCATTACCTTTGTTACTAAGAATCAGTTTAGTGCTCAAATTTATTGATGTGTATGATTCAGTGGCATTATTTGTTTAGAATTTGTCCTATACCTGGTGGAATAAACTCATTAGGTGCAAATGAGTAGTTATGTAGTCATCAACTAAAATGAGTCACTGCAGTTCTCATTACAGTGCCTTTGAACACAGCTGGAAAGAAAGTCTCTGTGAAGGTTACAGCTTCTCTCTCAGAGGTAACCACCATTAATTTTCATCCCTTCTTTGGAATGGCTTCAAAGACTCACTGTTTGGCAGAAGACTGTGGGTCCTTCTTCTATCTGAGAATGTATCAAACCAGCCAGCAAACTATTTCGTATTTCTGCTGCCACAATGTTTCTGTTTTCACAGCATATAGAAGCCTACATTCAGAGAGGAGAACTTTGTTTGGAAAAAACAGCTGGTTCAAGATCACTACTTTTGGAGATAAATATGATATATATCTTCAGCTAACAAGCTTTCTGCCACTGAAGGTTGAAAGAAGAGGAGGGCTTGCAGACTACAGGACTCACTAGGTTCTCTATTTCAGTAAAACTGCCCACAAGGAATTCCTCATTGCATGTTAGAACTCCTGCAAGGGAACATACTGTAAGCAATTAAGGCTAACTAGGGTATTGACTTAATTTTTTGTGAAATAAGGGTCTCCACAAGCTTTGCCTACTTGTTTGGATGCTTCATAATATAGGTAGACTGAACTCCATTTTATTGATACTCATACCGTGCTAGCACCTGTTTTGATGTCCAGTGGAACAGGGACTTGTAAGGTGCTAGGGCAGTACACCTCAAGGGAACAAAGGATTCCTACTCACTTTTTACTAGCAACTGGAATAACTTAGTGCACCAGAGGCAAAATCTATAAACTGATACAATCTTTTTCAAAGTCAAATGCATCATGCTGTATTTAGCATAAGCCTTTGGAAAATCCTACTGCTCGAGAACCGTTTCCTTGGAATGCTGTATGCTAGAAAAACCATTCGGAAAAAAATCGCACTAAAACCGATATTATCTAATCATCTTGTTCACAGCTACAAACAGCTCGATTACTTGAGTTTTTCATCTAAACAATCTTAATATATTTTTTAAGCATACTGACTATGTTTCTTCTCCTTGCTCGCTCAAAGGCTGAGTTCATTTGTCACGAGGCCAGAGACATCTATGAAGGGAATATCAGCTGCGTATGGCATTTGTAATATTGCCCTTAGGCCCATGCATTCCAAAATATGTTGGAGTCCCTCCACTTGTTTTTACAATGCTTGTGGAGCACAGGTATGGTTGCAACAGTGTTTACATAAGATCAGAGCCAATGCCCCCTGAAATCAGCAGGATTTTTTTCTTTCAAGTTCTGGGGATTTCAGACAGAATGCGCCTACAGTTGCTGTTATTTCATTTTAGACAACTTTACAGGAATTAATTCTAGTTCTTTTTCTTCTTTTTCATTTTTTTTACCCTGGCACAGGAACATAATTAAAGACCCAGGAAGACACTGGAAATGCAACCAATGAGACATTTGATATAGCGCATGTAAAGTTTGCTTCAATTAGGAATGCAGAATTGCATTACACATCACATTAAATGGCACATTAGCAGATGTAAACGTTTCCATTGAATTAAAACCCGTTAGTTTGCTTGTTAGATTATTTTTTGTTACAGTAATTTTGTTGTTTTCTGATTTTCAACAGCACACATAGAAGAACTGATTCAATTCTTCCCCATGTGTGGGTTCTAGACATGGACCAATATAGCTTTTCTACCTGGACCACTGCATGCAACAGAGACAGGAAATGTTCTATTAAGTTGCATATTTAATTCCCAGAAGAAAAAAACACTTAAAGATCTAAAATTATAATTAATTTTAGATGTATTGTACAAATTGCTCCAAATATCACTTCTGTGATGAGCATCCATATTCTAAAAACTCACCATTCCCTGGAAGTAAGAAAATGAAAGAAGAGCAGCAAAAAAAGGTATCTACTGGAGAAAGATGGCAATGCAAAATGGGTAACCTCAACTTGGTTGAAAAATGCTGAGTTATTCCCCAAAAGGTTTTCTCAGGAAAAGACATTTCTGTAGAAAGGCAGCTCTTCAGTGCAGGAGAGCAAAGCAGGAGTTAGGAATAAAATTGCAGAAGCTACTAGTGGATCAGGAAAGGCTTGTTGCCGTGTCTCCATCTGCAGCAGATTACCTCACCATAAAGATTTGAGGTGTAGCAAAGCTCCACCTCTAGCAAACTGACCTTTTTGGCCTCCATCAGTGTCACTGGAAGAGTACAGCAAAACAAAGCACAAGATGCCACTGAGTTATAGAGTTGATTCTCTGCCCCATGTGGTACCTGGGACACACAGTTTCTAACCTTCCACCCCAGATCCCCCACTGAACGTAAATTCAAGTTAAACTTAACTTGTCATGGGGTACCCTCATGGGGAGCAGGAGACAGGGCTGTCCTACCAGTATATGTGAAACACTTATGATTCCGCTTGGCGTTTCCATTTACTTTTGCCTTCACAGTACTCTAAGATTCTTCACATGGCCATGAAATGCTTTAATATTTGCCTTCTGAACTATTGAGTCAGTCAGCTTTGAATGACCTCACTATGTGAAGCATCTCAGTAATATTATCTCTCTTTCTGCCAACTTCTATGTTCGTTTGCCTTGTAGAAAGCCACACAGAAATGAGAAACAAGGAGTAAAATCTTCTTTTCAGAAGGATCATGAGAGACTTTTCATTTCCTGAGTGGAAGACTTCTGATTCCAAGCAGAGGAAAAGCCCAGTAAAACCATACCTTTGCTCATACATCACATTTATCTCAGTGTGCAAAATCAGATCATTACAAGCTGTAGTGGCTTAATCAAGCAACCTTTGAAACGCAAAGGCCTCTGACTCAAATGGAATTAGTGGGGTGTAGGTTTTTTGTTTTGTTTTGCTTTTTTTTTTACTACTGCTCTCACAACCTTTAAAGTCATTCTTGTTTCCACAGAGTGCTTGCTGATGATTTTGAGCAATGAAGTTTTGGATCCAGTTATACCTGTGCTTCCACCTGTTGCTGCAGAAACCGATTCTATCATTGTTGCTTTCTTGTTAATGACTGATTTCTTGAACTCATTTAAGATACCTGTTACCCTGCACTCTTCTTCATCGACAGTGTCAGTGAAATAGGTGCTTTTATATTCAAATGTCCTGAGCACAAAAATTACCAGTTGAATTATATCTATCCTGGGTGTTGAGCTGAGGAGGAGAAAACACATTCATTTTCAACAGTTTGTAATGAACTGATTCTCCAGTTGTTGAGGCACATCATCTGACAGCAGCTCCGTGTTTGGGAGGATGTTTTTTTATCCACTGGCATGTCATTAATGAGAAACTTACTTATCTGTGCATATCTGTGAAAGGTTCCCATGCCCAGACAGTTCTTGCTTCACTTGAATATTTCCAGTGAAAATTTTATTTCTTCCAGCAATATGACATCCACCAGGAAACTGTTCAATGGTTTCTTTCTCCTTTTTCATGGATTTTGCAAACTGAAGTTGAGGACTATTCAAGAAGACGCTTTCTTCTCTCCTACTGTCTGAAGGTTATTTTTATGTTACTTTGGACATTTTTGTGTGATCTGTAGTGATGCTTCACACTACCCTATTACCCAGAGCAGCATTGCATGACATTTGAAGCTCAGAAACTTGTCTTTACCCATCATCAGTAAAACTCATGACCCCGTTTTATCTGAACGTACAATTCTTTCTCTCTTTTCCCCCCCTAACATTCAAGCTAAATTACTGATGTCTCTGTATTTTTAACCTCTTTTACTCAATCTCAGGGTTTGTTCCCCCTACCATCTCTTTTCTCCTATGTCCACAGCAGATGAGCTTTATTACCTTCCCCTCTCAGTGCTGCATGGCTAGAAGACAGGTCCCCTGTTATGTGCCCTCACCCCTCTGCAAACCCCTCTTGTTTCCAAAAGGGACAGAGCAGAGCCCAGAGTCAGACAGAGGTGGGAATCACAGCAAGTCTAAGTCTGCAGTAGGCTCTGGTGAAGAAGGTGACCTGATGGCATTCCTATTTGGTCAAAAGGTCCTATTTATGTGTTCAGCAACAGTCCCCCTCCTCCGCCTTCTGGTAGATGAACATGGCATGGGGAACTTGGTGCTCATCATTGCTTTTGCCTGGTGCTAAGCACTGCAGCTCATGATGAGAGGATTACTGTTGTATCCTAGCTTACCTTTTGGACATGTTCATTTGCAGTTCATGAGCAGACAGGAGTTGTCAATACTTTAACATCTGATGGATAAACTGGAGCGAGCTTAGCTGACTGGAATACCATAACTGCGTAGCTGAAGGCATTTCTCCTCTCTAGGCTATAATGACAGGAGCATTTTATGAGATCTTTCCTCTCTTTGCTTCCTTCAAAGAAATATGTGTGTGTGACGGATTATATTAATGTGGCTAAAGCTTGCAACCAGTTTATATGTGCAGTGATATGCTAATTGCAGTTGGGTGGAAGTGGTGGTAATGGTGAAGTTTTATGGATATTCAGTAAAACATTTTGAAATAATAAAGTAAAAAAAGCTATTAATGACTCACTCATTTAGTACTGTCGTTGTAAACAAAGTAACGGCTATTACACCAGTGTTTTTATGTTTGCATTTGAAAGCAGATTTTCAATAACAAAGCTGGAATCGGTTCAAGCCAGATCATAGGTACAGTTAAAAAGCTACATAGTAAAAAGCACAGATAAGACCTTTCATTACTGATGTGCAATAGAAAGTCCTAAGGAAAAATGAAAAAATAATTTGATGTCTCTTCCGACCTCCTTAATCCCCTTGTGGATATTGTGCTTGTTTGACCTGATCTAACTAGGTTTAGCTCACTTTGTTGTTCCTGGAATGTATTACTCCAAACGTTAATGTCAGTATATTCATTTTATTGATGCATACCCTGTGCCATAGTGGCAAGAATAGCCCGCTCTTGCATCCTGTAGGTCATTTTGCTGTTTCTTGTTCTTCTAGGTAGGCATATGTTTTTCTGCTTTTTTATTGTACACTTGGACTTAACAAATAGTATGATAAAAGCAATAAAAAATAGTGCATTGAAATTTCAGTATTAAGCTGATAAACACTGAATATGTGATGACTTTTTTCTTGTGTGCACCACTGGTACTATTTCAAAGAAGCAATAGGATACACAAAACAAAACTGTGTTTAATCCTATCTAGGTTTTGTCTGCCAGAAGTCAATCACTTGCTGTTGCAAAGGTACTGGCCAATACATTCACCCTTGCTAATGCATAGGGTGCACCTGACTTTCCCCCGGATTAACTGTTGAATCAGCAAAAGGTGGTCCACAAGCTGTTCTAGAGATGAAAACCTGTGGATGACAGGTAAATCTGAACCTCTGGCATAGCCCTGATGCTCCTCTGGCACATCAGGTTGGATGCAAGGAGCCAGTGGATCTGTGCAGAGTGGCCCAGCTGGGTGCAGAGTGCTCCAGCCCAGCTCTGAACTACCTAGTTCAATGAAGCAAGAGGGGGGGAAAAAAGGGAAAACGAAAGAGCAACTGGGAACTGGAATGGGGTTTGGCCTAACAGTTTACCAATATGATTCTCAAGAAGCTAAATTGCTTCAAGTAACTGGGTGAAAACCTTCAGATTTTGGATCAGTTAAACATGCTGAATTGAATTAAAGGAGCAACAAGCATAGAGAGGTATGGGCAACCATAAGCTTGCAGAAATATCCCATTCTAATCTTTGTTACTTTTCCAAGGAGAAATTTCATATCTGCAACAATTCTGCACTTTTGGACTTCAAAATAAAGTTAAAGAGAAAAATGAGTGCATGGAGAAAACTCTGGGTTTATATTACTTTTAATTATGAAATGGTACAGAAGACTACTGCATCTTAGAAGTTACCAAAACCAGAAAGAGTTTTTGAAAGCTTTTTCTGCTCCAAAGATACTTTAAAATACACATGGTTTGAAAGACTTCACTCAAGCTATCGACCGTCTTCATAATGCTAATGACTGTTAAAAAGACCGAACAGTTGCATTTATTATATTGGGTCAGGTTGTAAATATGTAAAGAAGGATGACAAGCAGTTGAGAATATTAATGGTGATTGTGTTCATTTTGCAGTGTTTACTTTCTTTGAGTTCATCATAATGCTGTACAGCATTATATGTAATTCCCTGTACAGCACTATGTGTAATTCTCCGTGGAAATTACCAGTCCCTTAGTACTCAATTTCTTTACCCATTCTTAGCTGTAGAAATTTAGTGAAAATAATAGTAATATAAAACCCAGCAATATCCTTCACTACCCAAGTGAACACAAAATTAATAATCTCAGAAAGCCTGTATTCAACCTGACACAGTGAGCAATGCAAATACGGTACAAAGTCTATCTTTACATTTATTTGCAAATGCGTATAGATATGCTTCATATAAATTAATCCTCTATTTCATTATAAGGAAGGAATTATGTCTGTGGTCAAAAGGGTGTGGTACAGTTAATCTGATTTAGCACAGCATGGGAAAAATTAATTGAAAGTCAGAACTGCATAGTGTTTATTATAAAGTAATTTCACACCAGCTCAGGATTAGCATGGTAACAGGTGACAATAGGTCATTACTATGTTAATTGAAAGACAGCATGCTTTTGTAAAAAAAGAAAAAAAGAAGAAAAAAGAGATAGAAAAAGGATAGAGACAAAATGAAATGAAAAGGAAAAGATATTAAAATGCAGTATTTTATCTAGGGCTGTAGTTCTATGGGACATGTTCTAGCGAGAAGATAACTTCTGAAAAGAACTCGTGAGCTTATGGTGATAACCTTGCATTGTTCACTGTGTATCAAGCATGGCAGATGCTTGTGCATGTCGCCTGTACGAGTTAAGCTGGTCACCTCTCTTTCCACAAGAACAGGCTGCATCTCCAAAATAGTGGCCAGATGTTTTCAGCTTGCTGACACTGCTCACTGGCACAATCACATGGAGGTGAAGGTGAGCACAAGGGAAGCCGAGCTCATATATTTACTTGGCTTGCCTAAAGGCAGTGTGGGCCCAAACAAAGCCATTGGGAGCCACAAGATTTTGCAGCAGTGTTTAACAGAAGAGAAAACTCTAGGTTTGTTCCTTGACAAGAGGATTAATAAAATAAAAAGACTTTCAAACCACCAATGGAAAATTGCCTGTCACTTTGATAGCATGCTGAAGCATGAAGCCGGGGCAAGCTCATCCTTCCACTTGAGCTGCAATGCCATTATCCCAGCTCTGAATAGGAATGGGTTCCGCAGTGCTCGGCTGCTCTCCTATTGTGCAGCTTGACAGACACCGATGTGTAGGCATTTCCCATTACGCTCTGCGACGACCTGAGTAAGCAGTCCTGAGCCGCTAGCTTCAGTTCCTCGGAAGAAATCAGGAAACTAATTTTCCCCTTTTATTTGCATAATAGCAAAAGATGTTAGATCAATTTTGGGGGAGAAGATATTTTTGCAGGTTCTCCAGTTGACAAGGTACAGAGGGTACAATATACACTTGTGTGTAGGTGAGAAAGACGGAAAAGAACTTCACATTAACTGCAACACCACAAAAAGACCTTTACTAATGGAATGTTATAATTTAGACTAGGATACTTGCTGAAACTAAAACAATATGCCTACATAATGAAACTAGCTCTTGCTCAAAGTAAATGGAAATTCAGAGGTGCAGCTGGACCTGAAAATGGGAAACTCTGATTTTATTTCCTGGAAGAAGTATTTAAATTCTTTGGATGCCCTCACTCAGCCTGATAGATGAGCTGATGAGGAATATGACCTTTCTGCTCACTCTGCTTCAGAAAAGTTTGCAATTCAGTGTGACACAATCTGTTGTAATATGTTAATTTCGATGCAGTTCTGCCAGAAATACTAAGGGTGATCCCTGAGACCTTTACATCCCACAATATAATCCTTTCAGACTTCACTCTCACCTCGAAACATCCTGATTAAGGTGCCTACTTATCTAATAAAGGTCAAAAGAAAGGAAAGTGTCAAAGTTCTTTGATTACTTACTACAAAGAAAAGAGCTCAGACAGAAGATGGTGCCCTTGTATTCAGTGTGTGGTGTAGTGTGATGTGGTCTGCTGAGATCAAAAGCAAAAGAGTAACGCTGCTCCTGGTCAGACCATATACCATCCTAAACTACTGCAGGGCTAAGGTAATAACTCGATACAAGTATCCCTGAGGACAGATGGGGTAGAAACGTCCCCACCAGCCATACAAAGAAGCCATATAATAGAAATATTTTTACAACCTTGGCAGGAAAATCTCTTGGGATAGTTAGGGCAAAACACAGCCTCAGGCCTTACTATGGCCAGGAGATACGATTTTCCTGATAAGACAGGCTAATGAAGTTGAAGAATAAACAATCAGCTCACCTCTACACATGGAGTATTTCAAAAAGTGTATTAGGGCTGGTGGTTTCTTCTGGGACCATAGTCTAATTATCACTCAATAGAATTATTTTAATGGTTGATGTTGTCTCTGCAGCTCAGTCCGTCAAAATCTCAGCTCAGGCATTTGCAACGGGCACCCCTGCTCTGATGCTATTCCTCCTGCACAGCCAAGCTGAATCATAAGCAAGTGCCGCAACCTGTTCACCCCACTGCCCCAGCTCAGCGCCCCGAGGCTAAACTGCTGAGCCACCCACTGCACTGATCTTCCCCTGGGGACTCCCAAAAAGGCACAGCCAGCACATTCCCTCCCCTTGGGTTTGCTATGGTGATGGCTGCTTATTGGCAACGTGCAGGCAACACGTAATTGCTATGGGCAAAAGTAGAGCTGAGAGACTTGCAGACAACATCAGCACCACTGCTGCTGCTTCAAAGTGCCACTGATTCCCTTTCTAATGGCGTCTCCTTTTTGCTCTCCACTTAGTTAAAAAAACCCCAGACTAAAAAAGAAATAAGAAAACATCCAAACTCTCAAAGCAAGGTAGGCAGAGTGTCAATAAAAGTGTGTTATAAATGTGTTGGTAAAACTAGTGAGACAAAATAGGAAAAACCTGTGTGTGAAGCTGCAGCAAATGTAATCTCAAAATGTTTCCAAAAGTATTTTTTTTTCCCTATTCATTTGTTCTTGACTGCCTCTGTTGTTTACTCTGCTGTTCTGTGATCTTTAGCAATAACAGTTCAATTTAAACTCTGAGCAGAAAGGACTCTGTCTTCTCACCTTTCTGTATGGCTCAAGGATAGCTTACACAGCTCCATTATGGCTTTGCCCTTTCTAGATGAGGAATATGTTGATCTGGGTTCAGCTTATTAACTCTCTAAGGAGTCTTTTCCAGCTTAGCTGCCTGCAAGGCTGGAATCACCCATACTTCAGGATGAGGGCTTTTTTCCTCTTTGAATTTCTGAACGGCTGTCCCAAAAGGCATAGACACTACAAGGCAGCCCAGAAAGCTGCAGGGTGTACTTCATTGGAAATCAGCATCTTCTCTTAGGGTAATGAAATTTTGTGTGTTGCGTTTGGCGCGCTGGGATTCATAAAGGTTATCAGTCAGGCATTTATAAAAAAAGTTCTTCCTGCTTTTCCTGGCATGCATGGGGAAGATGGGAGTGTTATCATTCTGACATTTCTGTCAGAAGTGGTATTTGAACCACTGGATGATTCTGACAAATGCCACTGCTGTCATCTGCTGCTCAGTTTTAATTATATCTGACTGAGTCTTTCAATGGCAGCAAGCAGAAAACTTAATTAGTTGGTTTAAAGGCTGATCTTCAGAGTCTGAAGAATCCAAACAGCTTTGCAGCATTTCTGTATAGAGATTGCCATTTTCAGTCTGACAATGCAAGTCAGAAGAATTAATGGTGTCACTCATAGGAAGGAAAAACAGAAAAAGACTTAAAAAATATACAAACACCACCATTTTTGTACCTGACATGTCAGCTAGACGATCTTGTGTCTAAGAAACTGCTGCGCTGGCTCGCAGGTGGGTCTCAGACAAATGGTAGCAGAATGCAGGCGAAAGATTGGGTGCTCAAGGGAACACAGCAAATGAACATCTGTTACCTCAAACAGAATGTATACGTTTATTCTGCAGCGGATTGCAAGCACTGCACTATCTGGGAAGACTGAAAGGCTGGCACTTTCGCACACACCAGTGCACTGTTCAAACAAGCTGCTCAAAAGAAGATTGCAGTAACAATTTATACTACCTCTGTGTTTGCTTTCACACTGTTAATATGATTATATTTCTCCACTATATCCTGGAAAAACAAGCGTTAGTAAGATGCAATGTCAAACTGCTAATATGATGCAATTAGAAGTTAACATTACATTCACATACTGGTTGCAGGTTGCCTGTGGGGAAAAATGAACTGAAAATACACTGCTTTTTTTCCAGAAATCCCAGGGCTGTGAGTTTGGGCTGCTTCATGATGATGTGGACTGGTAGATGGGCTTTCCTTGTTGGTGATGCCACATCCTCTGGAACGGTGCTGCTGGTGTCCTTTAGGATATTGCTGAATTTCATCATTTTCAAGGAATGGGCTGGTTTTCCTACGTAAAATGTGCCAAGCACTCCACGTGAGCTGCAGTTAGGAGGCAAACCACTTGATGACGTACAGCACACAGGACTGAGCAACTCTCAGTTGTCTTTCCCTGCATTCGAAAAGTTTATGTTTGTAGAATCACTGAGGTTGGAAGGCACCTCTGGAGATCTCCTCATCCAACATTCTGCTCAAAGTGGGTCCAGTTGAGTAGGTTGCTCAGGGATGCATGTGTTCAATCAGGTTTTAAATATCTCCAAGGCTGGAGACTTTCCAACCTCTCTGGACAACCTATATCACTGTTTGACTATGCACACCAAAACCAGGCTTTTTCTGTTTAATCACCTTTTTCTATATTTCAGTTCTTGGTCACTTCCTGTTATTCTGTTGCTGAGCCCCACTGAGAGGGACTGACTCCATCCTCTTTCTTCCCTCATCAGGTATTTATAACCATTTATTAGTTCCTCATAAGTCTTCTCTTCCCAGGCTGAATTGACACAGCTGTCTCACCTCTCTTATGACAGGTGCTCTAGTCCCATAATCATATTTGTGGTCCTTCACTAGACCCAGTCTGGTATGTCCATGTCTTGTGTGGGGGAACCCAGGACTGGACATAGCACTCTCCACTGATGTGGTTAGGGCACATTTCTGGCTCATGTTCAACTTAGTGTCCACCAGGAAACCCAGGTGCTTTTCAGCAAAGCTGTTATCCAGACAGGTGGCCTCTAGCGTACACTGGGGCATAGGTTTATTCCTCCCCAGGCACAAGGCTTGGTATTTCCCTTTGTTGACCTTCAGCGGATACCTGTTGGCCATTTCCTCCAGCCTGTCCAGGTCCCTCTGGATGGCAGCACAACTAGTTGGTGTATCACCAACTCCTCCCACTTTTGTATAATTTTAAACTTGCTGAGGGTGCACTCTGCCATACTGGCCAGGTCATGAATGAAGAGGTTAAACAGAGGATAGGGGAAAAAACTGACTAAGGAAATTTTATGGCTTCTATCACTGTATTCTCAAAGAGTCACAAATCTAGTTGAGCTCTCCCTATGCGGATGCTGACTAGGCTGCTATGCGGAATCCCAATCCACTGGACCTGAAGAGGTCCATGAACCCATGTAGGTGTATGTCTGGATGACAAAAAATGTGCAGTCAGCTTCACTGGTCTTCCTCTGCCAGCAGAGGGGACGTGTCTCTCTTCTGCACTATCAATAGGCTAATGAAAATATTCTCCCACTGTGAGGGCAGCCTCTTGTCTCCTCTTTCGTGGACTATTGTGTCCTTCGCAGCTCATCCATGAAGGTGAGAATAAATAAATAGAATAACATACCTCCCTTTAGGGGAGTTTAGGTAAAGAAACTCATTTTGCCTTGGATAGTACTTTTGCTAATGGCCATAAAGCAGTGTATTTATAGGATATGTGATATGTTTTGTTTGTCTTGGACGTTCTATATCTTAACATTTTCTATGACATACACAATAAGCAAGCTCACTTTTTACTTTCAATTAGTGGCTGAAAGTAAGATTACACTATTGTTAGGTTTCTCCCTTGCGTATATTTCAGAAGGTAGCAAGCGTTTGCATCCACATAGCAGGCAGATGTTTTTTCAGATGCAAGTGGTTTGTATTGCCTGAGGGAGTGACACCCCAAATCCATCAGGTCCCAGAGTGCTAGATTTGAACTGAAACAAAGTCATCAACACCTTGCAGTGCCTGACAAAGTCCACAACATTACCACAACAGGTGCAGGATACCCTATGAGAATTAAGAACCTCCTCAGTGGAAACGTCCCAAGGACTTAATGTGCTCACCAGCAGAAAACTTTGTTGCAGTTACAGCAGGGCTTCACTGTGGCATGTGAGGAGCTGATGTGGGTCCGAGTGTTTATGCAGGGGCCTGTGAGCACTGTTGCTTCTGTTCAAATACAACCTCCTTCAAGCTGACGTTTTGGTACTAAGCTAGGCAGGACAACTTTGTGGCAGAGGATACAGTAAATCACCTTCTTTATGCTTAAGGGCTGGAGTTACTGCTTCCATCCTCCAGTTGTGAAACAGTGCACCATGTTTACTCTTCAGCATCACTGTGGAGGAAAGAGGCCATCCCAGCAGCCACTACTCATCCATCTATCTCCTTCTTACTCCTTATGCTGTGATCTTAGCCATTCTTGGAGGGCTTTCCCTGTCTCTCTACATGGCTGCCACACATTAAAAGCTCTTAGGCCATGCTCATAAGGAGTTTCATGTTTCAACTATGTTTCACTGCCATGTTCACAAATGAACATTTCTCTGCTGTGGCTTCCTGCTGAAGGGGCAGATGTGGCTGCCAAGCAGCTCTGCAGAAAGAGATCTGGGGGTGCTGTTTGGCAACAGGCTAAACCTAAGTCAGCAGTGTGCCCTGGCAGCCAAGAAGATAAATCTTATCTTGCGGTGCATCAAGCACAGCATCACCATCTGGTCAAAAGAGGTGAATATCCTGCTGTATTCAGCACTGCTGTGGCCTCACCTAGAGTGCTGTGTTCAGTTCTGGGCTCCACAATTCAAGAAAAATGTGAAGGTACTCAAATGTGTCCAAATGAGAGCAACAAAGCTGGTGACACGCTGGAAGGAATTACACACCCACCCCATCCCAAACACACACACCTGTGTGTTTACACATACAGCTCTTCAGGAAAGGAAATCCAGCTCTTTTGTAAATTTCCAGTTTTCTTTCATAAAGTTTCCTGAAATGTCTCAAGAGGAGATGACGGGCTCTTACCAGATAATTTGGTAAGGAGGCCTACAAGTCGCTTTCGACTTATTATTTAGAGCATTTAGATATCAGTGGAGGAGCATTAAATTTCAAAAATAATTTGAGTTTTTCTGATCACTTTTATACTACTAATCCTTAGAGTTCTTCCAAGGATATGAAGAAAACAACAGAATTTTCAAATAAACTGTATATTCAAGACAGGTTTTGCAGTTTTTTATGACAAATGCAGGAAATTCCTCACTGAATTCACAGATTGTCCTTAGGCAAGATTTCCAACAACTCAGGGCCTCACAAGCTTTGGTGTTTTTTTCATAAACCTCCCACTAGTTAAACAGCAGCATCCTCTCTCAAGGAAGCAGAACTGGAACTCATCGAGATTAACCATGATATATCCACATCTTAAAGTGGATCAGGTTTTCCAGAGGAGCTGGGGAGCGAAATAGCCACATGGTCCAAGTGCCTTGCTGAGACTCCCAGGATGCAGTGAGTCTCCTTTCCTTCTAAAAATATTCAAGTAAGTAAATGTCAGTATGCTCTTTCTGCAAAAGCATCTTCTAGACCCGTTCCTTTGCCTGATGATGGCTGCAGTGTTTGCCTGTGTAGACTCGGCCTTTTGGCTGAGCTGTCACTCTCCATCATCTAGCTAACACAGTTATTTCTGTATTATAGACCCATTATTTGACACTGAAGATATCTGGTTAAGATATTAGCCAGAGAATAATATGCTGCCTTTAGCAGGGAATATTGAATGCTTTTGTCTTTGAAAAGTCCCACTGGTCTTTCCTTTGTGAATAACTGTAAATTGGTTACTGGAACTAAAATGCCTCTTTTTGTCCAATTCGCTCTTGATTTTACCCAGGAGGTACATAGCAACACTTGATTAAATTGGTTGGTACTGCTCTCTGTCTAAAAAAGACACATGACTCTCTCAGCATATGCATTTAGGATATGTTAAAAACAGGTGAAAAAAGAGCTTTTCATACAGTTACCTCTTTTTGATCCTTTTTTTGAAAGGCATTAACACACTTTAAAACAGTTTTTTTACTTTGCTAAAGCTGTGTAAAAGTTAGAGATCCAGCCTAAATTAGCTGGACAAATGTCCTCCACAGGGCATCTTTCCTAAAGAGGGAAATTCGCTGTCTTTTGGAGGTTTCTCCTCTCCATTCCTGAAGCTAACTTAAACTCTTAACGTAAATTCTTAGATTACTTAGACATTATTTCTTTTCACATCAGGAAAAAGGGTGAGGCATTCAAATTTGCACTGAAAATTGAGATGAGGTAAAATATGAGACATTCTGTAAATATAAACCCTTTAAAATAAAATTATAAAATTACACAGATGACACAGAAGTATAAAAATTGTTACTGACATGAATAATTCACTAACTATTGAATGGTATAAGTCACCAACTAATGTGTATTACGTGCCATTTAATAGTGGATGTATCTGAAGAAATATGGAAATTGGAATACTTTAATAACTTTCTATATGAAAGATGATGAGACTGCCTAAATGATTAAGAGGAAGATATGTTATAATGAACTAAAGCCACTCGAGTGTAAGGTAATTTTAATTCAAATCTCCATCTGCTTATGTATAATTAAGACTCATTTAACAAGTTAATGCCTAACAGTGAGAACTGATAAGTTTGGTATTAAAGAGCTTAAGAGAAGTAAATTAAACTGTCGAGTTTGAGGAGCTTTCATCTGAATTCCCTGTACCTAACCAAAACACAGCCTTCTAGGTGCATTTCTTTATCCTGTCTATGCAGCTAGGTCCCAAATTTGGGGAGAAAAAGGAGGTGAAAAAACAGAATTTCTTTGTTATATTTTTGTTTTAGATATCATGTCAAGTCAGGAGTTTGACAGCATCTTTGTTGACATGAATATTTATACTGTTCAACCTGCTCTCTATATAGTGTCTATACACCATTAAGAAGACACTTTGCATTCCATCAAAAATATTTATACATTGCAGAGATTGCCAGTGGGGTGAAATAACCTATGAAAATTAGAGGATTGCCTTTGATGTGCAAAGAAAGTAATATTTTCTTCAGTGGTAAATTTTATGTGTTATTCACCTGCTTAACTTTCTATTTCAGTCATTCTCCAAATATCTTTCCTGCAAAGTCCAGTAGTCAAAACACTGGCTTCAACCTTTTCATCTTCCATCATGCAATTTTAATTTTCTTCTTTTGGCTTCTTATCCACTGTCAAGATGAGAGTTTCCTATATTCACTTCATACTTAAAATTCTCTGTGCTCTCCAGTGATGATTTTTTGTCACTGGAATCAGACATCAGCTTTGATTTGCTCCTAGTGCTTAGGAATAAGTTAAAACTTACATATTGGAGAGTATTGGAAGAACAAATACCACAGTGTGTCCAATGCCTATTGCAGTGCACATATTTCAAAGTGAAGTAAGACAGGCAAACAAAGCTATGAGGTTTTATGATCAAGACCCGATCTCAATAAATGACCAACATAGGCATTGCAATAAACTGAAGCTTGCTGTTTTGTTTCAGTTTATGGTTTGTAGAAAGTTTCTTCATTATAAAAGCATTTGGGTTAATATGCATTTTGCCTCTTACTGTGGGTCTCATAAACAAGGGAACATATGTTTTATAAGGTCTTCCTTTCCTCCAAAGATTAAAAATGTCCTCTGTGCAGAGACGTCTCCAGAGGCATTTGCAGCACTTCAGGAGAATGAGTTTCAAGTGGCATAGAAAATGTACCAAATGAACCAAATCACCTAAAACTGAGTAAAGATGAAAACTTACAGTTACAGTCATACAAACGTTTCCATTTGTCTTGATGAGCTGATCTCAGAAAAAAAAAATTGCCTCTTTTAGTTCAATGCCCCCTTCAATATTTATTACCTTTCAGGTTCAGGAAAATCTTGCTTCTAAGGGAAGGAAGGGAGGGAGGGAGGGAGGAAGAGAGCGAGGGAGGGAGGAAGGGAAGGGAGGGAAGGAGGGAACGGAAGGAAGGAAGGAAAGCAGAGAGGGAGGAAGGAAGGAAGGAAAGAAGGAAAGAAGGAAAGAAAGAAGGAAACTTAAAAGTGCAACATAAGACAAACTAGTCTGGAGGGGGAGGAGGAGGCTTGCATTTTCTCTGTGAAACATTGCTGAAGGCCCTTCCCTGGTACCTGAGTGTATCACAGAACACATCCTAACCTCCTAGATGACACTTTCACTTCTGGATTTTTGTATGCGAGGACACCTTTGTTTTGGGACATATTTGTATATTTACTGAAGAAAGAAGCTTTCAGCAAGGGATATCAGCATTAGATGGACTAATTAATAAGGACTCTGTCACTCCCCATGGTCTAGTGACTGTGGAAAACAGCACATAAGTCTGGATGTAACTCAACTCTCAGTTTTACTTTACAGTTCACATCAGTTGTCAACAATATGCCTGTAGCTACCCATACCTGTCACAACCAGGATGGCATATGAGACAATCCCTTCTTCCTCTGAAGAAGGATTTGAGCTACTTCATTTGTGGGGAAAAAAAAAACCACCTTTTTCTAAATATCTGTCTAACATGGCTCACTGGCCAAACACTTTTCTGTTTGTCAAGTAGCCTTCTCCATCTAAGCAATCTTTACAACAGAATTATTTCACTTCTTAACCTCACAGGTATCAAAGTCTTAAACTGCTACACAAATACAATTTTTCCCTGCCTCAGAACTAGATGAGTTGGGCAAGGGAATTCAAAATTCTTAATTGTCAGGAGCAGGAAAAGCTGCACATAGCTGAAGGCTCTCACAGTGAGAGGTGGACCCTCTTTGCAGAAGGACAGAAACCTGCTTGCTCCCAAGAAGGGCTCAGGGGTTATATTTGAGCTGGCTGCTTTGCCAGGTGCATCCCAAATCCCAAGCTGCAGCTCAGAGGTGTCATCCAAAACCAGTTGTCCATGTAGTAGCTGACATTAGGGCAAGATTAACAACATCTGAAAACCTGGGCAAAATCTATACATAATACAGTTATCTGCAACTAAAAATGGGACCAAAGTGCTTAGCCTCACAAATGCAGCAACTGCCATAAAAGCAAGTGGAATGTTCTTCTTTAAACAAAGAAACATACTTCAGAGAAAAGATATTTAAAGAAAAAAAAACCTGCTTATGATCCCTCTGCAACATCTTTTCTTCTCCTCCAGGCAGTAGCCAACAAATCTCTCTGAGAGTAACACCACCAGGTTTCTGACAGCCGTTTTGTTTTGCTGTAGCCAAATGACAGTTCCCATCACATTCATTGTAAGCACATTCCTGAAGAGTTTTTAATACTTTGAAAAAGGAGTGGGTCCATAAACGGATATGAAGAGAATACTTAGCACATACCTGTTTGTGATTAGCAGCTTAAAAGCTAAAAACCCAAATAAAATAAAACCTGGAGCAATTCCAGCCTTGAGTCAGGCAGTATTTTATCACCAAAGCCATGTCATGCATCAAGGACCCTGTTCTATAATTTGTACCAAGAAATGTGGGTTAGAAATGAACATTAGTTAAAAAAAAAAAAACAAAAGAAAAAAGTCAAGCATCATTACATTAATGAATAATCAAATCCCCATGAGTTCAGAAAGTGTAATGTAAAGTTGCTGTATGATTGCTTCTGAGGTCCTTGAGCCCTCTCACAAGGCAATGTATCAAAGCACAAACTAGATTTCACTTCTGGTTTCTCTTGTTCAGTTCAGATTGTGTTATCAGTTTCTTTTGCAAAAAGCAATATGATGCAGTAGATTTAGTTTGTTGTCATGATCATACCAAAAATACCATTTTCCCTTTAAGGATACAGGAAGATTCAGGGATCCCACTGATTTTAACCTTACCTATGGTGAGCAATGCTCCTCAATCAGCTGGCAATACAGTTGTCAAATACACAAGCCTTTTTACAAGGCTATTTTGCTGGCTTCATAGGAAAAATTACCTCCCACTGTCCTCAGCTGGGTACCAGTGGTGGGGGAAGGATGAGTGGGACATTAACACCTTTCCCAGCAATGATGTGGCCATGGTAACACACCTATGCAGCTCCTCTTTCCTGACCTTTGCTCTTTATCCCAAAGCTGCAAGCAACCCTGCTAAGCAAGATCTGGTCTTGTTCCAGTTGGAAATAATATTTATTTTTATGTTTATGTTACTTCATATGGGAAAAAACCTGTTCTCACAACAAATGATTCTTTAAAGATGACACGTATTTTGTTCCTCCTCTTGTAATTTGCCTTGGCACTAAAATGTTATTTTCCTCAGTAAAAATTATGACATTTGGAAAAAAAGTATAAACAAGAATGAACTACATGTGGGATGTCAGCATTGTATTTCACTGATAAAGAACTGCTGGGATGAGAGAGCACAATGCTGAGTCCTGCCCAGCACAGAAACTAGCAGAGAGCAGCAAGCAGTAAAACACTCACCTGCCATTCAGCCCTACTGCACCACCATCCTGGGTGGCCTCGCAGCCCCAGTCTGGGGTTGCATGTTTAGTTTCCTCCTAGCAGGAATTTCGTCATTTCATCAGGGCAAAACTCAACACTTCTTCTCCCAGTAACTGCTCAGGAAAAAAAGGAAAATTACATTAAGTAAGTGTAGTTAAGAAAAAAGGAGAGAAAACCATGGGCTGCTGGAAACCCCCCAGACTAAGGATTAGGCAGGGGTGTGCCTATTTCATCAGGTGAAGGAAGGTGGCTGGGCTCTGACAGGCAGGTGCTGAGCTAGAAACCATGTCATACGTGCCATCAACAGTACTACTGTATCACCTCTTGATTTTGTCTTTGTCTTTCACTAGATTTTGACAGATCTCCTCAGATTTGGACACATTTCAATTTACATTCTATTAATATACTATAAATAATGTTTATTTGTTTTTCTAATTATTATCTATTACTTGCCTCCCCTTCTCCCCTCCAGTTAGAGTCCCCACCCCACCACCCTCCAGTTAGGACTTTTCTCTAATTAGACATGGATTTTCCTAGTTTTATTTCTCAGTGATGAAATAATGATATCACATTTTCTGAACATTCATGTTGTTCTCTGAATTTGGGTGTCACATTAATTTGAAAGGAGCTCTGAGCCATGATTTAATAATGGGAAGAAAATAGTAAGCATTGTGTCTAAGAGAAAGGCATAACAGTAGTCATTGTCTGGAGCTGATAGCAGCTAAATTCTGATTAGGAATGAGACCTGTTTTTGAGTGTGATCATTGGAATGCAAGAAGAGAAACGGCCAAACCTCTGTGCTTTGATGTCTCCAGAAAATGAATGGGTACCTTTCTAGATGACTTAGGTTGGGCAAAGACAATTCCTTGACTCAGATGGAGAGATGATCTGGTAAGGGTACTGTGAAGCAATACTGCATCACCCTGTGATCCTTTCTGTCTTGGATACTACACTTTCTCTAATTTAACAGGAAACAGATTAAGTATTTTTCATTGTGATCTGAACAGCTCTATGCTTAGATTTAGCATGATGTTTCCCTGAGTCTGGTGGGGAGAATTTTCTAATTATCAAACTGTGAACTGTCAGTAGCATAATCTTTATAAGCACTTGGAGAGCAGTGTTTGTATGGTATTTTCTAGCCTGGAGATGGAAAGAGCACTTCCAATGCCAACTGGTGCCAAAAGTGGTTAGAAAATGAGTGATTTCCAGAATTATGTTTTGGAAATACCATAATAAGCCTTTCTGCATCTTTAAGCATATAATTTAAAACCTGATGTCAAGTGATTTCTGCATCTAACCCTGCTATAGAAAGCGCTACCATCAGTTAAAAGCTGCTGTGAGTCAAGTACAGGGACAATCAAAACGGGGCTATTAGGCAAGGTCTTTGACCCCGTTGACTACCCAAGACTAGTCATTTCAGCTTGCTGTAACCCACTGTGTTGCCAGCAGCAGCAGCTCAGAAGATGCCCCAGCGGCAGCTGAGGTGCCTCTGCTGCATGAAGAGACAGGGACATCAAGCATCCAGACAGCAAGTTGTAGTTGCTCCTGAGCCCCAGCCAACCCCCACTGGGACTCTTCTAGAAGACATGGATACTCCTCAACAATAATGCTATATCCTCAGATCATTTAGCTGCTTTTCATTCTTTACTTTTCTTAACTCATCTTCTATGAAAATGTCACTCCTAGTTTTTCTTGCACAAGATTTGGCTCAAAGTTAGGCACGTGATGGGTTTAGGTTTCGTATGCGTAGAACAAATAGCAAGCTCAGCCAGAGAAAGGACTCACAGTAGTTACGTGACATCTTACAACACAGTAATATATCAATGAATCATTCAATCAACTAATAATAGCAGATAAGGAAAAATCAGAAAGACTTGCTCAGTCCTATGGGTTCTGCAAAATGAAAAGCTAATTCATAAGAAATAGCCTATGGAATTGTGTCCAGTGTTCTTGAAATCTCTATGTGCTGTAAATACCATGCACAGTGAAATGACTCATATTTTAAAGGCAAATGCTCAATTTAAATCAAAGAACTCTTGACTTTTCTTTTTCTTAAAGATAAGCAATAATTTATTTCTCTCTCGTCTTCACAATTATCACATACTGCCCAGCTACATGACCAATGCCACTACATAACACAGGAGAATTGCCCACTTACACTTTACTTGGACAGATACAATTGCAATTTACAGATTAAATGTACTGTACAATGTGTAGTTGGAAAAATGTCAGTCATCTATATGATGGGATGTGGCATATGATTTATAAACAGATTCAATCTAAGATGTAAAACTTTAAAACTTGTTAAGCCAAGGATACAGTATAAAGCATTTTGTTTTGGTATTTTATTGTTACTAAAGTAGAAAAAGCAAAATTAGAGAAATAAATCCAGATCATAAGTTACGGATATGTATTAGGTTAAGAAATTAATTGGCTTCTCTGCCTTTTTTTTGCTTTGCTTTTTTTCCTTTTTTTTTTTTTTTTTTCCTACAAACGAATATATGAATATATTGCAGGATAAATAAAGACTGCCAGATAAAGAAGGTACCATTATATGAAAAACAAATGAAAAATTACCAGGTAATTTTGCTTACAAAAAGATCAAACTATAAACAGTCACAAAATATATAAAAACGCCACATTGAACGAGGCAATCGTAGTCTACCTAAACTGGTAGTATACTCTCTGAAAGAAGTTGCATTCATACAGTAGTAACGGATAAAAAGGCGTTGTGCACTCTTGTGCCATCTGGGGATTTAGCACCATGTGTCATCAGTTCTTGGATTGTCATCCAGTTATCCAAGATTTTTTTGTTTCTCTTTTTCATCATCTTTTTGTGACTCAGTTCAATAATGTTGATTTCCTTTTTGCCCTCACTGCCACTCTGTGGACTTTCCTTAAGACACTCCAGCCTGCTCCTCATCATGAACTCCCGCCGCCTCCTCTGCTCCTTAGCTCGCACCAAATGTTGCTTCCGCTCTTCTTTGCTCCAGTAGCGACCCATCTTCATCTCGCTCATCGTATCATCATCTGTTGTCATCCCACTGCGCTCCTCTTTAATTTTTAAGGCACGTTCCTTCAGGATTCTGTCTCGAACTGGTCTCTTTGTGATGTACCTTGTCCCATCACTCCTTATTTTCACTTTCCATTCCATCTTGGGCTCTGCACACTTCTGTGAGTCTTTGCACATGCTCACCAGGCTGAGCTGACTTTGGGCATACTCCACGGCAGACTTCTGCTGGATCAGTTGCATATAGCTTTGATAATGCTTTGCATGAGCAGGTATATTCCCGTACCTGTAAGATGAACTGTGATACGGAGACAAGTAGGGAATGTGCTCGCTGCCCTGCCTTTCCTGGTCTGTGAATTTGCTGCTTTCTGATGCCAGCACTGCATTCTCAACAGCACTGTTTTGCTCTGTAGGTTTGGTTTTGGCTGAGGCTGTCTCCCTGTTGCTCTGTCCTGAGGATGACTGATTAGCCACGATTGTGCTCCTCAGGTTTTTCCTATTGGTTATGCTAATCATCCTCTGGAGAGAGTTATCAGGGGATCGCTCCACTGTCAGCGGAGTGCTCCTGCAACTTTCAGCTGTGTTGTAGGCACTGGAGCTGTCCTTGTCAGACTTCTCAGGGTGCTCCATGATGTCATCCAGTTTGCCTCTTTGTACATCTATGCTGGTGTTATAATTCCTGAAACTTTCATCGTGTAAAGCCCAAATGTCTCCATACTGATCTCTCACCTTTTGGAGCTGGTGAGCTTGCATAATATTCTGGCATTCAAGTTCAATGTTTCTCAGTTCCTCATTGAGTAGCTGCAGCTCATGCTCCACTCCATCTTGCTCTCTTCTGTTGCACTCTATCATGCTGCTCGAATAATATAGATCATACTCCCCATGGTTTCGGATCTTGCACTTCAGTTCCAACAGCTGCCGAAACCTTTCACATTCGTCCTCCGGGTTTCCTACGAAATCAGATTCAATGTATTCCCCAGACACAAAGCTTTTATCGCACTGGAGCTCAGCATTTCCTAACATATCCTGGCTGTGGCCCAGATCCCGTTTGCTCTGCAGGATAATGCTGTTCTGCTCCTCAGGTGCATTTTCTTGCTCTGAGCTCTCGTCATTACGGAGACTTTCATCTGTAGGTCCCACCCCGCTGTCCTTCTCGTGATTGTTGGATGATGAGGTTGCAGTGTCTGTAGTGCCATCCTCCTCTTCATGTTTCTTTGGCTAAAAAAATGAGCAAACCAAAATGATTATCAACTGCAGACCATATTACAGGAGAACATTTTCCAGAGCTGTTTTGCTTAAACAGCTGGGATCTGTTTTAAGCTGAATTAAAATAGATCACTAAGCAGCAGTCCTACTGCTCATAGCCTTTAAACATTTCTAAGAGTCATGCTGCAGTGGCCACACAAAGAAAAGTAGATAAATTACAGTACTAGTGACATAGTTTTTAAAGTCTGGAAGGAAATATTTCCCCCTCTAGCTAAGCCATCTCTTTGCAGTGCTTAAAGATAATGATCACCAGATGGTGCACTGTTTTTGATTCTGGATTATGGCCAGAGACTGGTGGAACTGAAATCTTCTCAAATTTGGGAAAAAACTTCAGTACTGGTATCAATTCAAACAAAGAGAGCAAGCAGCCAATCAAACTTATGCTACTAGTACAACCTAAGAGGGTGCAAGAAGACTACTATTTCTTTTTTTAACAAGTGAACTTTTTTTAGCTCCATGGAGATGGGCGGGGTTGACCTTGCAGAGAGCTAGCTACACCCTCCATGGCCCTCTCTCACACATCTCATATTCAGTAGCCTTTTCCTGAAAGACTGTTGATTTTGAATTCTAGGATTTTGCTCAAATAAACCTCAATCCATTGCATTCCTGGAGACTACTTTTGTTCCATTGTTAATGTTCCTTAGAAATAAAAACAGTCTTTTTCACTATTAAGTATAGAGCAACACTAAATGCTTTGCCATGGGCATAATGTCAAGCTCTTTGGCTGTTGATTCACACTCCAATCGTTGTACCTCACCTATTTATAGTCTCAATCTATTTATATTCTCATAGAAAGTGAGATAATACCTCTCTGAAGAGACAGACACTTTATTTTTCAAACTAGATTAGCAAAGAATCATGCAGAGTTCAATTTATATGACCAAGTACCTTATTGTACACAGTACCAAACAAATGCCATGTCTCTTTTAGAAGGTATAATTGCATAATTATGCATAATGATGGTAATAATCAAGGGAGAAAAAAGGTACAGAGCACACAGTGAAAGCAAACAAACTCAAAGAGGCCACTGTCATAATTCTCTTTTTATCTACTTTGACAGACAGTAAAACAGGATGAAAATGTCTCTCCTATCTCATCCTTTCTCCTCTCTTTATGTACACCTCATGATCATCCACCCTTCATCTGGTTTTGTTTCTTCAACAGCTAGGAAAAAATAATGGCCTAGTCTCAGAAAACAAAAAATAGCCTCCACTGCCAATTCAATGTAAGAGTGGAATAAAACAAATATTGAAAGAAACACACCACAAGGAGAATTCAGTGTCTGTGAGAAACCAGTTAAAAATTTCTGAAAAGATGTTTTAGGACATCTAGGTTTAATTTCATAATTTTCTAGTTTACCTCCTCCAGGTGCTGCTACATACGCTATTCTGGTCCCTTCTCTCACCTGCTTTGGAGCTGCTGCAGCTTGTACTGATCTCTTCTGCCCCTAAACCTTTCAGCAGAGAAGCAACTCCAGTTTGGGTCACCTACACTGCACCCCAGCTGCTGCACTGTGCAATCCGTGTTTCTCTCTGCTCTGGAAAATATTTAGCTCCTGACAGAAAGGAGAACAGCTCCACCAGACAATGGGAGGGCAGTGCTGCAGAACAGTCAGGAATTCGGGTGCCTGTCCCAAATGCAGGGCTTCACACTATCAGATGAGGAGGGGTGAGGATCTCTCTCTGACCCTGAGGGTGAATGACATAGCACAGTTTGCATTTATATAATTAAAACTCCAAAGAGGATGGCTTATCCGTAATGTGAATGTGTTAGCACAGTTACACAGCTTACAGGAGCTGAGCTCCATGATGCTTTCTCTAATGTCTCTAGAATGGTGCTACACCACCAAAGCATGTATTTGAGCACTTCTGAAAAAAACCACTTAGTGAGGCTATTTGTATAGGTGTTGGAAACAGAGTATACAGTTCGGCTCCCTGCAATCAGCACTTTCAGAATTAGTGGCTCCTGTTTTCCGTACCACTTTTATCAATAACTTAAACTTTGCTCCTTCAACTTCCACTTGATTTAGACTGACTGAAAGTAATACACTGCCACCTAGTCAAGTTACACTATCCAGAATTAATACACACACAAAAAAGATGTAAACAAAGCAAAGTCATTTTTTCAGTCTAATTGAAACTAGATGGGTGGAACTGATCTGATGAAATACAAGTGACTACAGTACAGGCATCTGAATGCCAGGTAGTCACTTTGGGTTCCCCTCCCCATCAGGAAGAAACAAGTCCCTATACAATCAGATCCTTCTCAAACTTTAGCAGACATCCATATCACATTAAATCTTTCCTTAGTATGTGGATACTTGCAGCTAATTCCATTAACAAAATGGAAAGTAATACAGATATTTATGGTACTGCATGCTTGTGAGATACATTTTATTAAAAAAATCCACTTTGACTCAAGTAAGGTAGTTCCTGGAATTTCTGTCCTGGACTTTTAATGCTTTCCTGAGCTCCTAAACATGTGTAGACCGAGCAGACTTTTACAACATGGGATTATTTTAATTTTATTTTGAAAGTTAGCAAGCCTAATTCCAGGTTAGAAAACAAGAGAGAGTCCACAATTGTCAGTATGTTGCTTTTTCTGGTGCTATCTATTACTTACTTCACAGAAAGTGTTTGTTTTCAGACATGTATTGTCCACCTCTTCTACAATTACTTCTGTTTGACATACCAAAAGGCTCCTTAGGCCTCATCTTTGCAGAGAGAACTCAGATAATGAGAAGGTAAACTCAGCGATGCGTACAATCAAGCAACAAATGAACCTCAAAAGATTCTGCATTTCAGCTCCAGCAAGCATTCATGCCTATAAAATGGCTAATCTTACAGGAATTCAGGCACTGTTCTATTCTCATTTTACAACTTATGATGTATATTGGGACTCAAACCCCAGATTGCTACTAAACTCTGAAGGCAGTAAGATTCAGCTGAAGGGTCTAACAAACAGAGCTGCCATTGGGATCTGTGGTCAGCCTCTGGCAGCGAGAGCGAGACTGGCCACGGAGAGAGGAATCTCCAGTGTCAGGCTAACCACTCCAGCCATAAGGAAAGTTTGGAATTGATTTCACTGGTGCACTAAAAGGCCTCTCTAACAAAAAAAGGATTTTTCCCCAGATATTTTCACTTCATTTCAGCTTTGAATGAACTAGAAAGATTTTTTTTTAATCCAATTCTTTCTCTTCTTAATAGGTTTTGATACATTCTATGATACCAATAAGAGTTTCTGCATGGCAAATGTATGGTATTCTGAAAATTATCTCTGCTGCACAATGAACCATGATGTTGTAAAGGGAAGGAACACAATGAGTTATAAAAAATGGAGAATTACATCTTTCCTCAAGGTTTATTGGACTATTCCATACAGAGAAGATACAATTCTTGATTGAATTCTATAGAATGGGTCAAAGACATGACTACACACTTAATTCTTCTATTATGAACTGTACCAAACTTTTCTGTGACAGCTCACACTAAACGTTAAAATGGCATTCTGAAAAACAGACTCATATTTGGAATAACATTCTGATATAGAGTGTATTCATTCCTTTAGCTCTAGGATTCATGATGACAGATGATTATGATACCAGACGACTAAGGTTTTGTTCACTAAAAACAAAGCTGGTCTCCACAGCCATCTGGGGAGCTTGAAGATAGTCAGGTTGGCCACTGGCAGCTGCAAGAAGAGCAGTTTCATAGCTTCAATGGATTGTGTGATTCCCCTCAGGAAACTGTAAGATTTCCCAGCCTAACATGGAGTAAAGAACTAGTTTTCTGTCACATCACTATGTAGAGTCTAGAAAGCCAGCAGCTGTCACAAATTACTGATGCCCCATTACACACCAAGCTGCATTTGGTTGATTCAATTACTCATCAGAAGGGCAAAGAAATGCCTGGCTGTCTTAGAATTACTTCAAGCAACCCAGTGTCAGATACTGACAAGCACAAGTGACCATAATGTTTTTCAAGCGTAACACTTTTCTACAGCTATATAAAATCTCAAAAGGGGGAAAAAATATCCTTGGTAAAAGATCCCAAAGGGAAATAAACAATATCAATGGGTTCTGTGAAACCACTTCACAGAACACCACTATTTAACAGTTAACACTATCCAAAACCCAAATTCAGTGAAAAAGCCAAAGCTTGACAAGAACTTTGAAGTGGAATATCACAACTGTGAATTGATTTCAGAGTTCCCAACACGTCATGTGAGGGCCTAGTAGGACCCCCAGAAATGGGGATTTTGTGAAAACGTCACCATGCAAACAAATTTGCCTTGCACAGAATAAGTGTTCTGACAGGAAATCTTCTGCTACCCAAAATAAAACTTTGGTTAAAACAATAAAGAAGATGCTAAATATTGGTTCAAAGTAGGTATCAGTGCAGCACATTTGACCTGGGAAAATGGGGCTTGCCTCACTGCCTGGAAAAGAGCGTCACAACTAAAAGGCTGCTATGAAACCTGTTGCAAGGCTTGCTTCACCTCTGACCCCTGAGTTATTCCACTTCATGTAAATAATTAAATGCTTATAAGATCAAAGATTTGTAATCTGATCTATCATATTCCATGTAATTGACTTATTATTCTGTCACTGCCTCTGTCCCAATGAATATTTCATTTATATATAATGAATAGCTTCAATAGGAGCTATCACCTACTCATTAGCCCAGCATCAAGGCTGGAGAGGAGGTCAGGAGGAAACTGAAGAGATGCATGTTCAGGCCCCCAGGGTGGACCAGGTAGAGGTCTCTGAAGCCAAATAAGCTCCCTGGTTTCCAGAAGAACTCGTGCAGCCTCACCTTTAATACTGTGTGCGGTCTTGGTCACCACAATATAAGAAAGATATTAAGCCATTAGATTGTTCAAAGGAGGGCAATGAAGATGGTGAAGGGCCTTGAGAGGAATGGCTGAGGTCACTTGGTCTGTTCAGCCTGAAGAAGAGGAGACTGAGAGGAGACCTCATTGCAGTCACAACTTCCTTGTGAGCAAAAGAAGGGCAGGCACTGATCTCTTCTCTGTGGTGACCAGTGACAGGACCTGAGGGAATGGCCTGAAATTGTGTGGTGCAATAAGAAGTGTCAGGTGATGTTTACATTGGATATTAGAAAAAGGTTCTTCAGCCAGAGGGTGGTTGGGTGCTGGAACAGGCTCCATAGAGAAGTGGTCACAGCACCAAGCCTGACAGAGTTCAAGAAGCATTTGGACAACACTCTCGGGCACGTGGTGTGACTCTTCGGGATGGTCCTGTGCAGGGCCAGGAGTTGGACTCGAGGATCCTTGTGGGTCCCTTTCAGCTTGGCATATTCGGTGATTCTATGATTCTGTGAAGAGAGAAGGCTCTCACAGTCTTTCTCTCTCTCTTCACTGCAAAGAAAAATGCCTCAGGCTGTTTCTGAGCAATTCAGACTGGGGAAAAAAATTGTAAGTCACAAAGTTCTGTGGGTGGAAAACCAGTTTTCTCCCCAGTGGCAGAATCCAGAAGCCAGGAGATGAAGTTGGATTTTATGTCTTTGGCTCCACACAGGTGTGCATGCTGACAGATCATCTGATCCAGGAGCGGACACTTACACTTTCCACAACAAAGTACAACTGAGAAGGCCCCTTGATGAAACAAAGACGTATGGCATCTTTGCCACAGTCACACGGCCTATACATAACATATGGCCAGGTAAAAGTCAGGATAGTAGCAAGCTGAGACTCTGCTAACAATATGCTTATTTGTCTCCATTAACGGAACAAATGCCAAGCTGTGCGAGATATGTGTAAGAAAAATACACTTTCATTACAAACACACCTGTTGTTTATTTTAAATACCTCTTCCATCTTGTTTTGCAAGCTCTCTGGTGCAAGGCTGGCTTGTACCTTGCATGCATACAACAAGAGGAGCACCTATTTCAGCTCAGAGCTCTAGGTGATACACTGGTAAAATTAATTTTAAAAAATTGAAACAAAGTGTAACATCATAAATCCTGAACAGTTCCAAATTAAAGAAAGAAAGCAATATTATTCTGAGTGTTCAGAGAAAATGAGAAACCTGCACTTATCACACAGTCTTAAATTGTTTGCTAACTTGCAGGACTGGGCCTAAGCATCTATTGTTCTCCTTCTCCTTACCTACAGTGTGCCAGAGTTCACAGCATTGTAGAGACAGAAATCTGTCAAAGCCTTTGACTCCATTTTACAGCATACATCTCTATTAATAAAAAGGTATACCTAGCAAAATTTCAAATGGTATGTTTAGTAGCGGTCCTACCTGCTCCACCTTGTTGGCTGTGTACTGCATTGCTTCATTATGCTGCTCTTCCAACATTTCCAAGTTTAACTCCTCTAAGAATTCATTCCTTTCATCATCCAGCCAGCCTTCCTCCAGCTGCAAAGAATACATTAGTATATTATTTTATGTTAGCGAGGACACATGCTAAAATATAGTAAACCCAAATGGCAATGCTTGACTAGTTCTTTTCATCCTAATGATTCTCTTCAGAAAGCCAGGCAGGAGGAGTTCACGTCTCAAAAAAAAGAGAAAAAGAAGGATAAAAAAATTGGACTCTTATGCCTTTTATCCTTCCGTAAAACAGTATGACTGATTTTCTCTCATAATGAAGGAGACTGCACAGCACAGACATTATTTCCTTTCAAAAGGCGCAATGAAAGGCACAGCACATAATCCTGAAGCTGTCATGTTCATTACCACTGAGAGCCCACGCGCTGAAAGAGTGGCAATGTTACTAATAGGGCCAGGAGGCAACCGGTCTCTTTTCTCTAACAACCTCCATCCCAGTGCTATGCCCTGCTGCTGCCACCTCAATAGAAACCTTATCCTGTATTTCTGTCACCATTTTCCCATTGATCTTCCAGGTAAACAAATAAAGAGAGCAGGGTCACAGAAAAATGTGGTGACTTGAAGGGAGGCAATTTTTGTTCTCCCAGTGTGCCTGGAAGCAAGGCTTATCCATTTGTTTGGGGTTTTTTTCCCTGAGTGTAAAATAATACTTTGACATTTGGTGAAGACAGTGTTGCAAAAGGACAGGAGGGAATGCTATCTTTTCTGTCAAGCGCGTATATCCTCTTCCTGCACCCATGTTACGCCCTTCACATCTTTCTAAACTGATAAAACAAGCACCCTGGCCTGAAATGTTATGCTTCCCATTTTGTTCATTATGCATATGTGTGCACATGGTGCACATCCATTTGTATCTGCAATCCCTTGCCAGATGGCACACTGCATCGAAAAGAAAAACTGGTCAGTGGCACTCCTGGCTGTAATGACAGGATTGTAGCAGAAGGAAACACTTATTGTTTTGTCAATGATGAAGAAACCAGAGGTTGACGGTGACAAAAACAAGTAAGAAAGGAAAATCCTCAGCATTAGACAATTAAAAGACTACTAACTACTCATATCCCAAGGCAGCAAGAGCAATGTAGCACAGGCCAACACCTACAGCAGAAGTACTACTGCCTCAAGGCCAGAATAGCTCTGGCCCCAGATGTCAGTCAGAAAAGTTACACCAAGCCAGCAAGTTCCAAACTACACAAGGAGTGACTGATGCCATGCAGTACTTCTAACTGAATACAGGCAGGAAACCACTGTTTCCTTTACAAGCTCTGTTATGGTTTTGCCCATGTCAATGAACTCTTTCCTCTCATAAAGAACATAAGCCTTTCACCTTGGCAAAGTCAGCCTCCTACAATTTGAGATTAGGAAACTACTTTTCTTAGGGATATATAAATTTTTTGTTTGCCCTTAATGGGACTTTCAAGCCATTCCATGAAATATCTGGTAATGGCCACTGTTTTTCTTTACTTGTCTTATTTATTTTTTTTACCACAAGGAAAGAATGAACACAGCCTTTCTCTACCATAAGGGACGCAGTTTAATTCCCCTCATTTGAGGAAATTGCAGAGATTAACAAATCTGGAAGATGAAAGTTGAACCTCAATTAGGCCAATTTGCTGCTTTCATTGTGGCAGGCTCAGTATCTAACTAATAAGAACATTTGTATTATGTTACAGTTTTTAGAATGCAACTAATATATGGCTTAGCATGCATGTGCACTACATACACTGCATACACATACACACATTGGAATGCACATGCTTGGGTGTTGTGTGCTCCTCTGGTGCTCCGTCTCAAAACCTAATTATTCATCGGCATTCACAGCACGAATACATGGTCAGAGAGGTTTTCTTCCCTGTTACCAAAAGAATGTGCTCAGCAGTCACCATTCAAGACTGCAATACTGCCATTACCATTTTCTATCTAGAAAAGAAAGCCCGCTTAATCCTGCCATCTTTTACCAGAGTCAAAGCAACACAACTAGCAGAAATCAGTTGACAGCCTGATCTCTGAGATACTCTGGCTTTTCCATAACTTTTGTATGAGTATGTTCTTAAAACACATAAATCTAACACCGAAGCCCCAAACCTAAACCAAAGCACATTTTATGATTTGTAAGGAGCACGTATATGGGAAGCTACACTGGTACAGGTAAGTAATCCCTTAACTCAGATAGATGTAATTTTTTTCATGTTGACCAGTCTAAACAAATACAGAGAATGAAATTTCCCTGGGCATGTATCTTATAAGTGGGTGGGTTTCTGTTCCCTACTGAAAAACAGAATCCCAGTGAAAATCAGTAAGAATAATGTTGAAAAAATTCTTACAAAATTCTGTAATTGAGGGCTACAATTTTGCAATATAAACTGAGGCATGCTTTTTTTTCCTGTACTTTGTCACCAGTTTTATGGGATTTGTTTAGATTCTTGAAAAACATAAAGGAAATGAATGCTGAAGTTGTGACTCCTTTATAACTACTGTATTCAAGCTGAGATTCCACGTTGCACTGAACTAAACTTACTTCATTTAATTTATACAGAGTATGCAGCTAGCGAGACAGAATCAGAACAACAGCATGAGAGACAAATGGCAACATAACCAACTCTGAATTGCTGGCAGATGGAGACAACAATAAAAAAGTAATGTAGTGAAAGCTTTGCAAAAGCCTACAAATGGAATATAGAAAGAAGTACAAACAGTAGTCATCTACCACTCTACCTCTCATTTAGTCTGATGATGAATCTAACATCTGCCCCCTGCAATGATATTAAAAATTCTTGGCATGGTAAGATTCTTGACCCTGGCATAATCTTATTTTTAAAACCATAAAGATGTTTCTAAAAGCTTTTGAAAATGCACCTCCCAGGATGCAAGCAAGTTTTTGTGACCAAAGTGCTTTAAAACCAATTTGATTCTTGTTTGCTGAAATGTATTGTAGTGAAAGTCCCATAATTAACACCTAAACAAATCATTTAGATGCCTGCTCATAAGCATATAGCATAAAAAGACACCTCACCAATGACAAGCTACAGATTTGTGTAAGTTCATACAAATTATAAAGTTCACATAAAAGATAAAATTGATAAAGGTTAAGTATGGGAAATTTATCCCCTGAATAAATCTGAATCATGTAATGAGTAATGCATCGTTTTCAAGTTCTACTTCATATTTTACTAATATCATATTAGTCCTGCCAGCTTTATTTATATACCTGCTTACTCTGCTGGAAAAGAAATTGCTTAGTTTCAGGAAAACAAGCCCTAGTAATATCATATTATTTTCTTTCCTGGCTAAACAGGGGAAGCTCCACAATTATCCGTTTGCTCCTTTAGTCAGTAACTTTGGCATTCCTATTTCTTGGCAGTTCATTAGTTACAGTGACAGTGAATGCGTGGTATAACCCAGGTTCTGGCTCAGTGCATCTATTTAGTCTAACCTGCATCTCCGGTCTTGCAACCAGCAACACAATTTTCTTGCATTCTTCGCTGGAGAGCAATGCCACTGCCTCTTCACGATTCTGGACATCTTGGCCATTTATCTAGAAAACAAATGAAAGCAGCATATTAGTTTCTATTTCCACAAAGCAACACACAATAAAGGGCAGATATCAGCTCATTTGTGCTGAATGTATGGACAATGAAAACTGTGCAACGGGCTCATCTTCAGCCCCTCAGCGGTAAGTGCCTTCACTCAATTATGCGCTTACTGTAAGAGCTGTATTGATCGTTGAAGGATGGTGGACATCAGAGGAAGCAGTTATGTTCATAAACGTCCAACCTGCGCCCTGGTAACATACATCTAGCAACACAATTAACCAGCCCCTGACAGGTGACGTTCATCTTTCTCCGTTCAGAGTAATGGAAGTGTCACTCTGAGATAATAGTGCTGGTGGAAGCACGACTGGTAATGCTACAGCTGAAATCAGTCACACTGTATGCTGGTAGAGAGCCAATTAGAGAGCTACAGTATTATCTCTCACCAGGCAATACTTACAGGCCACTGCTTATTGCTGCTCCATTTAATCATTTCATATTCCTGTAGGCAGCTTAGTAGACAGAACCACACAAAACATATGTATCCCCCTTACAAGGGGATAATCAAAATAAAAGTGGTTCTTCCGTGAGACCGTGCCTTTCTTGCTACCTTTCTCCTATTCTGTCAGTCCATTAAAACAACCACACCCATGACTACACGGTAACAAACAAAATTTGCATTGTCCAAAGCCCTTTATTGAGGGAATCAAATAAAAATCTTATTTCCCATGTGCATTTCATTTTGTCCAACTCACAGCGCAAGAAATGGATTATTCTCATTGTGGCAACAAAACCTCAAAAATTTGATCTGTTTGAAAAAGGGTGAAAACAAAATTGGAAGACAGAAGGATCTAAATACTTGGTGAAAAAAAAAATCTAATGGTTCAATTTCAAAGCAGCAGGAACTTCTGGTTGAAAATGAAAGAGAAAGTTGAATTTCTGTATATGTTTGGCCTGACACAAAACACAGCTTAAATTCACATTAAAGAAAACTCCAGTGTACCCTGATGACCCAACTGGCAATAAGTGAAATGTCTGAGACAGTTCAAAGCTTACATAGCTGTGGTCTCTGTGAGACCAGACAACCCAGGTAACACAGTGCTGCTCTAACCTGAAAAGCAGAGATGCAATCAGGGAGAGGCCCAGGAGCAGATTTCCATCTTGTGCAAAACATTCCCAGCCATAGTGGCTGCTCCGGTGACTCCTATCAGCTGAGTAACAGCTCCTGGCTGACCCCAGAGGGGCTGCCCCCATGGAGGTGCCCACCTCTGCTGCACCATCATGTGGGATGAGCAGGACTTCAGCCTGCACCACAGCATCAGACCCTGTTGCATAGCACTTAGCCTGGAAGTTCACAGCTAAAAATAGCAGAAGTTTAGACAAGTCCCACTAGGACTGTCCTTGTAAAACCTTTCCCTTGACTTTGTAACATTTCATGTAAAATACTCAAGCAGTTTTCAGATGCTTAAGGAAACTGTGAAGGTTGGCAGTTTCTGATAATGAGAAGAGAGCAGTTAATAGCCTCAAAAATGAGAGCAAACCTGCTGTAATTTTGTGAGGAATACAGAAAACAGAGCATCTCTCTATACCCTTAACCAATGCCACCTGCCACCCACAGAAAATGCCCCCATGCTCAGGGATTCCTCTCTCTCCCAGTCTCAGTGTAATCCCCCCATAATGGCACTGTCACCTTCTATTTCTCTGAGTTATCTCATCAATAAGAGTAGATAGAGGTTCAATGTATTTTCAGATATGAAAGTAAACCCCACATAACTCTCTGGGTGTTAACTTTAATGATCAAACTCATAGCTATATATCAGCACTGACATTAAAGTAATGCTCCAGTCCACAAGAGGATGGCAGAATTATCTACGTTTTCCCTCATCCCCAGAGTCTTTACTCAAAATTGAAATGAATTTCATTAGGGACTGGAGAACATTCACCTGACCTGCTGTTGGCTGTCCACCCAGAAACTTTACAAAGCAAGGAAAGGAGCAGAAAATGGAACTACTCTATTTCCTTATTTTGACAGTCATAGAGTAGGAATGAAAGTTGTTTCTACTTGGTTGAATAAAAAAGGGGTGTTCTTCTGATTTTTGAAAGTTATAAATCTTGCTTTCTTTCTCCATTAGGTATTTTACAGAATGACACAGAATGGAGTGCCCTGACTTTTTGTCTCCTAGATGCACCACCTTGTGTGGTTCCTTCTATCCAAGTCCTGCTGAGGACCTCAATTCCCTCACACCACAGTATCTGTGTCTTCTGGGGAGAGCACTGTCTTGTGAACATTTTTACAGTCCCAACCACACAGAGAATAAACCAGCAGCCCTTGAGTGAGCCCTGATATTAAAATCTAATTTATTATTTCCTCTCCAGATGGTGGGCCACTTTGGCAAGCCAGCTAGTAGACCCTGTTGTAGCTACACTTCTGTGTGTAGCTACACTCCAAAAGGTAATGTAAGCTGAACGAGGATAAGAGATACAGGTACAGGTTTCAGCAAAGACATTACCTGCAGAAATGAAAAGATTGGAAGAAAGGAACAGACTGATCTTGTGACAACCTGAAAGCTCATGTATTAACGAAAGGTAATCATGGACTACGTTACGGAAAAGCAAGCTGTGATCATCAGGAGCTACTTCTGGGGTGTCAGTGAAAAAAAGGTCAAAATACAAGGGAAGCCAGCTTGGAACCTGAATTAAAATGCTACAATACAGCAAAGAGTTTCTAGTTTAGTGATTTTTGGTAGCTGTTTTGTGATTTGCACTAGGGCAAAAAATGCACTATCCACTGTCTGTTGAAAATGGAAACCCACTGCCATTCTAGCTACTTCCCACTCTGCATTTCCCTCTCCCACAGTCAGAAGCCAGCTACCCTCACCCACAGAGGCTATGCTGTATCACAAAAACCTATCTCCAGGGCAGCTCTTTCAGTGAGCAGATCAACAGAACTGAAGGGGAAAAAAAAAGTCAAGATGGTGGATTAGAAAAGAATTCAGAAAAGCGATGTTTTATTGGGGAAGGAAAGAAAATATTAACAAAAGCTTAATGAATCCCCTACTTAAGTATGTTCAGGATCATCCTTCTCTAATAGCACATTTTTTTGTATGAAAACTCTTATCATCTCTGCTCAGCATAAATGAGCTTTACCCGAATTTATGCATTTGGTGAATGAGCAGCAAATCTCTGACACTCATATTTATGTCTGCAGGATCCTGTTTAGAATTTGACACTGAGATGAACATAGTGGAAATGAGATTTTCTAATAAATATGGGGGAAAAAAGACATGGGACGTAAGTGCATGAGCCAGAACGAGTTTGTCAGTCTCATTTTTCAGTACACGCACTCTAGCTCCCAGCTATTGTGTTAAAAGACAGACAGACATGGATTTTCTCATCGATCACAGTAACAAAGAGAACTTCCTTCCCTCATTAACAGTCCACAGAAAAGATGGCACTGCATGTTTGTCTGAAGAAAGAGTTTAATGAAGAGCCTGTTTTCACATACTTGCAAAATGCGGTCTCCTTCACGAATCCGTCCATCTCTGGCAGCAATGCTATTTGGATCAACCTGCACAGGACAATATCCATTAACTGAACATGAAAAGATTTTTATGGGAAATTGTAATAGGTGCACAATTGCGTGATTTGAAAAAGTACCATTTTTACACCATACACAGGCAATCTGAAATTTCCCTTAGAGTCATATGAGCTCAACAGTTCTTTAAATGATTGTATAAGCTTGTTTCAGATAAAAGGCCTCAAAACAGAAAGGGTGAAAGGGTTGGGAGCACATGATTTTCAGATTAATACTTTCCTATGCCACTGCCAGGTATTAACCTTCAGCTGTCACAGCACTGAAAATTAATGATAGAGATCCTTTTCTAGGGAAGTTCACTATGGACTGATGTGCTTCTGCAGCAGTTGATACCTCTACACAAATGAGCCTCTCTTTGGGAAAAGAGCACAATTCTTTTTCTTCCATGGAAACACTTACTCTTAAATTATTATCTCAGTAATCAATCTGTTATTTCCTCTGGAATTCTGCAGTTTGCAAGGAAATATTAAAAAAACCCCAAAGGATCCACATTGTACAGATCACTCACAGGTCCTCTATATCATTCCTGGTCTGAACCAGTTAATTTTAAGTTAGTTTGAGCTAAATAGATGTTTAGGGCTCCACTGATAGTTTATCAAAGTCACTATAGCTCATCCCTGAGCAATGACCTACTGTTTGCTGCAGGGCAATTCAATCTATCACCTTTCATTTGATGGTTATCTGAAATAATTTATTTTGCCTCATCATGCCATAAGCTATTTTTTCAAACCAAACATTTGAGTTGAACATTTGGCTCACAGGTTACATCCTCTACATCTCAGATATTATTTTCTTCTTGCGTGTTGTCATAGAAAAAAAGAAAAGAATCTGAAGTGCTCAATCAAGTACAAAAGACAATATAATTACATTCATTTTCAAAGATTTGAGAAAATTCTACCGTGTAGGAAAACCAGAACATTTCAGATATAATCCCTGAACATATTAAGAGACTCATGAACTTTCTTTGCCTTCACAAGGTCAAACAGACTTTAACAGCAGTGCTTATACAACTGATGGAAGATATATTCTTGGGTAATTTCTATTAATTCCTTATTCTTTTTCCAAGGCTGTGCTTTTCAGCTTCTTTGACATTGCTACTGGCCTGTGAATACGCAATCTTGCTTTCATCCCCATTCACGGATACATAGGAGAATTGTTTTTACCCATCCTCTCTGTCCATGAGCTTCACTCAGAATTTAGAATCACAGAATCATATAATTTCTGAAGTTGGAAAGGACCCATAAGGTTGATGAAATCCAACAACCTTCTCCTCACAGAACTACCTAAAACTAAACGATATGACTAAAACCATCATCCAGGTGCTCCTTGAACTCTGTCAGGCTGTGACCACTTCCTTGGGGTGGCTGCTCCAGGAACAAACCACCCTTTTAAGTGAAGAACCTTTTCTTAATGTCCAAATATGGTTCAACATGTTGAAAAAGCGACAAATTTGGATCACACTTCATGCAGAAAAATCACCAGTGAGCTTGTACTCAGCAGTGATCTTGGATTCACAAGAGTTCTGCTTTACCCCAAAAAAAACCCCTCTTTGAATGGCTGGAGACTCAAAGGGAGATAGTGTTTCACGGGTCAGTCCACAAGACTTCCAGGAACACTAACACCCTCTGCTGCATGCCACATTTTATGAGTGCAGCGAATGAAATCTGAGGGTTCATCCCATTTCAGTATCCAGTATTCTGTTTTTTGTTTTTCCAGTAATTCATCTCCCAGGCTACTCTCTCCACCCACCCGTGGTATGACTGTATTTACCACAACTATAACAAAAGCAAAAATAGTACAATAATGATTGACCACTGTTATGATTACCGAGCCTGTAGCAGGGGGACAATGCAAGCAGGCTACAGAGAAGGCACTTTTCTTCCTTAAAGCTCTGCCTGATTTCCATCATAAGGGCACATTTCTTTCATAACTCAAATTATGCACAGACTGCTTTTTACTTCCCTAGCTATGATGTTGTAATTAAAAGCACTTACACTACAGAAGCCCACTTTAATAACTACACTGCTTGGACAACATGATTTAAACTGATAATATAAATGAATTGAGAGTGACACGAGCTGGTTGCTGGCTGACACTTCTGCACTCTGGTCTCAGAGCACTTGCTTATACATCCCCTGGCACATTTAGCGCTCCACCACGAGCATCTCCCACACTCCTCCCCAGTGCCACATCCTTACCTCACTGACATAGATTCCTGTGTCCTCCTCATCATCGGTTCTGTAACAGACAGTCAGCCCCAGCTTCTCCTGGCTGCCAATGCGGCACAGCTCCACCTCCTACAAGAAAATATACAGGCTTGTATGGTGGCACTTGCCAAGGGTGGGCAAAACTCACAGCACAGGGCAACACCAAGCCACTGAGATACTCATACTGTATGACCTACTCATACTGCTCAGTTTTAAGACAAAATATTTTATGTGCATCTTTAAGGGGGAAACTACTCTGAGAATTAAGAGGGAAATTCCAGCACATTGCAGGTTCAAGCTGTATAGAAACTGTTCAGTAAGACAGGCCAAACTTTGAGAAATATAGCTGTACATCGATTTTGCAGGTTTTTGACTTCTGGATAATAGAAGCTGGCTTACAACAGATTACATAGTCATTCTAGACCCATCATTCTAGTCCCATCACACCAGCTATTGATTTATAGGATATGAGACAGATTGGCTACACATCAATCAATCCATCACACAAGTACCACTCCCTTATAACAGCAAACCAAGCCATAAAACAAAACCACAGCCTTCCATTAACAGCATAATTCCTTCTCTGGCCAGTTTAGTGACATAGCTTCATTGCAGAAACTGCTAGATAACAGAAGTATCCTTCAAGGAATCTCCTGTGGTGTTGAACAGCCGTGGCATCTTCCTCAATTGTGAGATGAGGCAGAAAACATATTTTTAGTGTCAGTTGTCCCAGCAATGGCATCTTATTAAAAGCAGATGGCAAAGTGATAACTACTACATACATACATCTGAGTTGAGCATCTTTAGGGTTTCTTAGGGGAACTGTTCACAAAAAATGGAAAACTGCACTTGTCTGGAACACTGTCAAAAACCCCAATTATAATACAGCAGAATGAACCCAATAACACTGAATATTAGCTTGGTGGCAAATGGGAAACTTTAGCTGATATTTGTATTTAAAGGGAATCTGCAAGTGACACTTGGACCTTAATAGCTTCTGCTTCTGAGACTGTGCAATAAAAGAGAGACCAACGGGTGCTTCATTTCTCAATCTGTGATAGAGTTTGTTCTTCCCATCCCCACAGATGTCATGCAGACTAATTCACAAACAGGCACAGGGTGCACAGCAGAGACAACTCACTACTGAGCCCAAGGAGTTGTGGAGACCAAGTGTCAAAACACCACAACATACAGAGGAACCTGCATTTCACATACATGGGTTAGCCAATGAGCCTCGTGACGTTTTCATTTCAGCTGAACATCTTTCACAAAGTGCAGTGCTATGGTTTGCTCCCTACTCCCTCACCAATGTACTACCTGCACAAACCCTGTAAGCTTCTCCCTGGACTTTGGGCATTCAGTGTATTAACAAAAAGTAAGAAAATGTAGAAAAAACCCCACCAAAACCACGAAACCTGTAGCGTTCTGTAATTTTCTTAAAAATGGCAGGAGTTTTATATAGCATGGTAAAGAGTAGAATTATTAACCAGTACACATAATACATTGGGTTTGAAAGAAGAAACACAGGACCATGTTTTATTAGGGAAAACAATTACAGTGACCTGATTTTGGCATTGGGCGCAAAAGTGTGGAGGGAGGCCTATTCAAAACCCATAATAATTGATGTCTCCACAGGGAAAGAACACTTGACTAGAACTGTAATATTAGGGAGAAATTACAGTAACAAAATGGCTTCAATTACAGCAACAAGGTATACTTTTAAGGAATAGAGAAGCTTGTGGTCCCTTGGAGGCCTATAAGGAAACCTAAATACACCATAAAAGACTGAAACTGGGACCTTTAAATCAAGGCAAATGAGAATCTGTGCACAAGCAGAAATCCATTGACTTTCATTGTCCTGCTGGCACAAACTCCTGTATCCCCACATTAAGGCTGGACAGGGGCCTCATGGACTGCTTTGAACACAATTTCTTTGGATGGGAACAACCTTGAAGTTCTCATGGATGATTTGTTTCAAAATGTTACTACAAAGCTGCACCAATGTTTCAGGCTGCAAAAAACCTGAATCCTATCGGTGCCCTGGCTCAATGAGCAGAATAATTTAAACAATTTAGGTCATGAAAGAAAAAAGGAAAATGAGGATGACCTAATAGGCTTCATCCTGGGAGTCCAGGAGATTTGCTGAAATTGTCTCTGGGAACCAGTGTGGAAAAGGAAAAGAAACAACTTTTTTATTAACAAAAATTTGAATAAACAACAAACGGTGCAATCAAAAACTTTCAGAAGAAACAAAACAAAGTCCCAGTTCCCCAGGTAGGGGTGGAAAACACCAACGGCAACCCAGGGAGGGCTGGGGAAAAAGGCAGTACTGCCCCAGCAATTCAGGAAGCTGCTCACAGTCACCAGTGTTAGTCTAACCTAAACATGGCCTGATACAACGTCAAGCCATTCCCTCAGGACCTGTCACTGGTCACCACAAAGAAGAGATCAGCGCCTGCCCCTCCTTTTCCCCTCATGAGGAAGTTGTAGACTTCAATGAGGTCTCCCCTCAGATTCCGCTTCTCCAGGCTGAACAGACCAAGTGACCTCAGCCACTCCTCGTATGGCTTCCCCTCAAGGTCTTTCTTCATAATCTTCATTGCCCTCCTTTAGACACTCTATAATAGCTCTTTCTTATGTTGCAGTGCCCAAAACTGCACAGAGTATTCAACGTGAGGCTGCACCAGTGCAGAGCAGAGTGGGACGATCCCCTCCGTTGACTGGCTGGTGATGCTTTGACTGATGCCCCCCAGGACACGGTTGGCCCTCCTGGCTGCCAGGGCACTGCTGACTCATATTTGACTTGCCTTCAACCAGTACCCCCAGGTTCCTTTCCAAGGTACTGCTTTCCAGCATCTCATTCCCCAGTCTGTATGAACAATCGGTGTTGCCCCATGCCAGGTGCAGAATCCAGCAGATTCCCTTATTGAACTTCATATGGTTGGTGATTGCCCAGCCTGTTAATTTGTCAAGGTCTCTCTCACTAATGGGTTTTAATGGAACAAACATTAGGTTTGGCAGCAGTACATTTGTAAAAATGTAATTTCCTTCTCCGAAATCCCTTTAGATATGTGCACACGTGTGCGCACACACACTCAGACACTTGCCTTGTCTTTGGCTTTTGTCAGTGTGTATGTAGGGACTGAACTGACGGTCTTCAAAAGTCAGCATTTTAAAAATCTACCAGAAACAATATTTGGATATTCACAAATAGTGCTGACAGACAGATGGTGGGAGGAGAAGGACTGAAGAGAGAGCTCAGGAGATGACAGCCTCCCTATCTTTTGGGCACTGGGGCAGCCACCTCTCAACACGAAGAATATTCTACTGCCAAGTGACAGAAATCAATGTCAAATTGCAAACTCTTTGATTTGCTGCTCCTTTTCTCTGTGTGGGCAGAAAAAAAATTCAGTGTATTGCCACAGTTTAGGCAATACTTTAAAGTGTTTTGCCATAAATTATTTGGTTAAAAGACAAACATGGAAACTAGAATAAGGACTACCCCCTCTTGAAAGACTCAGATGCAAATTTCCAAAGAAGCTGATTTCTTCAAACACGGGAAAAAAGAACATTCTGGAGGTTTGAAACTAGTTATATCGGTCATCCTCTAAAGTGATGGAGGAGTGGCTGTAGTCTGTGGCTTCTGGCCAAAGGCCAACATTCTTCAATGATGGAAAAGCAGTTTACAGGCTATTAGCCTCAGGAGACATAAGACCAAACAATCAGCTGTCACCTCTTTGTGGAGGGAAGACTAGGTTACCACTGTCTCTTGAGTCTTAGAAGAGTAGATTATAAACTTCAGCAAGTGGATTGTTGGCTTTCTAGAATTGCTGAAAAAAGGTTAAGCACTATTAAAGGAGACCTTGTAAAGTTAGCATCAGTTTGCAGTTACAGTGGGTCTTTCTACTAAGAACTAAATTACAGAGTAAAGATGATGGTCTGGTACAAAAGAGACCATGAACCCTTCTGTGATCAGTCTTTTAGGGGGAAGAAGAGCTCTGAATTCTTCACATTTTCCCTCCATACACTGGAAAACAGATTACAGCCTAAGAGGCAAGTTGCTAAAGTTTCTTCTCACTGCACATAGAAGATGTTGACAAGAGTTATCCACCAGATGACCATGTGTGATGACTTGTCATGAGATAAAGGAAAACTAGTTTACTATACGAACTGTAGATCAATATAACTAACTAAAGCCACTGAGTTATATCAGCATTATTTTACAGTATGAAAAAGGTAAACTCTGCACTTGGTCACCTCATGTCCAATCACACATCTAGGACTGGGAGTCTTCTGAGACTATGCTGATCAGAAAATGTGCCAATCCCCTTTGCAATTTCTTGGTGTATGGAAACAGTGATTCATTTCCAGATTGGAAACCTTTAATATGGAATGAGGATGAACTTACTCATATAAGTAACTAGTCATAAAATGAAGACATCTAAAATTTTTGAAAAATCATTTGGTGTACTTTAGATTACTGAGCATATGTTTGAGATTCTTCCCTGGATGATGTGATATACTGAGGAGGGGAAATTTCTCTACCTTCTCAAATTCATCACAATTGTGTTGTCTGGTTTTTGTTTTTGTTTTTGGGTTTTTTTTTAAATTATTAAGATCTTGCCTCATAAAATAGGGGGTTTTTTTAGCAGGTTTCCACAAGCTTTTTGATTTTTAGTCCTTATTCCCCGTTCAATTGTAACTGGTTTGGTGCAGTCACCTCATGTACTTTTCAAGACTTGTTTTCACTACCTATAAGCAGAAAACAATGCAAACACTACCAGAGTAGCAGCATATAAAAGAATAAATGCAGAATGTTTGAAAGGAACTGCAGAAATACTATAAATACTTTACATCCTTCCAATATTCCCCATCTACCTTTAAAACAATTGTTGCACCCACTAAAAGACCAAGAGACTACCAAAATTGTCATAGCTACTGAGATCCATTCACCTATACAGTATATCAGAGTAATGAGTCCTGAACTGTGGTAACACCATTAGAAGGGGCAGTATGGAATCAAAATACAAGTGTTTTTCCTAAAGAGGCAGTTTGTGATTAGTTAACACTCAAGTCCTCATTACAATGAAAATATCATCTCACCATTGAGATATAGTCAAAAAACAAATCAATTTTAACTAGTGTTACTTTCCAGTGCAACAGAACCTCTGATTCACAGTTCAAGGTTTATGTTTTTGTTACATGGTAAGACGGAGGATACTAAACATTTTCAGTTTGTGATACAGTTAACTATTTAATTTCTCAGCACTAAGTAGCATCTGCTCATCCCATTTAGCTCTATTATCTTTAGAGGAAAACATCAGTATAGTCTAGCCTGTAAAACTAAAACAGTGTCCTTTCTTCCCTCTTCCGTTTAACAAGTGTCCTGAATGGGGGAAAAAACCCAAAAAAACCAGAAAGGAGAAGGGAAGCTTTGCTATTTACAAGTATGAAAAAGTCGTGTTTTAAATTAGGAATCAACACAACAATATATACACAGTTTTTAGAAAAGGAAATCACCACAGCATGCTTGAGAAGGATTCTTACTTCACCAGATTAAATGCTGTCAGTCTGGAAAAGTCCTTGTGTGGTGAAACATCCCAATAATGTAATGTCTTCTAAGGCAAAAAAAATTCCAAGAAATGCAGTCTATGGCCATGTCTGTTTGTTCAGCAATTTTTCTGTACCAGAGGAGGATTATCAGTACCCCTTGAACCAAAACCAGATTACAGTTTTTACTAGTTGATATTATTGCAACATCGGTGGGGGGGAGGAGGTTATCTTTATAGCCACCCAGAACAATGCAGTTTTCAACATTTAGTAGATTACTGCCCATTGCTAAATAAGTGGTCATGTGCAGACTCTGAAACAATCTCAGGTGTGAGGTGAAACACCTTTATGTTCTGTCCCTGTACAGACCACTACCAGGCAGAGCTCCAAACTCTTTACACAATTTACTTCATAGAGGGATGACCTAAGAGTTTGCAAAGGCTAAAATACACCAAGGTTTAGCTGACAACTTTTATGATTATGTCCTTGTTTTCCTCAGTTTCTCTCAGAAGCACTAGCAAAGCTGTGTCTTGTTGCCAGGCAAGTTATTCTGTGTCATAGCATTGATTGCACTTTGAGAAGAAAACAAGGCTTACTGAATGCAATCAGGGGCCCAATATCTGATGATACAAGGTGGAGGACCACAGTATTTAGCATAAATTTTAGGAAAAAGATAAAACAAAACTAAAATAATAAAGAAAAATAGGAGAAGAGTAGTTACTTTTATCTTTGCTTTTCCTTTTTACCTGTAGTAATAGCTGAAAAGCTGCTTTTAATGTTTATCTTGCTAATGGTATAATTGACAGAATGAATGAAGCACAAAAGGCCAAGAACAGAGTACTTACAGAATAGCTCAATGAAGAATTAACTGAAAAAGTACATTAAAGTCTGTCTTACTTTTATAAACTAGTTACACTGAAAAAAAAATCCTCATTCATCTGAGCTACTGTCACTCTTCTGAGGCATCAAATAGAAGTGCTCAGACTATGCATACCTTAAAATTAAAATTCTTTCTTCAGTATCATCTTGTTTCTCCATCTTTATGGGTGAGATCAATCTGCAGTTTATACGCATAGCTGAATTTTGGCCGCTTTTCATGCTTTCACCCCTGTCAGGGTACTACAGGAAGGTTGTCCTATTAAGTCAGATCAATTTTATCAACTTCTTGCTACTGGTTTCTGTAAACTATGGAAACCAACCAAAGCTTGGTCTCAGTCTCATAACTGTGTTAGGAATCTCAACTCTGCAGTTCTTGTCATTGGGAGTGATATAAGCATTTGGATCATTATCAGGCAGAGCTTCGAACAGCCAAGCATGTAGCAGCATCTCACTAATAGCATTCACTTTCTTGGCCTCTTCTTCCACGACTGCCTTTTTCATGCTGCCAAATCACTGGTCATATACACTGCTACCTTCTATAATACTTAATCTTCATAATGCCACACACTCATCATCACTGGCAAGTAATTCTACTCATGAAATAAAAATAAATAATGCGAATAGAACCTTCACTCTTCATACAGGAACAGTTCAATCTAATGAAGCCCTAGGAGGGTAGAGAGCTAGCAGTGGAGCTAATAAAAGAGAAAAGTTAATCTCAAATTGAGAAGTGATGAGAATGGTATTACATGTTACATAAACTCATATGTTGCGAATGAGAGTGGGGGTAAAACAGGAAATGACAGCCTGGGTTTGTAACAAAATAAAACAAAAACACCCCACGTCATCATCAGAATGAAGTTGTTCTTTAGACTTCATTTTAAAGCACAGTTTATTTTACCTCTGAGTTTGTACCAGAGGAGTTGTGACTGTCATGTGCAAATGATCAGGGTGTGTACAATGTGTAAGACTGCACACTTAAAACAAACACAGTGTTTCAAGCAGGTATCACATTACACAGTAGACAAATGATGCTGCTAACACTGTTAGCTCTGCTTTGTTTAGAATTTATGTCTTTAAGGGTGACAAGAAATAATTTGTGGAAACTCAGAAAAAAAAGAGACGTAAATCCTAGCATTAGCAGAAGTCATCAAAACAATCTATTTTAAATATGGTGATTTTTTTTCTTATGGGTTACCTATCTCTATTTAGATGAAGAGAGTCTGTGGTGCTTCCACTCTACATTTAACAAAGTAATTTCATACTAAGATAGGTATTTTGTTTTCAGGCTTGGAGCGGGTGTTAAATATTTAATTCTTTACTTGTGTGTGCATGTGCCTGTGTGTACAAATATTTGTGTATCATTACACAGGTACATACAGTGTGCATATCTTTGTGTGTAGGTACATGCCAGGCAGGTCAGTTACACTGCAGAGAGTCTTTTCTGACAATCATCAAAAAAAATTCATTTAAGAGCATGACTACAAATCTTGAAAAGACAGTGCTTATAATGAAAAAGCAAAACTGTCAGATGACCCCATGATTCACAGAACCAGAGCAGTGACACTTACAGCCATCTCTGGACTCTACTACCTTTTAATGACAAACAACACAGAAGACTAACTATTTATTAATAACTGCAAAAAGAGAAACAGCAAAAGGAAAGGATGAATTTTCAGTTTGCTAGAAAAGCTCATCTCTCATAAGATAGATCAGTCAAACATAAACCCCTTCTCTCACTTTACCTCCATGACAATTGATTGTTTAGGGTGAGCTACTGTAAAGAAACGGCTCGCGGGAGAGACTATAGAGAGGAAATGCTTATCACTACAGCCAATAAAAAAAGATCAAAACCACCTGGGATTCTGGGACTGCCAGACTGAAAGCAAATAATACCACAGGCAAACAAAGGCATCCTAGACCTAATCACTATCCTAATGCCATCAAGAGTTATGCTCTCCTGTCAAAGGGATTTTCCAGGAAATACGTTAATGTCTATGTAACACAGGCTAATTGTAGACTATGTTGCAGAAGTATTCAGCGTGAAACGAAGTGCAATGAAATGGCCTTCCCCTTCACAGGTCACTGCAGGGTCCGATTGCATTCTTTTCACAATTAATAAACTTGTATTTAAAAGTTTGTAGGGGATTTAATTTACAAACACTGTCCGCTTCCATCAGAAAAACAGTGCTTCCATCAGAGAAGCAAAACAACTCCTCTGGTACCTTCACCATGGAAGGTAACTAGTGCTACAGGATTTTAGCGGATTAGAGTTCAGTTTTAGAACACATTTAGAACCCATTCTGTAAATGCCTATGGAGATTCAGTAGAATTCAAGGTTTTCCTTTGACTGACATTCTCAAGTTGTGAAAATAACCTAAAGAAATAAGTTCTCTAACAGTCTCAGTATGTTCTGTTATTCAGATTTTATACAGATAGGCACAACCACAATGTGAGGGGCTATTTGGATGGAAATAGAAAAGCTATGGAGCAAGACAGAGCCAGTCCAGATGTAAACAAGTTGGAATTGGTGGCAGCTGTGCTGTTACAAATAAAATTACATTCCCCACTGTCTTCTCACTTATCAATTTTGACAGAAGACTGTCCTGACTTCACATAAACAGCATCGGTGTCAGATTTGCCAGAATGGATCTGCTGTGTAGCTTACCACAAAGAAACAGAGGGTTATCTCCATTCCACATGGTGGGAAGAAACAATGCTCAGTTTAAGGGGTGGGAGCTCTACCTTATAGGCTAAATTTAATCCTCATTTTTTAAAGTCTGGTTTAGATTTAAGAATCTCTGACACAAGATTTCCTTACATCAAGGCAGAAAGGACAATTATCAGCAAACATTTCTCAAATGCATAATCCAACCAAAACCAAATATAATGTAGAATGAGAAACACTTAAAACCAAAATCACTTTCCCACTAAACCCTGCTTTATAGCTACACTTAGAGCCACATGCTGTTTTGTGTCCAGACATAGAATGCTCTGAGACAGCAGGATGCTGTAGACAATGACAGCAGTGTTAAAAAAAAAAAAAAAAATTGGCAGAAAAAACCAGAACTAATGTGCTGGCATATAGGCACCTATTAATGAAATATCATCTTGCACCTGTGAGAACAGAATTTGGCTCTGTAGCTGATGAATCCTTTGATAATAAAGAAGCTCTATTGGATGTGGGAATTCACTCTCACCCTGCAGCTCTGGAGTGAAAATTTTTGGTGTGTGCTACACTTCTACGTAAAAAAATCAAACAGTGGAGTAACTTGAGGCAGGGTCTGTCTGCCAGTGCATATTCAGCAGTCTGATGGCCAGGAGTGCGAGGAGGAAGAGACCATGGTATCAGTTGAAACTCCCATCAGGTGAGGACAGGCAGCAGATAGCAGTCACAGAGCAGATGGGGAAACAGGTTAGGCTGGATGAATGAGGTTGCTGGACTACAAATGTGAGAAACTTTTGATCACTGTGCTGCGAACAAATTCAGCATTGCAGTGGGAGGAAGGGTCTAAGCATGTGGGGTTGAGATAAACACAGTTTTTAATTCTGTGGGCCTGGCAAGCCTTGTATGGCCTGCCTGATTTGCATTTACAGGATATTTTAGCTTGACAACACATGGTGGAGTTTACAGTGAGTGTATTTCACAAGGAAGTCAAAGAAGGGAAAAAAAAAGCCTTTACAGATTACAGGCTTCCTGGATGCTAAAGGCTCAATAGCTGACAGTCTGTCCTCCAGGAAGTCACAAACCTCCACTTGAAGCTGAGTTTTCCCCCTTAGCTAGCATGCATAATACCAAATCTTCATATTCCTGTCAGAAATATAAATCCCCAAATCAACCTTTATGGGAAGTATTAAAGACAAAATATCCTAAATGCTAACAAAACCCATTTTTCCCTATTGTCTGGATGATCAAACTTACTGGAAAGTAAAATATCCGCTTTCTTATTTCAAAAAGTCATGGTATCACTTTTCTCCCTAATTCTTCCACCTTCGTACTCATCCTCTTTATTTCTGTTCTTTTCCCATGGTGCAGTATGGATGCTAATTTATTAGAAGTACTTAACTACATACATGTATTTTCCTACAATACATATGCATACATGTTTTCTCCTGCTTGAGACACAACACCTCTTCCAGTTGGGAAAACCATGAATTCATGCTTTCTGAGTAGAGAGGTCCATGATGAACTGCTTATATGTAGTATTTCTCAGCAGTCAACTTCCGGCCTCACTATTGGCCTTTCACTCAACAGAAGTGTCAATTTGCAAGGATACCAGAGGGGGTTAGTATAATTAGCTAGATGATAATATCCCGCAAAGGGTTTCCTTTTCACTAATCTTAGATCCTACATTCTCACTCTCTTCTCATTAAACAAAGTAGATGGGAATATCACAGACAAGGCAGAAGCTGAACTCATGGCAAAATGAGATAAGCAGACTGAAGTAGCAGGTATTCTATCGTGCAGTGTGTGTAAATATGTGGAATTGTCACATTGGCTCACAGACTCTATATTCCAAACGAGTCCTTTACATTTGGACAATTATGACAAAAAAAACCCAAAAGAAAGATGTATATTATGACAAGTATTTGAAGGGGGAAAAAATTGACTTTTCATTAAACTCCTGTTCTGACCCCCATATTACAACTCTTTGGCTTTCAACTTTGAAAAATCAGCTAAGGAATCGTTGTTTAATTCTCCTTGAGGGTGGGAAGAAGAAACCCCTCAAACTTCACCAGTCCAATTTTTTTTTCTGCTGACACTTTCCAGAATTCATTCTCCAATCTGTTTTCCAATGACAATAGCTCTGAAATAAAATGTTGGAATGGACCTTCTCTTGCTTATCAGGTAGGAGGAATACAGTACTCCACATCTGGCTAGAAGTCTGTTACCTAATTAGGGGGCTGGAGTACATCTCCTACAAGGGGAAGCTGGGAGAACCGCATTTGGTTAGCCTTTCGAAGAGAAGTTACCTTCTTAATAAGGAGATCTTATTGCTTCCTTCAGGTACTGATGGCAAGAGTCTAGAAAAGTCAGAACCACACTCTTCCTTGAGGTGCACTGTGACAGGCACATGAGGCAACAGACATGAGCTGCAACTCAGAAAATTCTAATTAGATATTTAGGGAAGTGCTTCTTACCGTGAGGGTAGCCAAAGACTGGAACAATTGTCCTGAGAAGTTGTAGACTGTATACTGCAAAACATACCAACTATAACTATATCTGCTGTATAATCAGCATCCATTTCTTTGCCCCTCTTCACAAGGGTCTCTGCAATTTGTGGACTTGCCTCAAATAGGGGTAATTGAAAGCAACTTGGAAAATTTAGAGGTGATATCTACTGTGGGAAATGGGACAATATTAGCACATGACATCAGTGCTAAAATCTTTACAGTGACTTCTACATTTCTGTTTATCCTTTGTCATGTTGGAAATTAAGGTTTGCAGGTGATCCAACACTTACAAAAGCTCTACGTACTTGGAAATCAGTCTCTGCACTTGAGACTGTCAGATATACCCTTCTCTATCTGTGAATGTCCTCTTCAATACTTTGGAGTTTTGCTAGTCCTAATGGTATAAAAACATTCAAATCTGACATGCTTCAATGGGTAGAAGAAAATCTGTTGAAAGTGAGAATTCTGACAAGACCAGGAACTTCAGGTGCCCAGAAGATTGCTGTTCCTCTTCCAAAAAACATGTATGCTGCAGCTGTTTCTGATTATCAATGCTCTTGAATTCAATAAAGAGCCCCTTCATAGCTTAGAGCTGTTTCAAAACAGCAGCAAGTGCCTTTTTCTAGACAAAACCCCGCGGGTTTATGGGTTGTCATAAATGCAGTTCAAATCAGTTGAGGATTGTGTGGCATAGTTAGTTTTCATGATACAATAAATTAAATAAGAAATTAAACCATACAATACAATAATCTTCACCTACTGCAGGTAAGATCATACTTTATATTTGCTGTATTTCAAAATGTTCCCGCCCAGTATTTGGCTCTGTAAGCATCACTGTTACTGCTTTAGGCCTGAAACATGTCAGAGGATTTATCTGCCTCATCAGCACTTTCTAAACACCCAGGCAGCCAACTGAAATGGGGAGGCATAACAGATGTGCCAACATCTGCTGCCGCAAGCATTTATCTGGACAGCAGAACATATAGCTGTAGATCCAAACTCCTAACCAGTTACAATTCCACGTGTTTGGACAGCCTAGATCTACAACTGTGTGAAGGTTATATTGGGATATTAATTAAAATCAAGTTGAAACTGTAATTACATTTGTGAGACTTACCTCCCTGTAATTCAGTTTATGTCTTTCAGACACAGCAAATGCAAAATACTATGAAAAAGTTAAATTTAAAGTTGAACTTATAAAATTAGAAATTCTTAAAAAGCACTACTAAAATTCCATCCAATCCATGCTCTTTTTTACCTTGCGGTACACACATACTAAAATATGTACAGTTAAAATATGTAAATTTGAATCACATACATGTGCCTAAAAATCAAGCATATGAAGCAATAGGCAATGACTTTCAAAACACATTTTTATTTTCTTGGCACCAAAATGAGGTCTATGGGCACCAAATCCATGCTGAGTTTCAGCTGTTCGAACTTCTGTTGTACATGGAAATGTCCTCCACCCCCAAACACATACATCCGTAGGCTGGTAAAATCATGAGATGAAATACAAAGCAAACTTATCACCTGCTTTTTTGATGCACAATATAGTTTCACCTGCATTCCTGCTCACCAAACCATGCCCTCCAGGAATGTCTATCACATTCTCTTTGAAGAGATCCCTCATTAAATAAAAAAGCAAACTCCCAGAGAAAAGGCCTCTCCTGACGTTTTTGATTTCTCCTCTGAAGGCCCAGCATGCATAATATTGAAACCTTGTTTAAAGTCCATTTTCTTGTAAAAGGTTCTCTCTTACTAGGAGGATTCAGCCTATGCTTCCTGTGCTCTAGGATTTCCTAGGATACTAAGCTTTAAAATAGTGACATTATAGTAAGCTGGTTAACATGACTTAGGCTATTTTGAAAAGAACATGTAAACTAAATTATTTTGTCCCATCTTTTGTCTTTATAGCTCGATTTCATGCCTCCAAGATAGACTACATGAACATTCAAGTAGAAGGCATATGAAAAATAGCATTAATAAAAACCTTAGAAACATTTTGACTGTAAAGCATATATGGAGATATGTGGGATAATAATGTAAAACCTGTCTAAACAATTAATTTCTCCAAACCAGAGGATTTATAATCTGCAGATTACCATAAATAGGAAAATATTGCCAGCACCCTTCTCTTTCTTCACTGAGTGAAAAAGCACAAACCATATGTTGTAATGTTGCCAAACAATAAAGTGTTGCTGAACTATAGTCACTTTTCTTCATTTTCCTAGAAAAACATAAGCTCTGACAACAAGGAAGAATTTTTATTACCTTCCAGGTGAAGTAAGCAGTTACCCTGCGCTTGTTTTATGAAATCATGAAACAAAATGAATATCACTGACTTGATATATTTTCCTCCACTTCTAAAACACAATAAATGGTAATAACTTTGATAAATTTGCCCATGTCAGTTTTGTGTCTTTTTCTCCCTGTTCTCTCATGATCCTCTGAAGTTGTGGACTCAATTCAAGTCCCTGAACTGGGATATTCATTACTTAGGGGAGGTGAGATGACAGCAACTTCATTGGCTTTGAATTTTGTGATGACATGCAGTAATACACTCAAGATCAACAAACAACTGTGACAGAAACTACCCTAAAATCATCTTCTACATAAATGACCCACTGACTAAGAAGGAAGAAGAGTGATTTAATGGCCAAAAAAAGAGATGCATTACAATTAAAGGCTTCTGGGTTTTATGGGTTTTATTGCCAGTTCTGTCACTGACTGACTTGGCAACTCTTTCAATACAACTGTCCTTACTTGACCTGCTTGTGAATTCCTTTAGCAATACAGGACATCATAAACTGAAGAATCTTAGTAGAATAGTGTTAAGCTTAATTAATTTATACTTGAAAAGTGACTTCAATTCTTAAAAGACAAATGAAAAACTGAAAAGAAAGGGCTGCTCCTTCTACCAATCCTTTGCTTATTTACAGTGTACAATTGGCCACAGTTAGGGAGAAATTCCCTATTTATTATTCTGTGTAAATTATAATAATATAAATTAATGGGTATTTAAAAAATAAAAACAACAGTGAAACACATAATCTTACGCTGTTATATGCCAAATGCATGGTAAGAGTCTTCTTTTAAATATTACATAATGTCATTCAAAGAAACACAGCAAAAAAAACATTCCAGTGCCACTTTTCCCTTTTAACTGTGACCTCTTCCATTTTTAGTCAATAGCAACAGTCAGCTGCATCACAGGCCAAGTGTTAGCAGCTCAGAACTCCTTTTGAGTTAAAAGAAAAAAGTCACAAAGAAGGGTTTAATAGGCCCCAATCACTCTAGTGCTTTCTCGGGTCCAGCTGAAACAGCTCTAATAATCTATTTACTTGTCCAGGAGTTTTCCTCACAAGCTTTTCAATTAATACCTTTAAAATACAGTCCATTTTTCTCCTCTGGATTTGTATGATGCAACAGGTAGGAATGGAAGAAAAAATCCTAATCACTCCAAGACTCTCCTAAGCAACCAAGACCACAGATTACAGGCACACACATACCAGTTCACTTCCTTCATGATACTTATCAGCAGATGCTATACAGTAATAAGAATTGCCACAAAAAAATCACAGTGATGGTGTCAGTAAATGTCTCTCTACCATGGGGCATCCACAATCCAGCCATAATCACTAGGCAGATTATGAACTGATGGTCAGAAAACAAACATAATGCACAAAGTCTCACTCCTATAACAACAGGCTGAGAGAGTTGATGTTGTTCACCCTGGAAAAGAGAAAGCTCCAGGGAGACCTCAGAGCAGCCTTCCAGCATGTAAAAGGGGGCAACACGAGACCTTCAGAGGAACTTTCTACATGGGCGTGTTGTGATAGGACAAGGAGTAATGGCTTTAAAATGAAAGAGGGCATGTTTAGATTACATATTAGGAAGAAATTATTTACTGTGTGGGTGGTGAGGCACCCAGAGAAGTTGGGGATGCTCCATTCCTGGAAGGGTTAAAGGCCATGCTGGATGAGGCTTTGAGCAATCTGCTCTAATCAACAGCCCATGGCAGGGCAGTTGGAAATAGATGATCTTTAAGGTCCCTTCCAACCTAAACCATTCTATGATTCTAAGATGAAGTTCCAGCTTATCTAAGCTTACTCTGAGCTGTCAGATCAGCCCCTCTACCACAACAGCAGCTGCATAAGGTAAGGCATGTGGTGAGAAGTATCTGCTTTTCCACTGAAAATCTACACCACAGCAAGCCTGTTCCCATTCCTCTTACCATACCAATCAGGTCAGATGACACTGAATAGACACAACCTTGTCCACTATTTCAGCTCTTCTTAACTACAACACCCACACACACCTCTATTAGGATCCTTTTTTCTTGAACATTTTAAATTATGTCTGGTGGTTGCTAAATTCAAAAACTGCCTTTTATTTGCTAAAGGCTATTTTTTTGATTCATCCCAAGTTTGAAGAAGTCCAGGGGGACAAAAAAGACTCCAATCACTGTAGGATGTGCAGAAAACAAGCAAACCTTATAGCAAGTCACAGGGGTATTAGAGTGGTTCTTCCCCTCGACATCACTGTCATCCTTCTTAAACATGGCTGGAACTTGGTTTGAGGGATACCTACCAAAACGAGGTCTCTCTCTCTCTCTCTCACCCCTTTATACTACTGAATAGAAAATATGACTTAGCAGCTTTGCAAAGAATTTCTATGCTACCTGTAAGGGATTTCTAGAAAACTCTTACCTAAGAGATATTTTCCATTTTGATGGTTTCACATCCATCTTCTGGTTCAGCTTCATTATACAGAAACTCATCAGGTAACAAAACAAAAGAGCCTGATTGCAGCAATCAGCAGTGCTGGCAGTGTGTGCACAGAAGCCGTTTCCAGAAAAGCTGTTTGTTCAGGTGCTAGCAATTGTGGAGGAGCTTTAATTGCATGGCCACAAGCTCCTGTAATGCTCACAGAGGGGTCTTTGCAGGCTATCACAGCTCTGGAGGGTGCTGTTGCAGGCTATAAGCTCAGTAACACTCATGTTAAAAAGGCCCTACATATGCATTTACAAGATAGACAGATCTGTTTGGTTTACTGGTTAAATAATCCATGTGTTAAAAAGGTCTTCAGTAGGAATTCACCAGGCAGGCAGGTCTCTCTTGGCCTGTTACAGCAGTGGTGGGCTGTTCACAATGTCACTGGAGACCACACTGTAGTGGCCCATGAGGATGTCAACCCATAAATAGTCATAGGTGTTAAAGTAACTTTATTCACATAAGCAGTCTCACTCAGACTACTAATGTGAACAAAATTACTCCTCCTTTAGTTCTAAGGAAAAAATACCAGTAAAATCAATCACTTCAAAAGTGGAATGACACAGAAATGGTAAACTTGAATTTGCTCTTGAAATGCCTTTCCTCATCAGAATGGGATGAGTGTTACTGGAAGAGTGAATCAATGTGTTACTGCAGCGTTGCATCTAGTGCAATGCTCAGATACGGTAAGAGAAACAAAGAGAACAGGATAAAATTTCCCCCTATGAAACTTTTAAGTTTCCAGCAAAAAGAGGTCTACACAAAGCCTTACTCGTAGCCAAGTCCAGAAGATTTCTAGCTTATCTCTCTTCATGGCTTATTTTTAGTTGTTGGGGAAAACAGCCGACAGCATCTAATGCAGAAATGCTCAGGTCAATAGGAAACCCTAGAAATTTCAGCAGGTTTGGATCAGGCCAGTGGTAAACTTGAGGGACTAATCTAAACTTACAGTTAACAGATTTATGAATGCAAATACTTTTCAAAACATTTATATGAACAGCTGTGCATAACCATAAATTAGCACTTCCATTCAACATGCATAAACACACATTTATTTCCTTATTCTGATACAAAAATCTGTCCCTTGGGTCTACAAATCAGAACACAATCTTAAGAGTAATAATTTTTGCCCAAAGGTATTAACCAACCCTCAGAGCATTGTGGGTTGCTCTGCTTAGGAGGATGTACTGATGATGGAGTAAAGCAACTTGCACATGAATATTCTAATTTCCAGAAGTCCTATTTTCTAGAACATGAGAGGAATCCAAATAACATCTGTGTAGTTTCTAGCTCATGCTCCACGACGGACAAATCTCACATGGCATCTTCTCAAAATACTGTGCTCTTTCATGGCTGCTGTTTCCTGCAAGAACTCCTATCCTTTCATTGCCTGGACACAAAAGGTTCCATAAAAACTGACCACAGAAAGATTTCACCTGCACATGACTCATGTGCTTGTCTGTTCATTTAGTGACATGCACAAACTTCATGAGCAAAAAAAGTAAAATAAAGTAGCTCAATGGTTTCTATGACCTTAAGTGAAGAAAAACAGAGTACCTCGTAATTTCATATTGGGTCAACCCTACCCTTAGCAACCTCTGCCAGGTACTGCTCTCCAGACTGTCCCAATCTGTCATCACTAGCATGTGACTCAAGTCATTGGACACAGGCAGACTCACACAGTGGCTGCCATTCTCCCTTTGTCACTCTGAAAATGTTAAACCTGGCATGGTGGATCGTTGATGTGGTTTTCCAGTCTCCTGAGAGCTGTGTCATTGTACTGAAACAATCACTTGTGCCTAAAAATGAGAACATTCAGAGCTGGAAAGTCTTTTAGGCAATTATTCCGGTCTCCTTTGGACAACCATATCAGCTCCCTCCAAAAAAACCTGATAAAAAACTTCAAAAAAACCTTCAAAAAACCCTTCAGCCTAGTCTTCCTCATATATGCAACAACAACAGCTACCTTGACTGACTGTTATTCCTTGTCAAGGATATCTGCTTTTGCTGTTTGCAAGAAGCATTCAGCTGGAAATAAGAATATTTTCCTATCTGAGATATATAAGTTTTTAAAAGCTGTAATCCCCCAGAAGAAAGCAATCACTTCCCATTTTGCTTTTGCTCAGAAGCTACTTCAGTATGTGCATGGTATGAAGGTCTCTGCCCTTGGATAAGGAGCTGCTGACTAAACAACGCTACAACTTGTGCCTGCTTGTAACATCTTATTTCCTTCTGCCTCTCTCACTGAAAGGCAGTCCCCTTAGACTGAATATGTAGGACATATTCAGACATCAGTGATGCTTTCTTTTGACCAGCTTTGTCTTTACAACATTCTTTGGGGTTTTTCTTCTACCTATTTTTCAACTGTTCCACCATGTAAGTGACTCTGGCCCCTTAATTTCTGTGTTACTGCTAATGTTCCAAACCAAGTACATGATGATTCTGTCTCCTGCACAGTAGGTTCAGAAATGTTAGTGACTAAGTGTACATCCATTATCTTATTTGCTCCTTTCTAGCACCAGAATCTTCTACTCCTCTTATAAGAACAAATTTTAGAGCTACGTGTAACATCAGATTAAACAGAAGCTGTGATGCTTTTAGGCCTTTCACCTCATTAGGACCAGCAACTGTGACGTATAGTCTGAAATCACAGGATGTAACTCCAGCAGCACAATAGCCACTCACAGCCAGACTGGGTGGGTTTGTTCTGATATCTCTGGCTCTGTATCAGTGATATTGACTACAAGTCCAACTCAGCATTTACAAATTAGTCAATTCCTTCTTAAAAATCATAATTATCTGGCTATGCCCGAATTGCAAATCTTTTGTTCTCTTTCTGCCAATACTGACTGATGCTGACTCTGCCCTCATCCCAACATCTACAAACAATTTGGATTCCTTTTAGGGCAATTTTTGCAGCAGCAACATAAAGATGCTCAAGTTGGCTATCAGCAATCCTTCATCATCTTCCCAGACATTTGTTTAAAGTATGGTACTGTATGGAGCCTAATGAGCCTCCCTGGGAGTTCATCCTTCCAAGACAATTGGCTCATACTTGAGTTCGTTGCACTGCGACAATCTGAGCAGAACCCACTGGGCTTTTCTAGCTTACAAATGGAGTAGAAGAGTCTTGTAAGTGTCTGATCCTACCAAATCCACCGCAAGTACAAGTTCATAACCCAGTACAGGTTACTGTATGTGAGCCTCCTGTTGGTTTCTTAAGCTGGTAACTCATTTACTTAAACACTCACATATATTACTAAGCAAGTTCCAGACTGATGAGAGTTTTTCAGGATATTCCCTTTCTTGGAATGCATTCTTGTTTACAGCATCTCAGTTGCTAGTCATCTTATTTCCTTATTTCCTAATTTGGCTGAGTATTTTGCATTTGTGTCTCAGAACTGATGTATTCTACATTTACAAAGCCTTTCTAGGACATAATGAGGTGTTGTGCTAGTTCTTTTTCTGCTCATTATCTTGTTTTAATTATTTTCTGAAATCTCCAGGTTCGGCTTTTAATCCATTTAAAAATTATTGAGTTTGCCATGGAGACATGTGTGCAGCTTATCTGCATCCTTTTAGTACAATGGCAATGCTAATATGCATTTTAGAAACTGAACCACACTCCTGACACCAGACAGGTTTTTTGCTGTGTGTGATTAGCTAAAGTTCACACCAGAAAGTTGTTACGAAGTTAAAAACAAAGACAAAATCAAGGACCACGAATACAGTCCTCCTTCTACGTACAGCACAGGAACACCAATAAACCTCTTTCCCCTAAACACACAAGAAATCAAATGGTGTGAGATAGAGAACACTGTGCTTTTTCCATCTAGCCTGCAGACTGCAGGGTGGCATGAGCAGAGCTTCTGCACCACCTCTTCTTTCTGCTTTCACTCTTAGATGGTGGATGGACAGTGATGATTTGAGAAGTTGTCTTCCCAAGTCCTTAGCACTTTTCCCCTTCCCCGATGCTAGTGCCACAGCAGAGCAACTTGTGCAGCTGTGCAGGAAATTAGATCAGGCAGCTGGGCTAGGTTAAGAACAACCCTTCTAAAAATCTATTTAGAAAAAATACTGGATTACTTCCCACAACTGTTTCACAGTAAGTAACACTGGCATAATTGAGGGGCCAGAAAACATCAGGGCAAGTCCTTGCATACAGAAACTGAGTGGCCACAGGAGGGTACACCTAAGCCAGTACTATTGCAGACTGTGACAGCATTGGACCATACATAGTCTCTGCTCCACTCACTGTCCTGCTGCTTCTCCCTGGGACTGGCAACAGGAGCTAGGAAGTTCCTTTTGAATTTGAGACTATTTTGGGAATTGGCATATATATCTCCAAGAACAAAGCTCTCAGTTTTTCCAGCTCCTTACCTATGGTATGGGAGCTTAATAATGAGTATTATTAATTGGTAACAACCAATGAGTAATGTAAACCATAATATTACCATATGAGCTTGAATTGTGGGAATGCCTTTCATGTTTAGAGCTCCGTTAATTAAAGGCTCTGAGATTCTTTTGTTTCTCCTACAAAATTCTCACATTTAGTAGAAAGCCTTCTTCTCAAAGGAGTCTAGACATTTCCTTTCCCATTTAAATTTCACTTGAAACACTCTATTTCAGTCACTCAGTGAATTTGCCTTGGGCAACTGAATCACAGCTGACAGCAAACTAATGACTATGATGGTGTGATTAGTAGAGATTACAGGCAACAGACAACCTGCCAAAACATTTGCTGTTGTCACAATGCTTATGCCAGCCATTATTAGGGATTAATAATGGCCACAAAGAGGATCTGATTCCACCAGGTACAGCCTTTAAAAATTGTCACTGTTATTCTGATTAAAGGATGAAAATTATTTTTATTTAACCATTTAAAAAAATATTCTTTCTAGATGCTTACATTACTAATTTATATTTAAATATTACCAGAAAAAATAGTTTCTATTACATTTAAGAAACAAGTAGCATGACAAAACACAATTGACAGAGAAATTTAATATTATATTACACATGGGGAGACAAAATAGAACTTGAACTCTGAGACTCTTATGCTGCAAGATACTGCAATAAAACCCAACTGGAAAGAAATAGCAAATCCCTAGCAATGACTTTTTGAGGAGTTCAAATATAAGTTTGCTTGTTCTGATGAAATTCACTAAGTAGATGTTATTTGATTTTTCTGCTTCCTGGGGGAAGAACTTCAGATTCCTCAGGCTGCTAGAAGAACAATGGGCTGAACTTGCAATTGAGCATCTTAGCTGCTAAAACCAATAAAAGTGAACTCACTGCATATTTGCCAAAGCTTTTGCCTTTCATTTAATTTCCAAATGTCATCCAGTTATATGAAACCTTTAAAAAGGCTTCTTAAGGTAGAGCAAACAGAAGGATAGGATGTTTTTAATCTTGTATTAAAGATATTTAATTATTTATAACCACTCTTATTTAAAATACAGTAACTTGAACCTATGCAAAGACTCAGCACTGTTTAATAATAAAAAGAACCATCTGTTTCTTATGCCTGTCCCTATAAATATTTCGTAACTGGATGACAGTGGAAAACATGAAAAGCTAATGACTGACTGACAAGCGGACTATTTAAATATTGAAATGAAAATCTAATGAAGAGCAACATCACTAATCACGTTATCATTTTAGGAAGCCTCATATAATGGTTTTCTAGTGACTCAGAAACACATCCACCCTTGTCACTGGAGAGTGCAATATATTAATAGCAAAGGGAGATTTGTGGTAGTGAGCACAATTTCTTATAAGTGCAATACTTACAATGTCAAATATCAAAGAGCAAGTAATAGAAATTACATCAGTTTTCCAATTTGAAGCACGATCTTACAAACACTCGAATACACATCCAAGTATCTGAAAGACTGATCTCTAAGACATAAGATATAAGGCCAATTGATTCTTAAAGTTAGAGGCAAGGGGAAAGCAATCAAAATTCCAGTGACCATTTTTAATTCTTCACTGCATGAAGAGGGAACATATTTAATAAGCCTTCTAGACTTGTATGTAGAATTCTGCTTTCATATTTCACATGTTTAGCCTAACCCCAGTAAATCCCATGACATTACACAGGTATAAGATAAATAGTCTTTGGTGCCGATTTTTTAAGAAGTATTCCTACTCTTCTTTTTCTGCGAGAAGCCTGCTATCAGCTGTGTAAATGCCATATCTGTAATAACAGAAAGAGAGGCTGCAGTTGCCAGTGATCTTACCTCATACTCAAAGTCCTCTGCTCGATCTGCATCAGCAGGCAGGCTGGAAAGATATTCATTACCTTCATAAAATTCATGCTCCACCGGGTGAAGAGAATGACAGCTATGTGGAACAAAGCAGTACAACAACACTAGATGAGGCAATAGGGTTTTTTTAAATTAAAATGTGATAAAACCCCACATTTCTTTGCAGTTTTCTCATTTCAGGACCACCACTCTGAATGGTGCAACAGCCTGAAAGGAACTCTACCAAGAAGCAGCACGGGCTGTTTTCTTTTCAAAAGCTCATGCTCTTGCTGAGTTTATTTTTCTGGGTTCATTTTTTTGTCAGATTTGACACAGAGTGATTTCTTAAAAGGGTCTGGTTTGGGCAAACCATTTAATTGTGATAATTTGAGATTCCTTACACTCATAAAGGTACTTAACTCCAAAATTCACGTGCTGCATCATGGCTGGGGGCAACTCACTAGTTCTGGTCATAGTCTTGAACATCCACGGTCTACAACCCAGACCAGGCTCACAAACTGTTTAAGAATTCACACAAAACAACTTGCATTATCCTCTTCTGTTACAGTGGTAACAGGGTGGTGAAGTGCACTTGAGCAACCGCACACTTACAAATGTCAGGAAGCTGCACTGTTAAATGGGCTTGGTATACAAAGAACGAGGCCTTTACAACAGCTTTAGACCCAAGGCTGGATCCCAACCACACAACACTCAGTGTAGATCTATCTTAGCAGACGTAGAAAACTCTTCTCCATGCTGAGGGCATGGGAACTTCAATCACTGTAGCCTGCAGTTTGGTAATATCCAGTAACAACTCAAAAATAGACATATCATGTTCCTTGCTGTGCATCAGTTGGCAGTAAGCTCAATCCATCTTACCTACAATTTCTAAAAATGGACCTACATCAAAGTCAAAAGCGATACACTCTCCATTAGCATCAATTCTGCACAGATGCACAACATGATAGCAAGCCAGTGAAAAAGCTCTAGAGCTATCACAGTTTTGCTGGCTACAGACAGAGGGCCTGTGGGGTCATCTACATGATGTTACTCATGCGGTGGAGTCAAAAGATGAAAACCCTGCACCCTATTTATGTATAAGTGCTACCTGCTGGTGAGTGCATCCAATTCAGTTCCAAAGAACTGAACTGATGGATAATTTAATTCATATAATTTGCCTTATGACAGGTGAAACTATAGTTTTTGATCTCTATATTTTTGGAATTGTTTTGGTTTTGATAAGGGGACCTTCATATTAAATAATTTGTTTCCTTTATTTTTTTGTAAGACATTTGAAAGAACAGAAAACAACAAGACAAGCTCTTTCTAGGTTTGAAGAAGCCTTGCTGGTACTCTGGAACCCAGAAGACTTTTTCTTCTTAACTAGGACTTAGCTTAGGATGAACAAACACATGAACATAAAGCAAACATGGCCAAGATTCCTTCCTGTAGCTCTAATCTACAAGCAGAGTTTAGGAAAGCTGTCACTGAAGCCTCAATGGGACTGTGGTTATCAAAGACATTTGTAATTTATTTAAAGTGTTCCTGACACTTTTTCAAAAGAAGGCTACAAGCTGCCACTGCAATGCCTCAATCCCACAGGTAAAATGCAGAAAAACATAAACCATACCTGTCTGAAAGTAGAAAAGGGCAGATATCAGGAACAGGTGGTGTGGAAGGCCTTAGTTTGGCCAGAGCCATAATGTGCTCAAAAGTGATGTCAGTCTGAGTGCTGGCATCCATAAGCTGAACATCCTGAGAGCTACTATGAGCTTTGGTGACTGGGGCTCGTCGTAAAACCTGGACTACAATTGGCTCCTTGGCATTGCGAAAAGCTTCCACTGCTTCTTCGTGAGTGGCCTTCGAGAGGTCCTTCCCATTGACCTAGAGAAAAATAAGAAAATATAGCAAAGGTTGGAGAAAAGGCAGCACAAAAATATGGATGTAAAACGTAGGGGGATGAAATACTTGTGTAGTACGTCAAGCCACCTGATGACATTGACTGGACTATATTTTGGTATGCATGCAAGAGGGAAGATACAGCAGGGAGGAGAAATAAATTCTTCAATCTTTGCAAAAAATTATAAATGGTTAGAACCCTTCCATAACTGTCCCACCTAATGGAATCCAAACACAGTAAAGAAACTACAATATTTATAAAGTAATGTAAAATTATTTATCTCATGCTATTTTATTCATCTTATAAAATACAAATAAAAAAGGAGGGGTGCCTTTAATTTTGAATTTCATAATTTTCTGTGGCATGCAAATGTTTTAAGGATTTCAGGCATAGCATTGTTAATAATGCAGATGTCAATAAAGATGTCACCGGTCTAAAAAGAAACAAGATCAATTTTTAATGCTTTGTCACTTATCTGCTGTGGCTATTATATAACCATTAAGACCAAAGATAGTAAGACTTGACTGATGTATTCAACTGTTGCTTTTTTAAGGAAAGAGAAATCTAAAACAAACTAACTGAATAAATAATTTGCTATGAACAGGAAAATAATAAATCTCCCAGTCTGGATGAGTCCTTAGGCTATTAAAAAAGGTAACTGCAAACATGGATTATGCTAAATTCATATTAATTCAGGTATTTAGGGCAAGATTTCCAAGTATCAACCCACTACAAAATGTGAAGGCCAATTTGTTAATGGCAGTCAATAGCTAAGCCCTTGGACACAGGGTTGTGCACAGAAATACTATTACACTGTTTCCAGGGCAATGGAATCACTGTTGACTGCTGTACAGGACCTAACCAACATAAGCTACTCTGGAAATGAGGTGATTCTGTGCTGGGGTAGAAAGGCAGGGGTTTCTAGTAAGAATTGTGAATATCTGAAGGTACCACAACCTGGTTAAGATTTATATACCTAGGAAAATTTCTACACTGGCAACAAATCAGAAATAGGATTCTACTGAGAGTTCATCTCCAAATACACTTTGTTGTATAGACAATGAGTCATAAGACTGCTTAATGACCTAAGACTAAACCCTCCCCAGACCACATAACTGACTTTTCCCCAACATTTGCAAATACTGATTGAAAAAAAAATTTATTTGCCACATCATTCTTTCATTCAAGAAATTCTTGGAACTTCCTTGTCCAAAAAAGAAAAATTCAAACAAGAACAATGACAGCAAACTTAAAAGAGCCTCGGTAACTTTGCAGCCTTCAGCAACATTTTGGGGCAGCATGTGCAGCCATAGTTTTGTCTATTTGTGTGCATGACTATTACACTGTCGAGCATTAACTACACATATATATCAAGTCAATACAATTACAGAGTATGTGCTCAAATACAAGGTAGAACCATCCTTCCTGTGACAGAAATTCCAAAGAAGCAGTGATTTCATGTCCACATTATTCGTTACACGCTACCCAGGAGGACAGGCAAAAATGAGGACTGTAGAATTGCCACCAACGCAAAGATTAGCCTATCTTTCGCACTAATTCTGATGCTGGATGAAGTGATGAGAAGGCTAAACATTTTGAACAGATTTCTATACACAAAAAAGCTCAAAATTCCCTGTGCTGTATGCCTGGGATACTCAGAAGTCCCATACTGCTGCAGCCTAGACAGTGATCAGGTAATACGAACAGCAACTAGCTTCGTCACCTAAGTTCAAGGTTTCTCTGATGACTGAAAATATTAAGATTTAATGTTGTAATTTTATTAATGTTATAATTTTATTGCTTAAATTATCATCCATCACATTATAACCTTGGGTTACATTAATCTAAGTTACATGGAAAAGTATCAGTCATATCTGAGAGGAAGCCAGGGCAGTCAAAGAACAAGTTCTGTTATAGGAAAACCAAATAAATTTACCCAAGGAGAGTTCTTCTGCAAACACTTTCCAATAAGACAAGTTATGAAGCCAGGCTGGTCAGAGTCAGCCCCATCTGACAGGCAGTTAGAGATAAAGCTTCAAGCCTGGGTCTTCTAGTCACTCTTCAGTTCTAGTCTCGGTTTCATTCTTGTCTCTACCTCAGATCCTACCAAGGACACAATTTTTCAGTTTCTGCAGTTTTTGTAGCAAGAGCGTCCTAAAGGCTCTCTGAGGAACTCTCATTCCTAAGGCCCTAAGAACAGAAAAAGTACCTTCCTAACTCCCAAACCCCTTTTGATACTTTTTAAGCTTCGCATAACTGTTTCTCCTAGAAGTAAATGCTAGGGAATAAACACCACATAGCACTATTTCAATTTTTCCCCTACCCAAGCATAAAATACACAATCCTTCTGTATCCCAGCTGAACCACATGGCTTTTGGCTCAAGCTGATGATTTTATCACAGATTCATATCAGCAAATCAAAAGGATACAAAATACAAAATTACATTATTAGATTTTTTTTTAAATTTTTTAAAAACCAGAAGCTCTGTTTATTCACATCAGTCAATACTTCTCACTTACTCTACGGAAATAGACATAAATTCACAACAATGCCATTTACATGCAAATTTTATTTCTAAAGAATAATAATATTTTAAAATCACATGAATGTGAAAAAATCACAAAAGGTACACATTTTCATTTATCCTGGGAACCTACAGTTGACCTCTATTTTCATTTAAATGCCTATTTAATTTGAAGACTTTGAAAGCATCCCATCCTTTATGTTGGTTTCCTCTGAAATACAAGCACACTGGACCCAACACTTGTTTAAATTCTCACTTGAAGTTCATCAACACACTTTCTCGATCTGCATAAAGGTCACATAATTTATGAATGCAGCCTTTCTCAGAAGAAAATCTATAGCTGAATTACTATGTGCTGGTAGCTGTCCTGCCCACTTGGGGCTGAGGAGAGCTTTTTTAAAAACCCAAAGCCAGTACTACAGATGGGATTGGAAGCTCTCTTCATGCAGCTTCTTTAAGGATTTTTAGCCTCCTGCATTATCCCCCAACTTAACACTCACATATAGTTACCCTGGGAGCCATAGACAGCTGAGCATTTATTTACACCAAGCCATTTACAGGTTCTTAGTGGATGATTAAATAAATTCCTTGCCTAGGAAAGGTTACTTTCAGTGGAATCCAGGGTACTATTTTAAGTGGATAGACAAATCAGTCACTTTTAACAGTCAACACAAAGACATGGGAATACATTTGTTGTAGCAGATGGGCTAATTAATCCACAAGCAAGCTGTGAATGTTAAGTAAAGAATATATCTTTTCTCATGTAAACCATCCTCCTGCCCTGTTTGATTAAGCTTTGTTTAATAGACACTTTCCCCCGCCCTCTCACATTCCCTCCTCCTGCCCCATCCTGCTATTGGACACACTGCAAAGTCTGGGCCACTTGTCAACATCTCCCCCAGAGTGACGTGGCCACTGCCTGGATCACAGCCATCCCCTTTAGATTCTTGCTCTAAATCCAGCCACATGCAAAACTTCATCAGCATCAGAAAATAAACAAGGAAATGGGCTTTGTCTTTCATGCAAACATCAACTGACTTTGGCGAACTGCCACTTCCAATGCCAGCATCACTGTACATATGCTTATTCCCACTCACACAGAGGTGGACAGAAGAGAAGGAAGGACAGGACTAAATAACAAAGCATTGACTATAACAAATGTAGACAACAGGTTGTTAGGTTATCCTCATTTTATGAGTTCTGAAGAAAAGACGAAAAATAAATCAGTCCTTTGATGAAGACTGCTTCCAGAATTTAAGTGCCTGTGACTGAGAACTTAAACTGCCTTGTCTGTCTTTTAACACTTTTCTGCTCTTCATAATTTAATACAGGCCAGAATTTTTGAACCAAAAGGGCCATAAAAGTTGATATGTTTCCTGTAGCCTTTACTTTTTCCATATAAAGAGAAAAATTAAAAAAAGGAAAAAAGGAAGAAATATGAATAGTCATGCAAATGCAACCATGACAAAAGGTGTTGCATTAGCATGGAAATACCTGGCATATGCAGGTTGAAATTTAAGACCAATTCTGCTGAAGTACAATCCTTTCATTTATTCAGTAGAGGCAAAGAGAAGAATAACAGGAGAGTTCTGCAAGAGCAGAGATGTCTAGACCTAAGGCTTTCATAGCAAAATGACAGAGATGGTGTCTGACATGATGATGGAGTTCACACAAGGCTCACTATCCTAGGGGATTTCAACACTGATACAGAAGACACCCCTGACCTGACAGGTGCTAAATCTACTTTCATCACAGCAGTCTCTTCACCTTCAGTCTCTCACCCTAAATACACCCAGGCTACCACATCCTTGGTGCATCCTTGGACAGCAGACTGGCACAAAGATTGAACACTCTCCCTAAGTTTGACCAGTCCTTCTTTAGGACAGGAAATTGAGCCCCCCCCAGCTGCAGGCAACAGAAAAAAAAAACAACAAAAACACACGACCTCCCTCCCAGACTTACAGCTTTTGGCACATACAGACTCTAGAAAACTTCCACTGCTGAGGAGCAACAGCTGTGAGGCTCTGTGGGCAGGACCAGGTGACACAGCACATGTGAGCTACCAGTGACACACAAGCCGAAGAGGACACTGCAAGTCTTTTGCTAACACAAACGTGATAGCTCATCTACTGAAAGGGCATTTGACACGCTGACCTTTTAGGTTACAGTTGAGTAGCAAACTGCATTTCTTCAGCAAGTTAATCTGAGAGAGAGCAAATTCAGCCATTATACAAGAGCACTATCTCAGTCAGGGTTCATGCAAGTTCAGTAAAGGGACAACTTTTATTATGCTGGCCAATGACATTTCCTCTTCCTTAGCCAGATGAGTTAAGTGGCACTTGTTCCAGTTTGATCCTTTGCTGCACTGAGAGCAAAATCTCGTCATCCCTTCTAAAACCTACACAAGCTGCTGAACATACTGCTTGTACAGAGAATGGACAAATAGTTCTCATCACAACTGCAGTTAACGATAGCAAACTAATGAACAAGGAAACTAATATGGATGAGCTTGTGCAACTCCAGTTCTCCAACAAATAGAAACTCATTTAATATCTTTTTTCTCTGTGATTTTGCCTTCTTGACCCAGTTATCTCTAAGAACCTCTGCTAGAAGAAGCATCTCCCAAAATTCTGTGTGCAGAATCGTGCTCCATGTTTTGAAAGAAAAATAAAGTCCATTGTAAGCAAAGCAATCACTGAACATCCCCCTAAACTTTAAGAGGAGGTTTGGGGTTTTAAATAAAAATTTATTGACTGCCTAACTGCATTTATGGTACTGAGTATAGGAAATGGATGGTGTTTTAGATGCAAGGCTGCTTCCAGCTGGCTGAGATAGGCACAACGATCATTCACCATAAATGCCTGTGAGCATTTCAATCTCCTCCAACAGTGTATGGACATTTCCATGCTTAAAAGCTCTGTGGATTTGGGCCATAACCTTGGGATCTCTCTTAAAAAAAGCACTTAGATGATACAGTTCACATCTCCAGGATAATTATGCCTGCTCCAAGTTTAAAATTGCTACTGACTTAGCAGGTTTAATTTGTGGACAAAATGCAAACTGAATTTCTGCACTTCACAACATGGGGCTTGGCAGTCTGTGTAACTGGAGAATAGCCTCTCCAACTCACGGCTGTGTGTTAGAGCAGTGCACATCTCACAAAGATCCTTTCAAGTCCTTTAATGCTGATGTCCAGCAACATCAGAACAGCTCAGAAAGCACAGTTCAGAAAGTACAACAGCTCAGAAAACATTCACTAGAATTTTGGAAGAGAGGATGTACTATAATCTGCTGTTTTCTTGGTTTGTGTTATCTGCAATTTTTTTGGTTTGTGAGTAAAATAAGAACAACAAACTAAATTTAAGAATCACTGTATTAGTTTCAGAGTGGGCTTCCCTGAGACAAGAGCAGTACACATGCATTTGTGATCAGCTGCTGTTAACCTTTTCTGACTCCAGCAATCTGCCTAGCAGTGACTAGTTGCAACAGCCATTTTTCTCACATCCTCTTCCAGCTAGTGTTCCAAGTCTCATTCTCCTTTCCCTTGCTTTGCTACCTCTGGTCTCTCTCTTGGGCTGCCAGCTTTTCTCACTCTGACACCTTCTCTCAGTACGGACTCTTCTTTACTCCCTAGGACTCTTCTTACTCTCATGCTTGCTGATTTCAGTGCCTTCCATCTTTCCTTTCCTGACCTCTTCTCCGCAAAGACCTCCCACTGCTCTCTCACTGAACCTGTCTCCTACTCTCAGGTTGGGAACACTGGCACTTGCCATCCTCCCACGGTGACAGCTGGAGAGTCTGAACCCCCGTGAGGTCTGCCTTTACCAGCACCTCCTGGTACCGACACAAATGCTCAGCTAACCCAGATGGTAATGCTGCAAGGCTGGGGTGTATTTACTATGCAAATTGCTTTTAATATTGACAAACAGTTTTTCTGATGATATTAAGATTCTGCCTGAGGGCAATAAAGACTAAACTAGTTGTGGCATGCATAAAATACATTGTGTTACTTCTTGATATAATTAGACCGTCATTTATTACATTAATCATTGCAAACTTTTTCTATTTATGGATAGGACAATAAACAAATCTCTCAAGAGATCTACCACATACAGCAACTCTTTTATGGTGGGAAAAATACAATCAAAGGTCAGTGTGTGTGCTCAGAACAAACACTTTTTATCTCTAAGCCCTTGCACTGAATGCTGTATTCTCCTGCAAACTTCATGGTGTCCCTGCTCTATCACAAGCTGACTCTCCAGTTTCTCTTATAGGGTAGGTATTTTTCTCAGGGAAGAGGCTCTTCGAAAGATATTTGCCATTAAAGTTTTCAGAGATCAATTTAACAACATACTTTAATCATGTGCAACTCCCAAAGCTTAATGGAAGAGGCTGAATGGTACATTTCAGTACTCTGCAAACAATGTGTAGTCCCTTTTTCCTTTTCAGGGAATTATATTCTAGGTTTCACTAACAGAAGAGTTTCTCTTGCACTTCTAAAAAAATCCCCCACCCTTCCATGAACTCAGCCACGGCTGGCATCCCACATGAATGTTACACTTATCACTGTCATAACAATTCATCCACATACAGAAGACTGAAACTCCTGGTCTCCTCTGAACTGAGTAGTTTAAAAAGATAGATGGCTGCCTTCTGGCTAATTGTGGGAGTTCTTTCATTACTATAAAAAGACTTTTTATATCTCAAGTGACTTTATAAGCAGTGAATAATGAGACTTAAAGTCTTGGAAAAGAGTCTACTGATCAAATGCTAGCATAACTTATGGGCACAGTGACCTTTTCCTCAGTAAGATACTCCAAACTGCTGCTGTTGGCACATTATTAAAATTCCCCATTTAAGGCATGTAGTTAAGCACAAGGCAGACTCTATTTTTTTAAGTTTAAGGTAGCACAGCAAGAGCTAGAGGTCTCCCAGCATGGAGGACTAACTCCCAGCCGCTCCAGTTGTGCAGGAGCAGGACAGATGGCTGTAGTAGTGCAGGCATCTGTCTGGGTCTCCCCACCCTGCTCCCAACTGCACTGCTGGCACCAGGAGCCTGCTTCCCCTGTGCCACAGCAATCCTCAACGCAGCAAGGGAGCACCTTTCTGCCAGCATGTCCAGCAGCAAGCACCACTACACTGGGTTGGCTCCTACAAAGCTGCAGAGAAGAGCAGCCAACAGCGCATTGCCTCCAGCCTATCTGGTAAGTGGAGTTGCACCCTGGCCAGAAGGCTGCTTCATGTGCCAGCATTTCACACTGAAAAACTGCAGTGACATTAAACCTCACATCAGAGCACTGAGCCAGGTCCCAGCCTGGCTGATACCCTGGCCAGTTCCCAGGATCTGCCACACATCCAGAGCAACCCGATGTCCTGCTGGGGTGGCACCCACACAAAGTGCTAAGGTTAGAGTGATCCCTCAGTGCACCTGCACAGGCTTTTTTTAATGAGTGTACAACACACTACCTCTATTTTAATATGCATTTTTTTACTGTGCATCTGTTTTAATTTTCATCTTGAAGGAACAGAAAAGGCTTCTCCTCTTTGGAAATACAACTTGTAGGGTCTCTTTCATTATTTTTCAATTCTTCTCTCATGCTGCCATGACACTCATTTGACACTGTTGTTCTTCAGTGATTTCTGTGGCTTTACTCCAAAAGCACCATATTTGCAATTTGTTTTGGCATAATAGTACTTTCAAAAATTCCTTCCAATGTTTTACAGGACTAAATATTTAAAAAATGCTTTTGACAAGCTCACATGGATTTAGATTTTCTCAGACATAGGGGCTGAAAATCAACAGATTACAATTACGTTTAACTTCATCCTATCTCTGGAACATGGCAACTTCCTTGATCTCTTTTTCAAAGAAGAAATGAATTCAGAGGAACCACCCATTTCCTAAAATGAAGCAAGTGATGGGACTTTTCCTGCCATTCAAAAGTTCATTAGATGCTGTGGTACCAGAAAGTTCTCAGTAGCTTTTAGTAAAGCTTAGCAACAATTTTTATTTGAACCTCAAGAGAAGAGCTGTAAGCTTTTAGTTACACACAATGAACACAAATACCTCTACATGTAGAGGCATCGAAAAGGGATTTGATGACACATATTTATGACTGTTTCTTCCCTTTTGTTCTCTCTCTCCTAATCCAATCCTTCTTTAAAGACTATTTATTCATGTGAGATTACTTCATTTTTCTACTGAATGATGGCTTACTGCACTGACAGAGAAATATTTTAAGTTGCTTCTTTTTAAAGTTTAATTGCCACATTTCTTCTTAGGAGGAAAATTGGTGAGGGTTGTGAATATCAGTATCAGTTTAATTCTATCTTATTTATACAGCACTGTGACTGTGTACAAGTCTTTAGTAGTAAGAGCTGTAGCTCCTTCCTGGGTGAAAATCTGCTAATTCTGTCCCAATGTTTCCAACTCTACTCTTTCTTCTAGTCTCTCTCCTTCCTCTTTCCATATTTCTGCCTTCCTTTACCACTTCCTTCTCCTGTTTTATTCCACTTGCCTCTTTGGCTTCCCTCCGTTATCTTTCACTTGCTTCTTTGACTTCCTTTATCTTCTTGGGTTTGGTCTCTGCAGCATTAGCAGCAGCAACCACTCCTGTACAGCTTTTGTATTTAAGACCTGCAAAGGGAACCTTCCCTGAATGCGGTCTACATGGGAATGCCCTTCATACCAGCTTCAGGAGAGAATGAAGTAGCTGGCTCATTTCTCCAATGGACTCTCCAAAAATCAGCAAAGGGTAATTTCTGAGGAAGTTCACACAATAACTCATCAGTTTCCTTTTCCCAGGCAATGCCAGGTGTATGGCAAGTCTATCAGAGCTGCAGTTTGAGCTCTCCAAAGGCACAGCAAGACTGTTAAGGTCCAAATGGCTGAAAAATACATCAGGGGAGCTTATATGTGGCTGGTAGCCAGGGCTGTGCTGTTGACTGGCCACTGAATATGCTGCACCATTGCCTTACAATACTACAAATACCACTGAAATAATAAATAGATTTTGAAGAATTTCTTTGTCAACTCTTCAGAAAAAACCCTGGCCTTTGGATACCTGTGGGCAGCTCCTGCTGCTTTCAATTGCCATGCATAGATATGAGATGATGCAGTTTAGCATACAGAGCAGAAAAGACCTTTTAACATCAGGAACAGAGTAATTCTTTCTTTTTGGAGCAACATAACTATCCTTTAATATATAATGAGATTATCTGACATGCTTTTGATTACCTCATTTAAAAACAGCATGAACAACTTAATTAAAACACTGAAGAGAATACCACAATTCACACTTTATACCTGCTGTACTTATGCATTTGGAAAACAAAAATGCCTAGGCGCAAGGACTATCTTTTTGGTTATACCGCATCAAGCACCACAGAGCCTCAAAGTAAGCAGGACCTTCTAGGTACTATTGTAGTAAAATAATGACTGTACATCCTTGCTGAGAATTTAGACAATATAAAGTTTATGGCCTAGACAATAAAAATACTTTAACCACGGCACACTGTGGGATATCAAGACAAGCCCAATGTCATCTTCACTTTTTCTCATGAAGAAAGTCCTTTTAAAAATGATGTTTTCTTTTTGCAATTTATATGACATTTCATAAAAGAAAAAGGCACCAGTAAAAGAAGAAATAAGACCCTTTATTTTTTACATTATATATTAGAAGTATTAGGTGCACATGAACTCCTGCTGGCAATACACAGATTGTATTCACAGGACTGTTTTATAAAGGGAGATGTAAGTTCCATATGTGCTTATAAAACAATGATTACCAGTAGAATAACTTCTGCAACCTTCTTCAGCAGAAGGCAAGAAACCACGGTAAAATATAAAATATCTATGCTCTGCACAAGTATCGATTAGGAGCAGAGCGGCTGGTGAGCAGCCCTGCAGAAAGTGATCTGGCAGTGCTGGCTGACAGCAGGCTCAGTGTGAGGCAGCAGTGTGCCGATCCTGGGGTGCATCACCAGCCTGTCAAAGGAGGCAATTACACCGCTGCATTCAGCATTGGTGCGGCCCTAGCTGGAGTGCTCTGTGCAGTTCAGGGCCCCACCATATGAAAAAGATGTGAAGGTACTTGAATTACATGAACTGTATTCTGTTCTAGTCTAGTCTATTCTCACAGAACCAAAATACAATGTTGCAATATCACAGCTTGCAAAATTTTTGTTTGTTCTTTATATAGGAGGCAGGCAGGGAGCAGAAGCATAGGCTTGAAACTGGATCAATATGCTGCAGTGAAGTGCAAATTTCAACAAAGTCGTATGTGTTTTAAAAGATGAGATGTACTTGAATTCAAAGGTTTCTTCTTGGCTTATTTGTTGAAAAGGTCATGTTTTAAAATGGCTCAATTGAAGAAAAGTGTATTTTCCCCCTTAAATTTAAAGTCAAATAGGTTCTTGTTTCAAAATCCACATCATGTAGGACTTGAGTGTAGCTTTCTTGATACTGCTGATAGATATATTCTTTGAGAAAGCCAGGTTCCTTTAAACTTTCATGGTAAGCTGGCTTTACAAGCTAGTAAAGTAAAATGTCATAGCATAAAGTTATTGGTGAAAAGAACTGCATGTGAAAAGCAGAGGCTTCCAATAAATCGAGAAATGTCTGAAGCCAGCTCAAAATGGCAGGGCCAAATTTAAACAAGCCTTCCCCACCCGAGGAGAGGCAGACAGGCATAAATCATTCCCAGCAATCAATTCTGCTATTTGAATTCGTCCTGACACTTGTTGGGCTCGGTTGCTGATGTGGAACCATGGCAGAAAGGCCAGACCACAGGGGAAATTTGGCCAGCTTCCACATCTGAGAATGAACCTCCCGACCACAGGTCTCCAACCCTTGTATCACTGTTCTTTGTTCCAAGCATAAACCATTTTGTCTGCTGTATTTCAGGTCTGCCATTATAAAGAAAATTCTTTGATTACTATTCATATAAGAGATGGGAAATATTGGAATGGTACAGGTTGCTTTTCAGGCAGACAGTCTAAAAATAAGCCTGCCAAGTTAATATTCATGGTTCTGTTTCTCACTGTGACTAGTTTGCAGTTAATTATTGATATTGTTAGACAACAAAGAAAACATCTGAGAAAAGGGACTGTAGGTTTCTAATTCTGTGAAAATTCAATATTTGCATACATTGGAAACAAATCTGCTCTTAATGGAGGTTGTCAGAGAAGAAGATTCTCGTAGGGAAAAATTTGCATACTGGCCTTGAGTGCTTTCCTTAATACAAAATAGAAATACCACTCTCAGTTTTCAGCACATAAGTCCCACAAAAACACAGTTGAGGTAGCCAGTGCTTTCTTACAGATATTCAGGGTGTGCATTTTTTCCCCACCTTGCCCTCCAAACTTCAGCCTTAGGAAAACCTAGGAACTGTGAGGTCAGGTACCCAGACACGCAATCTTAATCTCCAGCTTCCCCTGGTGCCTGTTGCAGTCAGTGGAAACAAGCTGCAGGCCAGCCATCTCATCCTGTGTGTCGCACAGCTCTACTGAGCCAGAGAGGGATTACTGGGAGCAGATTGTGACACTGTGATCTCAGAGAGGGCAACGCTATCCCATCTGATATCCTCATGCATGATCAACAGCCCAGGTGCATGAGTATCAAAAAATATCAGTATCCTCATTTCACCCTGCATTATTTGGGCAGGAAGAGGCACAAGAGTCCCTCAAAGACTGTCAGGCAGGAGCTGCTTGTGGTCCATGGAGCAAGAGAAGAGCCATCATGCTAACAAGCTGGAAACAAACTCAAAAGGCACTTTTAGAGCTGCCATCAAAGCCTTGCAGTTAAGCAGCCACTTCTCCCCACTAGATCTACCCTTTACTCCAGGCCCAGGATAGTCAGACAGATTTCTTAAAAAAGCAAGTCAACCACTCGAACACAGGACTTTCCCTTAAAAAATGAGGACAGTACAGACTGGGAGCAGTAGTAGCTGCATATTGACACATTAGCCTAACAAATAAGTCATTTGCCTAGAAACTGGGAAAGCTGAACTCAGCATAACTGTATGAAATCATGTCTTTCACTCTGCAAGGCAATCTTTCCATCAGGTTACCAGGCATTTTGGAATGCAAGAAATTATACACTGCTTTCTGAAGATGTAATTTCAAGTCATCAAATATAATCTAACCACCTATCGAATAGGGCTGGAGTTAAGGAGTTAAGTATGTGGGTGGATGGAGGCTACTCTTCTGAGTAGTCCAACCCAGCCAAATGGGTACAACAGCTATGTTTAGAAATCTCCCAGTAGTGAAGCAAATGGGACAAACAACTGGTCTAGTCTCAATCTCTGCTTTCTTATTATTACACTGATTACTGTCTTTTCATAAAACATGACTCATTACGGCATGTCTCTTTTTTCTCTGTACCTTCTTGCCTCATCATTTAGCCTTCTCCCCTCCTCACCTTCTCCTTTTTCCCCTCAGGGTTCCCAGGTAAACCTTCCAGGCCTGCTGAAGCCATTGGTATTTTTAAAGACATTAAGCACGTCTTTAGGAACTGGCAGGTAAAGTTTGCTGATATTTCAGCAAATGTCACTAATAAAAGCATTAAACAAGATCACTGCAAAGACATACTCTTCTGAAGCTCCATCAGTAACCTCTCCCCAGCCTTTCACTTTCCTTTTTAGCACTACATGTAGATGGATATTCCTCCAGAGTCAACCCTATATCCTCCTTACAACCTCTTATCTAACCAATTCTATTCCAATTTAGCTAGTATTTTCCTTTATAATACCAGATCAGATATTTTTGTTTAGCTGAAGTCCAGACAAAGAGGACCTAACACATACTCTTCATCACGATAAGGCATTTGCTAATCAAAAAGTGCATCAGGTTAGCCTGGCTTAGTAACCATACACCCCTGCTTAGTCTGTGATTCATTATGCCCCACTTACCCTTTGCCTCTCCTAAGTGTAATCATCCTCTTCTTTGAATTGTACTTTTAACACCTTTTACACTGTGTATGTTGAACTTGAAGGCTGGCAAATCCCACAATGATCCTAAACCTAGGTACACCATTTAATTTTATTCCACCAACTCCCCACGCTAAACTGGATTAACAGATCTCCCTATTCATCCTGGCTACTGCTTCTCTCAACACTTGTGTCCCTTGCCTTCAGTATAACTATGTCAATATGGGGGGCTGTGCTAAAAAATGAATCACTGAAAACCCTTGTTTCAGAAGTCATGTTTATTAAAATGTCTTGGTTATTTACCCTACAAGAAATTACCTTCTCCCTCCATGTTGCCCATGTTCCCCTCAAATCCACTCTCCTTCCCCTTCACTCTTCAGGTGCTTTTTGCCTCCACTCAAAACAGGTACCCATGCAAATCCTTCTGAGAGTTTTAAACTTTTCTGCTTGACAGAGATTGCACCTCACAAAAAGGCAGACAATCTTCAAAACGGGCAGACTGTGATAAAATGATTACTCTCCATAAGCTGTATTTCATGAAACTATCTGGACACAAGGCACAGCCAATGTACAGTAGAGCCAACCAGGGCTCCAGGTTGAAGAGGAAGACAGCAATTGTTCTGTAGTACTAAATACCTTGCATTTGTGTGAATATTCTTTCAACTTACCAAATGACAAGACCTCGGTTTTGGAGAATTTAGAGACAAAAAAATCAGATATTAAATAAAACCGGTGAAAGACAGGAAAAGAACAGTTTAAAATGCTGAAAAATTATAAAGATATTTTATTATGGCATTTGTTAAGCCAGGGAGAACATCTCTATTAACAGATAGTGGTATTCAAGGGTGTTGTAAACCTATTTCCCAGGATGAGGTCTGATTTATAGTCTTGGACAGAAATTATTCTTCCCATGTCTTACAAAAGCAGAAAAAAAGTGTTCACTCAGCATGGTTTCAAGTTACACAAGTACAACACAGCGGAGACTGCACTGCTTCTTGATGCCTTCTGTGTAGCCAGAAGTTAGCTCAAAGATGGCTTTACTTTTTAAAGTAATATTTTACAGTCTGTTAATCCAGAAAGGGGATTATTGCCTTTGGGTATTTAGTGAAAAAATAAATTAGAAAACAACTGAGGTATTTAATTTATTATAGCTGTTGCTATGTATGGGCAATCATTTATTTTTCTCCCATAATAGATTAGGCTTCTCAGCACTAGAACTTCCTAAAGCAGCTTCAGTAACATCGTTGGCCCTAAGCCCCTTAGAGTCTGTCTTGTCAATTACCTGTGAATTTCAAGACTCATAAAAAGGATCATAATGAACTGGGTTTGAAAGAGCCTGTAAAGGTTTGAGGTATCTATACTGAAGCTTGGGAGAGCTATGGTGGAGATATGTATTGTGCCAGGTTTTGCACTTAGATAATAAGTGGTTCTTTATTCAAAAGTTATGTTAAAAAAAGGTGGAAGCAGAGCTGTGAATTGGATGGGGCAGGGCTGAAAATGTCAAAGGTCTGCCTTTATCAAGTCAGCTTTGCACAGTCACTTAAACTGACTGTATTTTGACCTTTTCTCTGCCTGCTGTTATGCTGGAGGTGAAACAGTATACTACTCTGACTTCAATAATAAATTCTTGATTTTTTTTTTTAAATATAGAACTTATTCCTTTTTTTTTTTTTTTTGCCATATATGCAGACAACCATCTCCAAACATGATGTATGCTTGTTGCACTACATCTCAGAAATGCTGTCCAGCTGAGTTCACGTTTGCAAAGCACTTCTGAATCTGAAAAAGAGCACATTCACCAAGGCAATTATAATAAGGACGGATGTTGAAGTTTGATAAAAACTGCAGCAACAGCACAGAACAAAACCAGGCAAAAGTCATGACTGAAATCTGACTGTTCATGCATCTCCAAATGTCACCAATATCTAGGACTTGTATTGAACAAGTTACCAAGAGGGTAATAGCATGGTGTTAGCAGAAATAGGACAGCTCTTGTGCCAGCATATCTGCATTTCCAATCTATCTGACATCTGAAAGACTCCATTTAAGGTCTGGACACCTGGTGGCAGATACAGATATAAATGACTTGCAGATACAGCTCCTGGAAAATATGATGGCTGCAAAGAACAGCTCCCAGTGTGAGTACTCTGCATGGCTCCATCCATATCCTCCTCTGGCACATCCCCTCAGCAACAGGGTGGCAACACCGATGGCACCAAAACCAGCTCTGCCCTCAGATTTCTGACTCTTAGCTTCAGTAACAGTGGATACAGGCAGAGTTAACCACAAAACTTTGGTATCTCTCTACTTGCATGCTGTAACACATGGATACAGCTGGGTTAGGACACTACTACAGTGGTTTGCTTTTAATAGGTGACATGTAGCATATGCCTATTTGTGCCTGGACTACATTCTTTGTTACATGGCATGGGAAAGACTTTTAAACCACTCTTCACAGAATTTTTGACATATTCAGAAATTCCCTTCTGTGTCAAAATAATAAAGTGGAGAAGTCCTCAGGATAAATAGAGAAAGCTAGAATATATGTAGTTGTATACACTAATTAGCCCCCTGGAATGCACATGAAAAACAAGGCCTGTGAATGTAAAATTAATCGTAATTAAAAAAAAAAGTTTTCTGAAAAAAGTTGGAGCATATTTGATAGGAGGCCAGAATATTGTTGCCTGAGGTAGAATGATATTTATAGACCAAGATGTGCAAAACTGGAACATTGTTTTTGTCAAGCACAAATTAAGCTAATGTACCATTAAAAGCTGGAGGCTCATACACATGAGATTAGGACACAGACTGTGCTGTGACAAACTATCTGTGCACAGATACTGTAGGGATGATCCAGCATCCAGCTAGGAACTTGAAACTCAGCTTGCTGCTTCTGTGGCATATTTAGGATGAGCCTCCTGAACACCAATATTACTCCAAGCAAAGGTGCGCTTTCTTTTTTTTGTGAAAAGAACTAACAGTGGGTAAAAAGAGGAAAAAAAGCATGAAGCCTTATGAGAGGTAAGGCAGTACTTCTGGAGACAGTATATATAATTTTGTTATGATGCGCAGCTCTTCCTGAAGTTGGATCTTATATTCCTCACCCTGCAGCAACTTCATTTAAGCCGCACAGAGGAATTTGATTGTTCTCAGGGGGAGAAGGACAAAGAACGAATAAGATAGAAAAGAAGCTTATATGCCAGAATGGTAAACTAAAGTTCAGTTCAGACATTGGAGATTAACTTTACACGGTTTGTCTCCACCTTCAGCTACAAAATCAAAATTCCTTCCATGCTACCTCTGCCTCCCTCCTCTCTAGTGTCTCTCTGATCTTTTTGCTAATAGATATTTTTAATATTAAAAAATCACTTGCAACTTTGTCCTTGCCTGCTCATGGGGAACCACGCACAAAACAAAAGACCACAAACAAGAATTTAGAAAAATCAAACAAAACAAAAGATAGTTAAGTGTGGGTCACACACCCTGTGGCGAGTGAGCACACCACCTCAGGCTCACGGGTCTTACACAATGACAGCCTCACAGCTGGAGTGGGCATTAGGAAACAGACGACCTGAATCCAAGGCCCTCCACACTTTTGAGGGCTCAAACCTTTGTGAGACTTTGCTATAACCACAGGGTCATAAGCTAGTATGCTCTGGATAGCTCTGCTGCCACTAGAGGAAAAGGACAAATGCACAAGTGGCTTGGTGAGGGACATGAGACACCTCTCTGAGCAAACTGCACTTGGACATGTGTGCTCTCATCCCTCCCCTATTGATCTACAGGACCTGTGGGGCTTCCTTTCCTGTCCCTGGAATGACAGGTGCTTCAGACAGTGACAATGTACCCCTGACCCAATCCCTGTCTTAATTTCTTTAATTGATCACTACTGTGACATAAAGGGCCTGTGACTCCCATGCATGACACAAAACCACATGGAACTGCCAAAAATCCCAGGCATTTGTACTTCAAAAGACAAACACCCCGTCCGTTCCAAGGAAGGTTTCACTATCTCCGACCTAATGTCTCAGAGGTTTCTGCTAAGAACAGTTCAGCAGGAATGAGAAAGAGAGATTTCAAGAATACTGATGGCACACAGAAAAACAAATCCTGTGGATTTTTGTAGGAACTCTTTGCTTTCTCAGTCCCACTGGAAAACTCAACCCTAACTTTATTCATAAATCATGAAAGAAAACATAGCTCCAAGCCACCTTCTAGCCACATAATAGTCAGTTCAACAAAACAGGAGCGGGACGCAAACTGCCAGACAGCACAGAGGAATTTAGGCGAGATTCCCAAACTTTTGAGGACAGCCAACAAGAAGCCTACACCTCAAGAAACAAAGACAAGCTGCACACTGAAAAGTGAAACCCTCCATCTCTGTAAGTCTGTGCTGTTTGTTTTTTTTTTTTTTTTTACCATGTGTGGTTGCTATGCTGTTTTCCACATTTGCTTCATCAAAACAATTATCATCTGCAGCCTTTTGAAATTATTTTCCAAAGATAAAACAATTATGTCAAGGACTAGTAAAAGCTCTTCACTGTTCCGTGTCTGCACAAATTACCTTGTATTTCAGATGATTTTATGTACATTTAATCACTACAGATTAATTAGATGGCACACAGAAACCAGCAAAACTGGAGAGCTAACTTCAGCTTAAGTACACATGCAGCTAACTTGTGGCTTTTTAGAACAATTTTAATTAAAAGTTCTAGAAAAACCATCCAGCTGAAAATATTGGAAGCTTTGGGATGGGCTTAGCATAGCTAATTAATTTTAGCTTTAATCAAAGCAGCCTTTGGCTGTAATAAAAATCTATTTTCCTCTGGTAATAAACATAGTAATTCTGTGAAATAGAATATATAATTTACAGAATTTCATATGTACAGAAGATCCATTCTGAAAAGAGATCACCCCAGTATAAACCTTCAGAGAGCAGGTTTTTTTCCTTTTAAATATGTAAGACTATTTTGAAATCAAATTTAAATGTCATGTCATAGCAGCAATTTCTCAAAAAGATGCCCCAAAGTGCCTTGGATTCCTCCAGAAGAGGAAAAATAATCTAAAGTGACAGTAGGTTTGAATGAGACTGACTTTTCCAGTGAACCATGGAGAGAATGCAAGAAATGTCCCACTGGTTCAGACCAATCACCTCCACCTAGGTAGCTTGCTTCCAGCAATGGAATGGCAAATGCTGTTTGGAGTGACTATGAGGCCAGCTACTTTTGGCAATCCGTTCCCATGTAGCCTTCCAGGTGCTCAGAGAATTTTACAGATCATCCCTTAAAAATGTCAGTTGCAAAAAGAACCAAAAAACCAGACCTTTTCACTTTGTTTCTAAACAGTAGAGTATAATAGCTGGCAGATTTCCAGCTCTAGCCAGCCTGGCCAAACGCTGGATTTGATCCATGCAATCAGATGAAAATAGCCCCATTAATGCAGTATAAACCTTCCAGCTTCAGGAGTCACAAAAACACTCATCCGTCTACTCACACAGTGACAGCCAAGAGCTGCTACAGCACCTTTTCTACTAGAGACTTCCTTTCATTTATATGACACAAATTCCCAATTGTGCTGCTGTAACATGTTTTTCATGTGGTCCCACACTGAATTATCTGCACTCCTTTATACTGGGTACTGGTGCAAATTTAAATAAAATAGCTACATTAATCTAACAGGATGAATCTTCTGCTCCTAAAATATCTAATGTTTTAATATAAACCACAGCGTTGAGTCTCTGCTTGCTTAGATGGGTCAGAATGCAAAGCATTTTAGCTGCATTGAAATATTTAATTAATTTGTAATTGTAAAAATACTTTCTTACCTTTTTTTTCAGTTAACACAAGAGACTGACCAGAAAATTATCAGTCTGATGCACCCTCCTGATACAAATGAATTGGCAAACAGATTAGGTATTGATCTGCTAGCAAACATTTATTGATGAATACCAGCTTATTGGTAATTAAATGCTGAAATGAAAATGGATGTTTCATATTATGCATATATGCACACACCTCTGGTCACTGTGACTGAATTACAGTAAGCATACAGATCCCTGCTTTACTATAAGCACACACAGGTACAGCTGATCTGCATAGATTTTGCAACATTATAGGGAGACTGGCTGTAAGCACTTTTCCTGTAGTAAAAGCTAATGCTGCAGTTCTCTTTCTCTGGTTTCTCTTCTACTTTCTGTGTGTATTTCAAGTATATTCTCTCCTTTTCATATCTAAGAATCAAAACGAGCTTTTCCTGATATGCAAATACTATCTTTGTCAGCCTGTTGCACAGATTTAAGGCTGTTTAGTTGGCAGCAGAAAGCTTCTTGAAAGCCTTTCCCGGGGACCTCACTTTCACCTGCTCTTTAGCAGGACACCAAAAAACTTTAGCACTGTAGTCAGATAGCAGAGGTATGGCATTTAAATTACTTTCTCTTTTCAGTAAAAGTGTGAAACACAGTGCAGTATAAACTCTCCTATTGCCTTCCACGGTTTACAGTTAGGCCTTTTGCCCTAGCATATAGGTCCTAGTCCAAATCAGCTAGTCCATCAGTTTTGTTCTTGCTTGTGCAAAAATGCCTCCAGAACAGGATTCTACAAACTAATTACAAAGGGGCTTACTCTGCATATTTATTCCGTAACCAGCATTTCCTAACAGTAAACCATTCTCTGTTGCTAGCTGCACTTCGTTTGGGATACTTTCCATTGTTCAACATGCCATCACTATTTTTCAAGACATTCTCCAATTATATGATAGTGGGTACCTTTGAAATAAAGGCATAAATATGTTTTATGTCCGATCTCCACACTGAGAACACGAACAGAAAAGCACAAGTCAAGAGTTTGCATTTGGGCTCCATCTTGGTGACAGGCTCTCCTAGCATCTTCCATCCAGCCCTCTTTTTAGATGTCATCCTATGTTGCCATGTCGAGCAATGTTAGCCTTACTCAGACAGTTCATTCTATAAACAGTAAAGGCCAGAAACTTCTCTGTAGTAAAGACAAATCTTGAAGGAGAATCAATCAAACCATAACCACGAAATTTAAGGTATAAACCCCTTCATTTTCTCCAGTGAATCTTCCAGAGCAAGGCACTTAGGCCAAAATGTAATACCTCAGACAGAATTGATCAGAAGATAATGATGAAATTTTTAAGTAGTCAAAATTAGCTGTATTGATCAACAACTGTGCACGTAAGAAGAGCAACAAATACAGATGAGGCAGTATGCTCACCTACGTGTGGTACAAATAATAATTCATATTGCACATCCTGAAATGTTAGAAATTTTTCTATCTGTAACACTTACTATGCATATCCTCGAGCTTTGCCTTCTGTTTGCTTACACAATTGTTTCCCCCTGCATATTTCATGTGGAAGAAGACTGGAAAGAGGTGTGCTTCATAAATGGAGCCATTAAAAAGAATGGATTGCTTTTGCTTTCACAGGCCTCAATGAAGCAGAAATAATTAATCTATTCTGCTCTAAGTAGATTCTCTGCCTCAAACTTGGTAAAAATACAAGTGCATCAAAACGGTAAAAATGGCAATCTGACTGATGACCAAAAATTATCAAAATGCTGCTTTATAGGTTCTTGTGCTGACGCACACCTTTAGGATCTACTTTAAGAAGATACCAAAGCAACTAAACATTAGGAAAAAAATAAAACTAAAACAAGTGGGTTTGAAAATATCAGAATACACAGCATGTCTCATTTCTCCTCTAAGAGATTAAGTTTGACTTGATCTTATCTCCATTTTTTTCAATAGATGATCTAATATCAGAACATTTCTCTGTTTCAATGACACACAACACAGAGCTAGTTATGGTGTTATTGCTGCTATTATCTAAAGACATCAGAATAAAGTACATAGAACATGATAATATATCTTGTACAAGAAAAGGTCATGCAGCAGTTCCACAATCTGCTGATCCCAAATATATGTACAGTTATGTCACTGCATTATAATCACATTTCTAATGTATTGCTGGAGTGCATGATAGCAAGTTTATGGTACAGTGCCAATTACATGACATTGTGGGAGGATAGACAACTGTTGAACCAGCATAAAGTTAGAACAGTGCAGACAGATGATATCTGATTTGGTATTAAGCATAAGCCTGCTGGTACAAAATTAGCCAATCAACATTTTTTCAACAAAACTGGAAGATGAATTTTAACCCAGTCAATGGTAAGTGCAATGCAGTCACAGAACTTGCTCTCTCATATTTATGAGCCCAAGAGCAGCATTTACTGCATCACTGAATGACAGCCCAGGAGAGCTGGGGAATATACATGGAATTTAGCCAGGCAAGCTCATCCAAAACAGACACAGCAACTTCAAATGAAATGAGGATTGTAGCAGTTGCTCTGATTTAAACTGAGCTGTATTAATTATACAAAGGCTAACAAAAGGGTAGTTAGCACATGTAGATCAAGAAGTAGCAGAAGCAAGGAGTAAGAACCCAGAGAGAAGAACAAGGAATCAGCAGGCTGGAGCAGTGAATGGCTACCTTTGTCAGATGCAGATTATGAGAAAATAACATAATTTGGTCAAATGTCTCAATCTAGTTCATGATTTGGGGTATGAGTGACATTTGTCCGTCTCCCAGGCAGAACTTCCTGTTTTTCAGGTCCAGTTATACAACACATTTTATTTCACTTGCAGAATAAGTTATCATAATAAATGTTTTTTATTGATTGATGGAGATGGGAATCCATCATTAAAATGGATGAAAAATTAGATATTGTTTTTTAAGACTCCAAAAGTGGAGTTTCTGTGAAAAAGAAATGGAAAAAAAAAATCAATTTGTTGCTGTTAAAGGAGAATACCAATTAAAGCTAGATTTAAGAAATTCTAAAATAATATTGACTACAAGGTAATGTCAAACCACATCACCAATTAAGAATGCAAGATTTGAATGAAGTATACAGAGATAATTAATCTTCTAATTAGGATGCTAAAATTAGATCAGGGTTTGAAGGGTGAAATGCTTTAATCTTCACTTATCTATGCAAAAGAGTTTCCATCTTTTACTTTTTTTAAGAAATCATTAATCTTTTCCATTTCAGTGTATTTTTTTTCACTGTTGTATAATGAAAACAGCAAATCACATGTGAAAGCCTGATTCTCAGAAATTTCCTGTCTTAGTTTAGAATGTATGCACTCAGGTAAACTGGAGAAGCAGACACATCACAAACATGCATTGGATTTAGTGCTGAACTGACTTTCCTGAATTTATGAGGAATTTTTAGCTTTTTAGGATATGTCTGAAAATCAAATCCTTTATGGATTGAAATCAAACCCTTTACTGAGGAAGCATTAGCTTTGTAGCACTACTTATTATGCAGAAATCTTGCACATAGAAGCTTATGTCCCACACTCAGATGTCCTCTCCCAAATATATAAGTTCATTATTGAGATTACTGGTCATAGTCAGTCTTTCTGTTTTTAAGCCATCTTTAAGCCATTCTTAAAAAAAAAAAAAAAAGGTTAAAAATAATGAACTATGAACCCAGGCATTGAAAGCATCCAGAATTTATCACCAGTAAATCCAACAGTGTGAGTCAAGGCTAGAAGTACCATCATGTTGCTGGAGAGGGATTAGTGTGAAGAGAAAACAGAATAGAAAGAGATGAAAACAACCAGAGAATCTGCTGCAACTTCATGACAGTCATGCACCATGGGAAAAGATTTCAAGTCTATTTTACCTGTCCCCTCTCAGGGCCACAGTGTGCTCATTTTTTAGTGAAGGAGAAAAGACAAGGGATTTGCTGCACCCTTTTTTAGAATGAGTCACTCTTGAAAAACCGTGCTAAGTATCACAAAGTTCAAACCTGTCATGACAGGGCTTTGATTGAGACAGAGCAATACTCTGCATGCAGGGCACACCACATGTTAGAGGAAGATCTACTTCCAGCCCCTGCTGCCACCTGCTCTGGTGGCACTAGTCTGGCTGATAGACAGAGTGATGGAGAGTAAGGGGAAGCAAACTTTTAGCCTTGCTTTTTCAAACCAAATCCAGTAGTAAATGTGTCTCAGCTCTTCACTCTCACAAGTTTAAAGCACATCTGTAGTTATTCTCTAAATTAGATAAGGCACCAGGATCAGATACAGTACATTAAAAAAGAAGCCCTGTAGAGAAAGGCAAAGCTTGTTCATTCTTGTTACATACCACTTATAAGCTCTTTTTTGCCATTCACATCTTTTGTAAGTTATTTAATTTTTTTTAAGTTGCATGACTTTTATTGGTGAGTAAAACAAGAACAGCAGGATCCAACTCCTATTTCTGTAACTCTTTCATCTGCTTAGCTGACTATATTAGCCACTTTCCCTGAATGGAGAACGGGGGAAAGTTCAACAGCAGACTGACATAATAATGAGGACACAAAATATAGATGAAAAGAATACATGCCTAAATGTCTGATGAACTGATATTAGCATATAAATGCAATATATGTACAACAGCAGCCTTTGAATTAAACCACAAAGAACACTGTCTACTTGATTAGTTGTTTACTTTTTCTTTTGAGGGAACACATCTGAGCCACAGATTGATACTTTAATAAGGAACCCAAAAACCTTTAGTGGAGATTAAAAGAGCTAGTAGTTTTATGTCATAATTCACAGATACTGATTGTGCAGGACTTTGACAAGAACTATTAATTGTCACTGTGTAGCTACCTTCTGAAGTCACATACTCAATTTAGTTCTAGTTCTTACAAGACGTAGTAGGATCATTAAAAGACGCTTGAGGCTAAGCACTGATAATGGAAGTATTTTAATATTCTTGGTACTTTCACAAAGGAACAGCATGTCATACATCTTCTCTATGCATTGCATCTAAACTCTCAAAATAAAAAAGTCTTTTTGTTGCCTCCACTGTTACCTAAGAAAGTGAGGTGTTAGGGTTTCTACACTCTTTTGCAAGCCTGGGGTACAGCAGCTAACTGAAAAAACCATGCAAAACAAAACACAAAAAAGCCCAGACAAAAGCCAAAAGGGCTTTCATATTTTCTTTGTAGCTTTTGCACTAATCTTACAGACTGACTACTGTTTCATAATAAACAGAAAAAAAATTAACAACAACGGGTGTCTCTTTATCTGAAGGCTTCAGGAGTTCTAGAAGGTAAGATCATTTTTCTTCTCCAGTGAAAGTCAGGATGGATAAAACCTCAGATTAATGTAAAACTAAACAGAAACTTTCCCATTCTCCTTTATTTCTTCTCTTCAGTTGCTTCAGAGCAGCAAAACTGAAACACAGCAGGATAAGCAGAGGCTAAATGTGCTTGTGCAGACAGAAAAGCAGAGAAAAACTTCAACATGAGGCCAGGTCTCAGAGCTCATTATTAACGCAATAGCAAGGTTTAGGTCAAATAAATAAGCATTGGAGAGGCATGGAGGCGAAAAAGCTTCCCTCAAGCCACAGTGTCCATCCTGCTTGGAAGGACTGGTAGGTTTATTCTATCGCAGGCAAATACTACCACAAAAACAAGAGATAGCATCCACCTCACCTGCCTTGTAGATACTGAAGCTCTATGTCTAGAGGCTGCAGACTGGATAAACACACCATGTGGTGGGTGAGCAATTGGCTCACGGGTTGAGCACAGAGGGTAACAGTGAATGAGGTAACATCAAACTGGTGACCTGTCACTAGTTGGGTTCCACAGGGCTCCATCTTAGGCCCTGTGGTCTTCAACATCTTCATAAATGACTTGGATGCAGGACTGGAAGGGACACTAAGCAAGTCTGCAGATGACACAAAACTGGGAGGAGCTGTTGACTCCCTTGAAGGCAGGGAGGCCCTACAGAGAGACCTCAACAAATTAGAGGACTAGGCAATTAACAACCACATGAAGTTCAACAAGGGAAAATCCCGGATTCTGCACCTGGGATGGGGCAACACTGATTGTTCATACAGACTGGGGAATGAGATGCTGGAAAGCAGGACATTGAAAGAGATCCGGGGGGTCCTGGTCGATGGCAAGTTGAATACAAGTCAGCAGTGCCCTGGCAGCCAGGAGGGCCAACCGTGTCCTGGGGGGCATCAGGCAAAGCATCACCAGCCAGTCAACGGAGGGGATTGTCCCGCTCTGCTCTGCACTGGGGTGGCCTCACCTTGAATATTGTGTGTAGTTTTGGGCAGTACAATATAAGAAAGATATTAAGCCATTAGAGAGTGTCCAAAGAAGGGCAATAAAGATGATGAAAGGCCTTGAGGGGAAGCCATATGAGGAGCGGCTGAGGTCACTTGGTCTGTTCAGCCTGGAGAAGAGGAGACTGAGGGGAAACCTCATCGCAGTCTACAGCTTCTTTGTGAGAAGACTGATCCCTTCTCTGTGGTGACCTGTGACAGAACTTGAGGAATGGCCTGAAGTTGTGTCAGGAGAGGTTTAGGTTGGATATTAGAAAAAGGTTCTTCAGCCAGAGGGTGGTTGGGTAGTGGAACAGGCTTCCCAGGGAAGTGGTCACAGCACCAAGCCTGGCAGAGTTCAAGACGCGTTTGGACGATACTCTCGGGCACATGGTGTGATTATTGGGGATGGTCCTGTGCAGGGCCAGGAGTTGGACTTGATGGTCTTTGTGGGTCCCTTCCAACTCGGCATATTCTGTGATTCCTGTGAAGTCAGTGGGGAAGAAGGGTTCAAGACAATGCATCTGATCCATTTAAGCTCTGCCAAGGAAGAGGTCAGCTGTACTCTGATGGTGCTTGTTTCTTACGCTGTTTTTCCCAAGTCCAGACACATGGCTGAAACAGGGCTGATGAATCTTATTCAAGTGTCACTCCTCTCTTGGCAGCTTGGTTGTTGACCTCAAAGAGTGACTATTTCATCTAGTGAGTAATGGGGCATTAGCCTCAATGGAGAGGAAAACACACAGTAAAAACATTTAACAAGTGAATATTAAAATAAAAATATTAGCTACCCACCAGAAGTTTTCATTCAGGTAGTCTTACTTTCACTTATATTTTGCTAACTAAAATCAGATGTTTGCTAATTAAGATCACCTTTTGGTGTTTTGATGGCTTTGAATACTTCTGAATAATTTGAATACTGCCACTGTTCATACAGGACCACATCCAGTCTTGCTTCAGATGGATCCTGAACTCAGGATTTGGCTCTATTCCTCAGTCACATGTGTTTTGCTTTTCCCTTTCTTTCCCTTTTTCTTTTTTGAGAAAGAGTATGAGATATTTCTCAAAGTGAGACAGCAAAACTGGTAATATTTCTGAATGCTTCAAAACAGAAACTATTCACTCATCAGAGAAAGGAAACAAAGCTCTAGAAGAAGGTTCAGCACTACAATATCCCCTGAGGTTGGCCAATTAATTTTAGTTGATTTGGAAGATTTAAATCATGCTTTGTTTACAACTCATTCTATATTATTTAACACATTATCGCTGTTGACATCATATTAATTAAATAAGCACAGAGACAGATTGTTCCAGCTCTTGAAAGCAGAATGAATAAAAGACCCCACAAGCATAGATTTCTCCCCCTCACACACTGCAAACAACAGATCACAGCTAGAATATTTCCTGTCACAAATTAATCAGGTACCAATCTTTCATCATCTGAGCAATTTCTGTTTTGATTACATGCAGCACATGATAAATTAAAAACTGCCAGAAGTTTCACAAAGGCGTTCCTAGAGTGAGTAACCCACTTTCTGCATCTCTCTCTGAGATTGCATGCACCACAAGGGGTATTTATTGGACTGACAGGTCACAGGAAACTTGCATGTGAAGAGGGAGTTCGTTCTTAGTTGCGCCTGAACAGCACTGATTCCAGACTGGAGTCATGTCCTCCTTCCTGTTCCCTGAGAAGTTGAAAGAAAAAATATATCTGGAATATAAACACTGCTAAAGTGCTTTCTAGATAGTGAAAACCATCCAATTTAATTATTTACACATTGACACCTTGGCAGGGTCTCCCAGGACAGCTAATCTAGCTACCCTTACCATTCCATGGCTACTCACTCATCCAGATATTCTTGGTGCCACCGACAGAAAAGCAAGTATTTCCTTGGGTTCCCGCAGATCGTGAAGGCTGATGCTGAGAGAACAGTCTGTTTGGGACCAAAAGCCAAAGCAATTACATTGTTGAGCAATGTTGTTCTCACTTTCTCCTGCTCAGCACAGTCCATCCAGAGCAGGACTGCTAATGTGTGTCTCCTGATGCAAAACTACAATTTCTCTCATCAGGTCCAGAGAAGAGCAACGAGGCTGGTGAATGGACTTGAACATAAGTTCTATGAGGAGAGGCTGAGGGAGCTGGGGTTGTTCAGCCTGGAGAAGAGGAGGCTCAAGGGAGACCTCATCACTCTCTACAACTACCTGAAAGGAGGTTGTAGCTAGGTGGGCGAAGGTCTCTTTTCCCAGGCAGCTATCAGTAAGACAAGAGGGCAAGGTCTTAAGCTCTGCCAGGGGAGGTTTAGGTTGGATATTAGGAACAAATTCTTTATAGAAAGGGTAATCTCCTATATAGAGGCATTGGAATGGGCTGCCCAGGGAGGTGGTGGATTCTCTATCCCTGGAGGTATTTAAGACAAGACTGGATGTGGCACTTAGTGCCATAGTCTAGTAACTGTGGTGATAGTGGATCAAGGGTCGGACTTGGTGATCTCAGAGGTCCTTTCCAACCCATCTGGTTCTATGATTCTATGACTTTTATAAAGAAGACTTTGTCTTCCACACAGTGATTGCAAGAATCCTAATAACTGCAGATGTTTCTGTTTTACACCTTATTCATACTTCCTTTCATGCACCTTTGTGTCCTAACTCCACCTCCTTCTTCCAAGTTAACACACAATCGCTTGTCCAAGGAACTCCCTCCATGGCCTCTGTATCTCCCGATGTTCGATTGCAATGGATGTACTACACAGAGCTCATTTGTTTCATATAAATAGAGTATGCGAGCACCTTGGAATGACCACACATATTTCAGACGTGCTATTAAGATCAAATAAATTATTTTAACACATCCTTAATCTTTCTTTAATAATCTATCCTAAGTGAATTATCTGAAGCAATGCTGGACTATGATTGATGGCTCTCTACAAAATCTTACTATTGGCTCAGACCAAAAGCAATACCCTACCAATAATAGAAAGCTCCCCCTGGATATTCAAACCAGTTTCTTGAAGAAACAACAGGACGGAAGACAGACTGATATTCCTGAAACTAGTTCAGAGAGTCTTGTGTTCTCTAGGAAACAAGATGGATGCCTTCCTTTGCCTGCTCAGAGTGCTAACAACTCACCCTGTGTAAGCATCATCAGTGCTGTAGCTGCTAAGTGCAGAATCACTGCACATGAAGTACTAGCACTTTCCTGCAAACAGCCCTTATCAGAATTGTATTTGCACATCTATACAAGGTGATTGCTGTAAAGGCATGGACATTTACTGGAAGAGCCTGTGCCCTATGCCACTTGAATTATTGATCAATTACAAACAGATTACTAACCTTATAATAAATCATGTAGATAAATAAAACATGCATGCCTAGGGTGAATAATCTTCTTTCTCTCTTCCTCTTTCTGAATTCACTACCAGAAGCATGGCACTAACCTATTTAGAGTAAGGCTACTCTTTAAAAACCAAAAGTCAATGTATTAAAAGAGCTGGTGGTCTTTTGAAGTAAGAAGAGCACTTCCTCATGCTTTATTATCTCAGCTGACAACATACAGACTGCTAATAAGTTTATCCCACAATACCTACACCTCTAAAAAAAGTTCACCATAAATAATTGGCAAATATGGTAACATATTGCCTTTTTGTTCCTTTTAAAGCATTTTCTTCCAGCAATTTTGACAAACACAGAATCCTCAAAAAATGCAGGGATGTTATCTAGCAATACACATCACAGTGCCCTAATTGAGGACAGACAACTGATTAATAAAAAGAAATAAAGTTCATTTATCGGGTAAGGTAAGTCACGCAGTACCTGAGAAATTACCTTTGCTGAGCTATATTTCTACACAATATGCTTCTCATTTCACAAGGACTTTCTAATTTCATTGTAGCTTAATTAGCAAGTTGACCCCTTATTCCTTCCCCAGAAGGAAAACTCTTAGATTCTGATTCAAAGGGTCCCAATTCCTAACAGAAATAGAAAATGTGAAGTTTAAAAATATTCAAGATCTTAAATAGTTTGCTAGATCTAGGCCCTATTCCTCATGCCATGGGGCATTACTTCAGGTATCAGTTTTCTTTGCCTGCTGCTTTATTTCGCTCTATAAAAGGTAAGCTAAATTCACTGGATAAGCCACCAAATTTGGAGTAGACCTAAATCGTCCATAAAGTATTACCAGTGCTATCATCTGTATATAGAAAGAGGAATGTGCAGGACATCGAAGAAAAATGCTAACTCTCCAGAGGAAGTAGCTGACTTTCCAATTATAAAGACAAGTCGCTAACCTCGCTAACTGGGACTGAGCTGGTGAATGCTTCAAATATAAAATCTGACATGAACTCACAAGGACCAGCCATTCTTATTTCCTCCCAAACCACATCAGATTTTCCTCTGTGAAATCAGTATTAACCAAATCTAGCAGAAACCACAAATCTCTTATTTCACTGGGTCATGATGCTAGTTGCTTAGAAACCCAGCAAAGTATTTCCATTTGCAATTTTTTGGCATTATTTTATTCTCTCCAGACTATAAGCCAGAATCAGTCAGCTTCACATTCTTTCAACTCACATAGGAGTTTCTTCAGTGCAAGATACCTTTCTCTTTATTCTACATTACCTCTGCATCTTCAAATAAATGCCAGTATGGATCCCACCACAGAGGTGGAGTCCTTATCACTGCACACATTGTTACAGAGGCTTCTACAGTTACAGAAGAACTGCAGTATAACAGCAGTATCTACAAATCCCTGGCACAAAAATTGCTCTAATTTCACAGTCTTCCTAGATGCTTCAGGACTTTGTCCTTACAGAGGTAACATAGTTCATTCTGAACTTTAAAGCATTTTTAAACTCAGAATAAATATGTATGCTGTAGTCCAAGCAAATATTTAGGCAGGTGTGACTGTTTCACTATTTGTTCTGCTAGTGCACATACAAGAGGCAGATTCAGAGCTGGAACTGTCAATACTGTGACTGTCAGTGCCAAGAAAAGACCACATCAAGGCTGCTGGGAATATCAAAATACAAGAAGACTTCAAATGTTCACCAGAACAAGTAAAAGCATAACAGAAGCCTTCCCCAGCACCAAGGCAGACATCCTCTCTTGCTGGTAAAATCCTCCTTGCCTGATGTTTGAAAGTTTTTGACAAAACACTGGGTAGTAATTTATCCTGTCTTACCCTAGTCATGATCATCACTTCTTTATCCAAGTTCATCAGTATGGGATGGTAAAGTAGCTTAAGCTAAGTGGCCCTTTTGGCTCTTAAAAGAGAGTGATTTGTACAGTGGAACATCCTGCAGGCAGGAGCAGACCAGTCTGCTAAGAGCAGGATGAGGTGGGAGGTCTGACAACAAGGCATGTGGCTGGGCAGTCAGGCAGGGGCTTGCTAAGGTGGTCCCTTCCAAAAACTGTGAAATGGGTTGAAAGAGGCATGAAGCATGCTTTTCTCTTGGTGCTACAGATAATAAGATAACAGTGGGTTGCTACAAACGCTTTGGGGTTTATTTTATTCTCAGGGAATGCAGTCAAATTAAAAGTGCTTGCGCTGCCACTCAGACACTACTACCCAAAAGTATCTGCTTTCTCATACACACAAAGGGACAAGTGAATGTGGATTTCCACTGACATGTTCAGAAGAAAACACAGATTAGCATTATCAATGTATATTAACATGTTGACAGGTATAAAATGTGGAGGATTTATCACAAAACTGATCTATTCTCTTTGTATGAATGCATAACCAACAATCTGCATATCAGCATATATGCAAAACAAACAGAAACAAACAGGAAAAAAATAAAACAAAAGGAGGAATACAGACTGACAGTAAGACTGTGAAATTTGCTCTATCAGCATATTATGTCACCACCACATTCTGTTACTTACTTCTGATGTTAAATAATGTCTTTTTTTTAAGACTATAACTAGTGCCCCTTTAATGACTTATAGAATTAAGTGCAACTTTAAGGATGCAACAAAACATAAAAAAGCTTCTGAACACTGGAGGAAACTGGACCTTATTTTCTAACAAATACTTCTGACTCTACAGCCAATGGGAAACAAACAAAATCCCAGTACTGAACACCTTCGAACATGTCAGCACTTTTATTGCAATTACATGAAATTCTGTCAAGCTGAGTCAAATACACTTCAGTAATCCCCAGATGGATTCCTTTTGTTACATTTCAGTAAATCCCAGCTGGATTCCTTCAGTTACTTGGGGAAAAAAAAAGGAAATATTTTATCATAATATATTGCTTTTTCAGAAGAAAATTTTAACTTTATGATTGCTAGTTAGTCTCAAAATAGCATCCATTTTCCCAAAAATGCTATTTACACAGAAGAAATAGGAAGTTTTATCACTCAAAATTAGTGGCTTCTGCTAAGATTTATGAAAGCTATGCAAGATATCAGGGAATCCTCAGAAAGCTGTTTTAACCAAACTGAGCTGAAATAATTTGTAACTTCAGTGCTTTTCTTCTACATCCAGAAGCCTGAAACTCAGTCCCATCTCTCAGGACAGGTTCCGGCACTGTGAGAAGGCGAAGGAGACCTTACTGATGCCACCAACAGCCTTGCAGAGAGGTGCAGAGAGGTACAGAGAGAACAGAGCCAGGCTGTCCTCAGAGATGCACAGGAGCAGGACGGGAGCCAGTGAGCACAAGTCAAACCAAGGGAAATCCCAGTCAGACATCAGGAACACCAGGACAGGTTCCCCAGGGAGGCTGTGCAGATTCAATCCTTGGAGAAAGCCCTGAGTGACCTGCACAAAATTGGCCCTGCTATGGAAGGGGGCTGTACCTGATGGCCTCTACCCATCCCTTCCAACCTAAATAGTCCATGATTCTGTTCACAGTGTGTAACACGAGGGAAGAGAAATGAAGAGAAATAAACAACTTACCAGCCAGCTGGGCGTTTTAAGGAAAATAAAAGTGCCCTTACCTGAAAAACATAAAGGAAAACAAAATCTGAACATGTCCTCAAAATCAGCAGGGTAATGAATTGTAGTAACTCCTGGTACATAAACAACATACACAGTTATACATTCATGACATTGCAAGCATATCCTCCCATATACTCGAACTTGGTAAAAGATAAGACACAGCTATGCTGAAACACATACCACAGTCTGTCCACATCTGCACCTCCTGTGGCTTATGCCCACAGCTCAGAGAAAGGAAGTTTGTCATCTGTAGGCTCTGTGACCTGGAAGTTTTCATACTCACTTCCTTACTATTTTAATTTCATCAGGCATGTACCAACATTCCTTGTAGACAATTTTACCTTCAGTCCCTGCTGAGTATATGTCCACTAATGACCATAATGAAACATGCTTTGTGTGAGAGCCTGTTCATTTATTTTCATTCCCGTGAGTGCCTTCAGAGACCAGTGTTGCAATCACGGCTACTTACTATTTAATTCCCAGCCAAATTTATGACCAAATTGAAAAATGGATGCAGGCTGCCTGATGCAGGATGCTTTTGTCTGAAGTGTCCTCATGGAATCATTATACTCGCATTAATCTTTAATCTGCAATTAAACAATCAGTTCTATGTAAAAGATAGCTGCAAACAGATCTCCTGAATGTGTACTAGGCAATATATCTTAATGGGCGTATGCGTGCTGTCGAGGGTCTGCAATTAGGACAGCATCCATCACTGGGCCCCAGGTCAGCAAAAGGTTAGGGGAGAACCAAACCTCCCCAGGGTGCTGAGCATCTGTCCATGCTACCTGCCCTGCTCTCGGGCTGTGCCTGCAGCGGTGGAGAACATGGAGACAAAAGGCAGGTGGGGGTGGGAAAGGAGATACAATAGATTAAGGCATGGCCTTACTGATAAATCTGTCTTGGCAGAAAATGCAACCTGCTTTGGATCTGTTTCTTTCCAATTAAGCACCCTGCTTCCAGCTCGGGCAGATGCTTAATTGGAGACTGAGGCTGCCAGGCAAGCACCAGCGCCATGATCATTAACAGGTAGTTTGGAGCCATTAAGGTGCTCCTGCTTGTCAATTTCCCTCTCATATACCGCTGACATAAACAAATGCATCTTCTTCCTCGGCAGCCAGCTCATCTCGTAGGGGGATTTGTACGCCTGTGTGCTGCAAACACGCCTTTGGTTCCTGGGACCAAAGTTATTACATTAGCACCCAAGGCGTGTGATTCAGCGGGGAATACAAAGGGCCCTCCTGCTTGGTGTCAGTGTAATGTTAGAATGGTACCAAATGGCTTTAGCAATAGGTAAGCAGAAGGGCATCTGTTTCAGATTTGACTAAAATTGTATAATTAGATCTTGGTATGAGATCCGTCTGCTCATGTGTGGTTTTATCAAATGCTTTTGACTAATCTAAATAAAGAACCAGTTTTCAGACCTCAGTGGACACCACTTCTGATGCGAACGTGGGCACAACCTTAAGAAACTCCACACCTGTGCAGAGCATTTTGTATGAATGGATGACTGCACCAATACACCAGGTTTTAATCACAAACATGGGGAAACAAAGCTACAATGATACCCATGAATGCTGCCTTACTACAGGAAATTTATCCCTTGCCAGTGTTAATCTTAATAATTCACTCACTGATTTAGCAAAAAAAAAAAAAAAAAAAAAAGCTACTGGATTCATGTCAAGCAGTGAGATTCATTTTGTTTTATCTTTCAAGGGTGTCCTGACAAGAATTCACAACTGTCCCATTTAATGATGTAAAGAATTCACTGCCACGTATCACTTGCAGCTTGCAAATCAGCCAATCTCGACAAATATACACTAATTAAGGGCAAGAAAGTAAAAGGCACTTATTGATTGCAAAGTCTGAAGCACCAGAAAACTGATTAAATATATGTTGTTAAGGAGTTAATAAATGATTTAACTGTGCTATGCCATGCTCCATGTACACCCAGGGCTATGGTAGCTAAATGGTAATTCAATGCTATAGTCTTCCATTATTTCCAGTGGGCTAATAAGACAAGCAATTAGACTGTTGTCTTCCCTTCAAACCACAGCATTAGCATACTCACTTGTGCAAAGGAATAAATGATACCCATCAGACGGGGTCAAAACTACCATATATAAAATATTTTGCAAAGAGAAGACCCATTCATTTAAAGCGAAGTCTCAGTCAGCTGCTACATGAAAAGAATAGAATTTTACAGCTGCACTGTGATGACAGAAACTGGTCCACCATAAAGGAGAAGAGTCTTACTTAAATGTGCAACTTTTTTCACAAATTCTATCCCTAAGGTAATACAAACCACCAATGGACTATGATAACTATAAAATGATTACCCAAGACCCCTCTCTTATGACAAATTGACTCTTCAACAACATGTCACTCATGGTTCGATGAGCAGAGTCATCATCCTGACACAGAAAATCTAGGACCAAATGCCCCTAGCCAAGTTATAGATCGGAAACAAATGAAGTTGATTTCTGTAAAGTCACATAAATGCTAGCATGTTTGCTCCGTGCCCCAGATGGTGGGCAGGCACTGCTGAGCAAGTGGGAAAAAGGGCAGCCATAGCACCCTGCACCCACACAGCCAGGGCAGGGCAGTGGTCCCTGCTCAAGGAGCATGCTGCCCTGTCTGGATGCGGGCCAGATGGGTGATCACAGGGTATCCTGTGAGCCATGGGATGGGCTGCCTGGGGCTTGGTTGCCATATCAGAAAAATTGATGCTCAGATTGAATAAAAATAATCATATAAATGAAGCCATATATTTACTACTTTACAATTCCCTTTCTGCCTCCAAGTGGTGCTATACTGCGCTTTTCCTCATCACACTTCTGCACTGCTTTACAGAATACCAAATGAAGATACGGCTTTCACTAAAATTGAAAAAATAAAAAAAGCCATTTTTTCTTTTGCTTGTAGAATATATGAAATTGCAGAAAGGGATCAGAGAATGGAGGGATATTTTGCAACTTGCTATGAAGTAAAAATAATCAGCTCTCCTTTTTCTCCTTTCTCACACATACACATGAGCTCAGCACATACACACACTCATGATGTAAAACCATCAGATCTCAGGAGATCAACTAATCTACCCCTGCCTCAACAATTTACTTGAGAGGAGTTTATTATGCGTGTCCCTTCCAACTCAGCATATTCTGTGATTCTATCATTATGCCTACTAGCAATTCCAGCCATCCTTCTTATTCATGTTAGGGTGTTCTTAGAAAGTGGTGGTGCATCTCCCTCCCACCTCCCATCCTCACACCATCCTCAGACCTCATCTCAGAAGCCTGATAAGCCTTGACCGATCTGTCTGAGTAGTGAAATGTCCCTTGACCATACCAGTTAAGCTGTGAGGCACTCCCTGGCTGTACCAAGAGCTCTTGCATGGTATAAGTGGGGACAACTGGAAACATCAGCTGCCCAATCAAGGTGGGAAACAGGATAAGCAACTATCCTTTGTAGCCTTGGTAAACCATTTACCTGAACCCTAATCCGTAATCCATTGTAGCCTGAGTGGAATGGTACCATCTTACTTCACTTTGGGAAAAAAGCCCAATAGTTACTGACTTTTGAACTTAGCTGGCCACTTCGGTTAAGGACAACAAAAAGCATTTTTATAAATACATCAATAACAAAAGGAGGGGCAAGGAAAACCTCCATTCTTTGTTGGACACAGAGGGGAACATAGTTACCAAAGATGAGGATAAGGCTGAGTTACTTAACATCTTCTTTGCCTCATTTTCAACAGTAAGACAGGTCGTCCTCGGGACAATTGGCTTCCTGGGCTGGTAGACAGAGATGGAGAGCCAAACAGCCCCCCTATTTTCCAGTAGGAAGAAGTTAGTGACCTGTTGAGCCACTTGGATCTGCACAAATCTATGGGAACAGATGGGATCCATACTAGAGTGATGAGGAAGTGGCAGAAAAGCTCACCAAGCCGCTCTCCATCATTTACCACCAGTCCTAGCTCACTGGGGAAGTCCCAGACAACTGGAAGCTGGTTAATGTGACACCTATCCACAAGAAAGACCAGAGGAAGACCTGGGAAACTACAGGCCTGTCAGCCTGACCTCAGTGCCTGGCAAGGTTATGGAATAGGTCATCCTGAGTACAGTCACACAACACCGACAGGATGGACAAGGGATCAGACCCAGCCAGCACGGGTCTAGGAGGGGCAGGTCCTGTCTGACCAACCTGATCTCCTTTTATGATCAAGTGACCCGCCTGGTGGATGAGGGGAAGGCTGTGGATTTGTCTATCTGGACTTCAGCAAAGCCTTTGATACCGTCTCCAATAGCATACTCCTGGAAAAGCTGCAGCCCATGGCTTGGACAGGGGCACTCTGTGCTGGGTTAGGAACTGGCTGGATGGC